>NBIV01000138.1:0-221685 GCA_003194525.1 Gracilariopsis chorda
CCTCCTTCATATCAAAACCGTGAGGACTACCACTTTCACTAAGCGGTATCATCATCGTCGGATGGATTGGGCGCTTTCTTCCTTTACCCTGCTTCTCGCAATCCACTTCTTCTTTGGAAGCCACCAGGCTCTTCGTGGCTTGGGTTGCGCTCATGTCACAGTGGTCATTCTCATCCATGTAGAGAGGGCTTGAGATGGTAGAACGTCATACTGGGACGTGCTCAACTGTTGACTGGACTTTCGCCCGCGCCCCTTCCCATCAACGTCGCGCCCAGCCTTATCAGAGAACCGGTAATCCACCTTAATTCCCATCCCATGTCTAACCTTCCAGAGCTCAACAACTTGCTTCACCTTTTCTACTTTCCAGTTGCGAACAGAATAGAGTGAAGACCTGGTGAAGGTAGCGACGCCAATCTCCTCCAAATGGCAGAGATAAGGAACGACTCCGGCTTGAAAGGAGACGGTCAGCACCAGACATGTATTGCCGTCGAGTTCCAGGTGTGATCTTTGTCTTCTCGTTTGCCTTCTGGCAAAAGAAATCGATGGCATATCTGGATTTCGACCCTGCAAAATCCAAATTGTGTCTTCGTAGAAATCGTAAAGTTTGGTATGCGTCATTGCTTGTGGTTTTCCCTTCCTTCCCTTCAGCTTCGACACCTTATTCTCTCAGTATCTTTCCAGTGGGCCTTGAGATCATCATAGAGTAGGAGTTGCTGCATGAATCCATACCGTTCCGGGCGGGCTCATTCACCTCCACATGAAAATGCAATAATGCCCTTGTACTTGCAATATGTCTATATCCTGTCCACCATGCCCCAATACCAGCAAAAGATACCAACTTATAAGGAAGCACGAGGGTGTGCAGAGTACGACCGGATGCCAGGAGACGATGACCACCCCTATGACCATCAGCTTCCCCCTCGCAGAACCCCTTGTGCCCTTTACGGCAAGAAGAGGTTGGCTACTCTGAAAGTTTTGCGGTACTTCAAATATCGCCAATGAGACCTTCCAGGCGAGTAGCTGAAACGAAACGCCCCACAAAAGGGCCAATGAAGAGGTCAATACTTGCGTAACGAGTTGGGCGAACATCTTCCTTGTTCTATGCGACGATGTATGCGATGAATAGTGTGTCCCCTCTGCTTCGGTTGGGACGCCTTGGCTCCCTGCCATGATCGATAAGAACCCTTTCCAAAAATATTCTCCCGGAAAAGGCTATCTGTGAGATTATCACAACGGTGTAGATGAAGCCCGTGGTGAGGAGTTCGGATCGGGTCTCCCTTTCTCTTTAAGTATGGAGGAATGTCCTATATGGGAAGGTTTTTTGAATAAAGATAGTTGTAGACGGAGTCAGCCAGCGGACTCCGGAGTAGCTTCAGCACTATGAATACTTGTGGGATGTGGCGTGAAAAACTTCCGTGGTGTTGGTTCTGGAGACCGCGATATACAGGGAGGACGGTGCGAATGGGCAGTAGACGACGATCGGGGAGCGGATTGCGAAGTGGATTCAGCGCTCGGAATATACTCGCGGGATGTGGCGTTTTACGTTTCCGGGTTGCGGTTTCCAGAGTACGTCTTATACGGGGGAATGGCGGGAATGGGATAGTAGGGTAAGTGGCTTTACCGCTGAATATAATCGCAGGATGTGGTGTGAGAAGCTTACGGTTTGGTATTCTGGGGGAACGCTTCCCCCAAAACAGCACAAGAGCATATGTCACGGGCGTCGTCTAAGTAGGCTGAACAAGTCCCTTCGTTAAAAAACCTCATGACACGCACGGAACGATTTTGAAACGAGACCCCAAACAGCACACAGCGTGTCCGTAACGGTGCACCGTGTACAACACGCAGAGGGCATGACGGTCCCTTCTTTACTTGGTGTATGCCCTACAATACACGTGTACATCTGTGCATACGCTGTGGCGCTCATTTTGGGGGAACGGTTCCCCCAAAATGGTTCTCATGGCTTATTGCCATACACTTCACAGAATTTCAAAGCAAGCTTCCAAAACGTCCAGCTTAAACGGTCTTACGGAACGGTGCCCAGTGCACAGCGTGTGTAGTAAGCACTCCACACTATATGCGCTTCCTATACGCATAAATAGTACACAGCGAGTGCGTGACATATACGTGTACTGCGTGTGTGCCAGGATGGGGGAAACGGTTCCCCTATTTTCGCACAAAGTCCAATGCATGCGAGCACTGTACGACGTGTGCGTTACAGGGCATCAGAGACCTGTACACCTGGCGTGCAGGAATCGGGGAACGGTTCCCCATCCTGGCACAGAGTTCAATTCGTACGAGCACTGTACGGCGTATGCATTACAGTGCATCTTCGACGTGTGCAGCTGGCGTGCCAAATGGGGGAACGGTTCCCGATTTCGACACTACGTCGCATACGAACCACTCTAGATAAGCATACAGTGCTCACCACTCACTCTGTCCACACTGTATGGACAAACACCCAGAATAAATTGTAATCTGGGCGTTTGTCCGTAGACTGAACGGTAAGCAACCCACAAAGTCACGCAGAGTGTCGTATGTCACGCTTGATCTTCAGGCGCTAAAAAGAACCTTGTAATCACACGGCCAGCAGGGCACTGTTCGATGAGAGCGTTACGGTACACGATACCTAGCGCCGTGACCGTCATGTCTGGTATATATAAAGCCCAACCGACGGCCCTTGAAAACCTCCACTGACAAGTCATGCTGTAAGGCCATATTGTGCGTGTATTTCGGTGACGTGGCCCGCACAACCAGTCTACGGGCCAAAGTGAACCTGGCGTGACTAGAACTGGCGAAAAAGGAGACACCGCAGAACAAAGAATGTTCCCCAGAAACATCAGAAAAACCCAAAAAGAATCACAACCCCTCACAGTTTTCTCGAAAATGCTGGAGACCCCGGGAACCTCAACCACTTAGGCGTGCAGGAACGGGGGAAAGCATCCCCCATTTTTGCAGGTAAAAACCCAAAACCCACACCCCATTCCAAGAACCTGACGTGCATTGCGCAAAAACCCTAACAGACCAAAACCCTTCTTCGACAGACCCCGTCCACCTTCGCAGAGCTACACAAACATCTCTGCCCTTGATTCGCGAACACCAAGCCGCACTTCGCGCAAGCCTAAAACCGCAGCTAAAACCCACTCGAGGCACCTAAAATGCACTAACATAGCTCTACTACCTCTCCTACGTTCATCAGGAATCAGGAAGCCGAAGCGCGTACTATCCCTCAGAGCGAATATTGCCGTGTGCAACAGATTTCATACCCACCGGGTCTCAACTAATGCAGGAGAAGAGAGATGCCTAAACTTTTCGATGACTCTGGACGGTTATCTGCCTTTATTGGAACGCCCAGAAGACCAGTGGAGATTTTGGTGCAGAGAAAGTTCGTCAGGAAGAATGAGGAAGACAACTACAGAATGATGATCATGAAGGCTGCTTTCCGAGCACTCCAGGAGGGCTTCGGGTTTGGGCTCCGCGTACATTTTCTGACTGTGTGTGATTACGCTAATATTCTCAGATACCTGGACTACAGACCTGGGGACGCGCCATGCACACTATCTACATTATCAACCCTTTGAGTCTTGAGCATTCGTATCAAGGACTACAGACCGTTGGTCAGCTATACCGGTTAAGGGATGGCGTAAGAATGCACATTTGCGACCTGCTCGAGTCGATGATTGTCACCCATCAACACGTTTTGACGAAGGTTTGCGGGAAAGATGGTTTGGATAGCCACGAGGTAGACGCCTCGTCAGCGCCAGCAGCAACAAATGAGAAGCTTATCTTGCTCACCTCTAGCATCTGCCGATACTGCGTGAAACTCCCGCCCCTGTCGGGAATGCAAGATTTCTTGCGGTTCGTTGACGCCCCATTAGGAGATGTGTCCGTGTGTTCTCAACGAGGTACACTCTACTCTATGGACGAAGAATTTCCTGTGAAAGGAAAACCAGTCGCTAGCTATGGCTGGAATAATACTGTTCTAAGCCAGTCCGGGAAGCAGAATGGTGCCGTGTTCGTCGTTTACACTTTGCTACCTAGCATGGTAGGTGGTTTGGTTGCGGAGAAGATCGAGCAGGTTGGCATTTACATAACGGTGACTGAGGAAGTCGTACGTGGTCATACAGGCGAAAAGGGGTGCAAGGGTAAGTATTACGAATGGGTGGCTCCTGCTATCGTTGGAATGGAAGATAAAAGGGTACAGACTTTTTACCTGACAGTCGGAAGTAGCATAGTACTACCTAGTACATGTGCCGTACGACTTGGAGCCCACTGCACAGAAGAGGTCGTTCTCTTCGTCCATGCCGTTCGTGGAATACTGCCCAATTCGGAGAAAAGGGTGTTCTTGAAACGGCCAAGACCATATCTGCGTCGAGAGCTTCATGAGTACGGTAACATTACGGATTTTCTGGAGCAAGGGTACAATAAGGCTGCAGAGTATATCACGTGGGAACAGAACGGTGAGGAGATTACGGAGCTCCCCTGTGGAGTTCTTGGCACTATTCCATCAGTGGCGAACGTGCCTTTGAACACGGAGCAGAGAGAAAGTCTCGTCGACTCTTTGTATAACATTAGGCTTGGAACTGAAGGTGTCGCTGAGGCCTATCGACGAACTCCGGTGGTAGACCTTGGGCCGCAGTCACCCGTTAACGAACTCCCGAGTGGCATGGCCGGTGACTTGCACCCGGTTTCACGGCGTGAACTGGTGGGCTACGTCCTAGACAGCGTACCATATGACTATTATGAGTACATAGTAGGCAACCGTTTAGAATTTCCGTTGTCTCTGAAGAGAATCTGGGAACTGGAAACTACTAGAAACACGAGCTCTGATGATGAAGAACTCAGTGACTCATCCTCATACACGGATTCTGAGGAAGAACCGGATGAGGAGTCAGAGAGCGAAGATCAAGATGAATCGGAGGAGATTAGTGATGGCGATTATTCCAAAAACCCCTAAAGACTGGTGCTTCTAATCGGCGACCAGGGGTACATGATTAGAGTGAGGGTATCCGGTTCGATTAATGTGACCTCAATTACCTGGTTGCAGATCATACTACCTATGCATCCAGCGCTTCCACCTGTCCATGCTGTACAGCGTAAGCCAAAACTAAAACTACTTAGTGCAAACCCCCTGCAGCATAGACCCCCCCTACCGATCACATCTCTCCTTTAGAACCCTTCAGTCTTTGTACGGTACTACACCCCATTAACCTAGAACAACCATTTCGAAACTGAGGCCCCAGATTCCTCAGTATGGTGTCTTGTCACTTGAAGCCCGCCGGCTTTTCTACTGATGTGCTAATCAGTCTTCTTCCTCCTCTTCGTCGGGGAAAACCCTCTCCAGATCTGATCCCCCATCCAATCCACTGCTAAACGACCCCACGCTACTCGATGCCACGACTTTGGTGGATCTACGCCTCTTCTTACGCTTGGGCGATAGCAGTTCCCCATCGCTTTCGCTCTCGTTGTCGCTCACCAGCAAGCGCTTTGGAGGTTTGACGCTTAGCCCGGCAGTTGATTCTCTGAACCGCACGCTACCATCCCCAGCATTAACACGGTCATCGCTGTCCTCTTCTTCCACAGACCCATCTTTGTCGTCATTCTTTCGTTCATGACAATGCTGAAGTGCTTCGTGAAGAGCTTCATCGTCTGCGTGAAGTCCTTGGAGTATGCAGCCATGTAAGTACCTCGCAACTGCTCAACTGACGTGTTCATCTGCTTCGCTACTAACCCCAAGAACTCGTCCTCCGACAACTTGCTGTCCTTAAACATTCCTTGTCGGTAGCTGTGAAGCATGGAAGTTGCGTAGCTTGCGCGCAGGGTCATTGCCGTGACGTTGGTGAGCTTTGGGTCTACGCCGCGCATGAATGCACGGATGGAGTGACTCACATTGCTGGGAGTCATGTACTCTCCGGTTCGAGTATGGAGAAGAAGTGGCTCGTTCTTCCGAAAAACAGCAGAGGGCTTAACGTGCCGGCGGTTGATGAGGATCGGCCTTATCACGTCCACGTGAAACGTAATGTATGGAAGCACGATGACTGGGAATGCAACATCCGGTATGTCGAGAGCACGAGCGGTTTTCTCTCTGAACGTCTTCACATTGACAACTTCCTGGGTAAGCTCATCCTCTCCGTACACTGCCTCTAAAACCTTTCGGGGGGACATTGTAGACGTGCGTACGCTTGGGGTCTCTGGCCACCACCGCTGAGAGTCAGCAAGCCCAGAAAGTTAAGGCACCACTTCTGGATAAGTCCACTCGTCTTGGCCAACATCCTCTCCGCGGACTCGGGCCCCTTCTTCTCTGCTCTTTCAAAGTAAGAGTCAATGATGTCTTCCAGAACGGCCCTTGCCAAACGAACACCCTTCTTGGTCTGGCTCTCTGTTACGATGCGGTGCTCTTTGACACGGCGATCGGCATCCTGCTTCTGTCTGGCGTCCTCCCTGTACTTGCACTTTGCCGCATTGAAGGTGGTTGTTAGATACAAAGCCACTCTTGCGATTCGAAGACGGGTTGCATCGTCATTGAACTTAAGCGTCGCATACTTGGTGACAATATGTAGGGCGTTGCACTTTGATGCCACAGTTGAGGAAGAGGAGGTGGTAATGAAATGGTTCACAAACACTTGGACAAGGTCTTCTTTCGCCAATTGTCTGAAAAGTGCCCTTTCCTTCCAGCCATCATAGCGGCTCAATCGCTTGGAACTAATACACCACCGCAGGAACTGGCCCACAATCGACTGCAAAAGCTTGAAACTGGATCCGGATGCCATATTCATCAGCTCCTTTGTGCGATATCGAAGCGTATAGATTTCGTTCAGGTCGATGCAGTTGTACCGGTTAACTTTGAGTCCGGAATACGCCGCAGAACCCTTTCCCACACACCGATTCGAGTTTTTCATACGAGCGTCGTCACTGGAAAAGAAGCCTGGGTCGCGAGCTACTGCAAGGTCCACCAAACCCTTCCACAACCCCTCTGGAGTTTCATGCGTGTTGCTATGGTCACCCATCGTGGCTTGAATTGAATGTATGCTAAGCAGTGCCGCAGCGTTACCCCGGTTACGTGGGCTTTGGAAGATGTCAGCCCTTTCATGGAACAATTCGTTGTTCCTATTCTTCAAGGTGCGCTCCTGTCTTTGCAACAACTCTCGAAGATCGACCTGTGTTGCTTCAACCCCCTCATCCCTTCTGGCTGTAACATCTTGACTGCCCTCCTCCTCTTGTTCTTCTTCGTCCAAAACCGGCTCATTATCAACTCCGTCGATATCCTCCACTTCTTCCGTGTCGTCTAAACCACTTCTTTCCTCTCGGGACTTTGCAACTACCTGAACAACATCAATGCCAGTATCCTCAACAGCTTCCCCCTCCTGTTCGTCTTCCGAAACCAGCTTTCCACCCTCCTCCGTCGAGAACTCCTCGACGTTCTCAACAACGACGCCACCGGGTACTACGGGGTTTCTAGTGACCACTTCTGCGGTATGTGTGGAGCTTCTTCCATTCCTTGAAGTACCTGCCCTCGCACTTGCAGCATTTGCCTTTCGGGCTTTCAGGCTCGGGATCAGGATGTGGGTTGGGCTTTCAGAATGCGGATGGGAGTTGCCCTTTGGCACAGCATTGCCCCTCTTGGCATGTGTGGAGGTACTCTGGGCTTTGCATGCAACACCCTGCAGTGCTTGATGGAGGCGTACGGGAGAGTGTAACGGCGTCGCAACGCCTCGCTTTTTCGTCACACCCTGAGCGGCTGTCGGGCCCTGTGGGGCTGCTTGGTGAGAGGTGCAAAGGAGCTATTCGTACTGCCTTTTGCAGTCGGTGGTCGTTCGTGCGACATAGCGGCAGTGTCGGAAGATGTAGCTTTCTTCCGGTAAACGGATCGGATTGGTTTTGCGAGCCCACGGCGTGAGGAATCGTTGGATTCGAGGTGATGGAAGAGAACGCTCTTCATGTTGTGTATCAAGCTGACGGCGATGAATACGGAACAAACTGGGGAGGGTGTGTTGTTTTCGTATGCACCTACTCGGATAGCGGTGATGAAACGGAAACACTACAGCTCTGTGCACTTCACAACTGGGTGTAGTAATGCTTCAACGCTAAAGCACCCCCCCCCTCTCATGTCTGGGATCAAAGAAGACATTTGGTACAGCACCGATGCGTCGTTACATCTTTGAACGCGCGTGCGTCACGCATTAGAGACACGACGCGCGCAACTGTCTTCTCTACAGACACACACAGGTTACTCAAACACACGCCCTACAGTGACCTGACACCCTCCTTGGCCTTCCACCCACCAGAACAGTCTGCGGTCATAAAAAGTGCATTGCAACCATGCTTCGGAGCCACTAAAACCCCCTCTGCCCTCCACAGTGCTCAGTTTAAAACCGCTAAGCCCCCATCGTCAGTTGGGAAGGTATGGCCAAGCGCATACTATGTGGTCTACGGCACACGATGGTGCAAGTGCCACATGGACGGTGTAATTCCAAACAGCGCGATGTTACGTAATGTACAGTGCGCTGTCAGTATATAGTGCGCTGTCAGTATATAGGGCAGCGCACTGTACTTTACGCATTGTGGTTCTGCGCGGGCGTCACCTGTAAACTTCCCAAAACCAAAACCCCAACACCAAAACGAGTAGTACTTATATTGCTCTGCTATCGGAATCTCGATCACAGCCTCCAGCGTGACCGGAACGTCTTTCGCAGACGCGGGTATAAAGCAAATATTAAAACGACCTTCCGGCTTCCGTGACTGTGTCAATGCATTACGCACCTGCACGTGGAATGCGGCTCTTTCCACTGGCGTACGGCTCTCGCGAGAGTGAGGTCTTCGTCACATGCGCGTTTTAGTGATAGCCTTAATTGGAAGGCGTCTCGAAATGGGGGAACCATTCCCCAATCTCTGCCCACTCGGAGGAACACTTACTGGGTTGAGATGGGCGAATGGTTCCCCCATTTCGAGACAATGCAAAGTTGCCGGTACCGTACACACACCTCTGCATTATGCGCTAACAGTAAACGTAGTATGAATATGCTTCTAAAACTCCTAAACCCAGCTTGTACCAGCTCCGTCATTCTTGGTAGAATGGTAGAGATTAAAACAATATACTCGTAATGTACCTGATTAAAGAAGTTCCTCCTTAAAACAAACCCCATAAAGAAGCGATCCGAAAAAAAAAACATTGCCCCCGCACACACACACACATTGCGCAGCGTGCATGGCCAGTGCATGCTGCGGAATGAGCGTGTGTGGAGAACCGAACCCATGATCATCGCTGTGGTAGCACAGTGGGCATGGCCAGTACCCGCTGTGCTACCGCAGCGACTTTCACTTGGCAAAACACCCCAGCTTTGCTCTTCTTAAAGCAATTAGTGGCGGTGTAATGCGTTGTAAAGCGCCAGCTGCAATCGCGTACGTGTGCTGCGTGTCACCGCGTGTGCTGCGTGTCATGTGCGTGTGATGCGTGTCACTTGTGTGTAATACGTGTGACACGCCACGGGACAAGCCTGGGCGGGTGGCTCGTGCCAGGTGGCAGCGGCCGGTTGCCGTGGGTGGAAACCCCACTGTTACCCGCGTAAAACCACCCGTAAACTGAAAACCCACCGTAAAACCACCGTAAAACCACTCTATCAATAAAACCCCACCGCAAAACCATCGCAATCCTGAAACCCCACTGAAAACCCTTTGAAAACCGCGCAAAACCACAGAAAACCTGAAAACCTCGTAAATCCTGAAATCCTCCTATATCTATAGAATCCTATAATCCTACAAAACCTGAAAACCTGAAAACCTAATGTCCACGAAACCATCCCCCATTCGTTAATCCAAAAAAACATTGGTCTCTATAGCTATAGACGTGAAAACCCCTAAAACCTCCAAACACATCAATGGCACATCAAGCTCGACCATGCACATCCAGCCAAACTGGCACTCACAGCCAAACACAAACTCATCCCCACAATGCCGGTATCACCACTAACCTGCCCCCGTCACACCTGTACTGCATGCCATCACGCCAAACTAGATCCCGCACCCCATAAGCGAACCACTCACAACTACAACCTCGGTGCATATGTCAGCTCACAAACGTATGGACCCATCAAGCCAATGTGTACTCGAAGAAACAGTCATATTCTCATCTTTATATGCGCAGCCAGTAAGTTTGCATTCGCTCACTTTCTCAAAGACCGGAAAAGCATCCCCAGCTACGTTGATACCACATTGCATCACATCAAACAACGCATGAACCACCTTCTATCGGACTTTAGAAGTAAAAACGCAAAAGAATACACATAAACACACATGCAGACAATATACCACAATCACAAAATAGCGCACCACGTCCTCACACCCAACCAACCTCAGGAGAACGTTCACCTCTTAATCAGCCTTACAGTACACAACGTACATAAGAGCGAGATTTGCCAGCTCACACAGTAAACGAAGAGAGTTAGAGTCTTCCTCTCACATGCTGCTCTTCTTCTGTACAGGGGTGAAATTCGTTGGGATAGTAATGCGTGTATACGTCTACAGTGCAAAGGCATAGCACGCTTTACTGTACCGTGCAAGGTCATTGGTGTGCATGACCATGGTTCGGTATAGCTTGCAATGCCGTTGGTGCATACGAATACTGAAAAATGGTAAGTAAAACGGTCATGTGCATGGTACTGGAATAGCTCAGTTAGTGTACGGTAGCCCGTAGGCTACTGTAGGTAGTGGGCTGGGCTACTGTGGCGTGCAAGGTAGACAACGTGGAAACGTGTCACACTATGCAGTGCAAGATGCCTCTTGAAGCGCATAAGACGCCACGTTTCCACTTGTCCGCCTGCTTTGCGAGGTTCCAGCCAATGAGTGGCGGTAGAGGAACAGCCCGGTTTAAAACACAGACAACCATTGTCTTCAGTATAGTGCGCGGGAGTACATACTAAGCTATTTATTCTGACAGGAATCGTCCCTAAACCTTTCTTAAGTGTTTCCTAAGACCGGCACTACCCTTCAATTTCAAAGCCAGTCACAACGGGATTTAGCCGCTGAAGAGTAGCGCTAGCCTCAACAAGCTCGTAATGTAAGACTGCGTGTGATGCTACTAGACTTACGGCAAACACACTGTTCGTAGATACCAATGCAACCGCGGCGCTTAAAACGCCACTTGTGTAGAAAACTGCAGAAGCCAGCGATCCCATCATGCAGGATAGCATTCTTATCCCAATCAATCGAAATGTTCTGGCCGGACAGGCAAGAAAAAGTGTGGTTTTCAATGAATTGCTTAATGCTGCAATCAGTATTTTGCTAAAGGTTCTTTCACGCATATGCGGCAGCAATGTGTACTTGGTATTGAAATACGTACCCGTAAACAACGATATTAACCCAAGTTGACAGAGGTAACTATACGCGCCAACGCTAGCGCCCACGACTAAGAAGGCAATGCAAGTGGTCTCCAAATTGGAACCCAACGTATTCTGGGGGGGATGTAACCAAGCAACCAGAAACAGGACGATATTCAATGGGACTCACAGTGCGAATAGTAAACCTCCAAATTCGAGAAACGCTTGTGTTCGCCACCTATAACGATCCAAGTCGTTAAACGGGGTACATTGAAGAGTTCCATATGCTGAGTTAATGTAAGCAACTCCTCCCTCAATAAGCAAATTATGCAAAAAGCTCTGAATAAAGCATTGAACGAATGTTTTGAGAGCAAAATGAAACTGAAAGTTCCCCGAATCTGGAACGGCATACTGCAGTAGAGGACTGCAACCCCCATACATTATGGTAAACGTGACCATAAAAACTACAGAAGAAGCAAGAAGTCGCGTTACACTGAACATGTTCCAGAATGCAAAGTTTTGTGTCAAGTTGTCCACATGTTCTACATATCTAGCAATATGAGGCCTATCCTTCAGTATACCGTCAACCACGCCCGGCTCCAGAAGCCTACGACGGACCTGAAGCGCTTTTATCGCTCTACAAACGTCATGAAGCTCTTGTTTAAGTTCTTCAGTTATATTTTGCATTCCTCTCACTTCAAATGCATTACTGTTTGTTGGAAGTCTTACCTGTAGCACGTTATTTATGGACACCACCATGCGTTGTGGAAGTATATCAATAGTAGTAGTACATTGGCCGGTAGGACCTGCACATATCGGGATACGTGTTTCGTACGACTGCATACAACGTAGAGCAGACTACTTGAGACGCGCCAGATGTTTTGCAAAGACCGCTGGGAACAACGTCCCCGCCCCTTCGATGCCCATTGTTGGGATACAGTTCTAAAACGCCAAAGTTCGATTTTGTTTGCCTGTTTAGATGCAAAAATTGAGTGTTTTCTGCGATATATGAATGTAGGGATTCTGTACTCATCCCTTAAAACTAACTTGTTTCCCTCATAGGCCTAGGCCCTCTATAACCCAAATCAGAAACCCACGTAAACGCCCTCCACCCTCTCCCCTAAAAACAATGAAACAGCCACAGTGCTCACAAAGCCTTAGTTTGAAACTCCCTGAAATTAAAACCTCCTCATGAAATAACCCTCGTTCTCTGGTTTCTATATCGTACTTCTCAAGAAATGATTTGATATCCTTCTCCTGGACATTAAAACCAGGTAACTGGTTTTTCAAGAATATGAAACGTATGATCATCCCTGCGTATGAACCGCGTAGGACATATCCGGTATCCTCGCTTAAACCAACTTTCATAAACACTCCTTATTCATTACTATAATATGGTGTGTTGCGTTTTGTGAAGGCTTGTAATGTTCACGTACCGATGTTTTACACTAAGAGCCCTTCATATACTATTTTATGTCACTGAGCCTCATGCATAAAAGTAACATTGGTATTCGAGTACATTTGCACCTCAAATGGTGTTTTTAAACACTATAAAACGAGAACAAAACCACACTCCCAACCTAACGGTATTAGATTGATTCTGTTCAAAAACCCTCACTCAATTCAGCTTTCTAAGCTTCATGAGATCTTACGAGTCTTGTGTACCAATTCACATCGACTCGCCAGTTCCCTGTAACACAACAGTTACCTCTTCAGAAGAGCATACCACTATCTCATTTCCAGATGTGCTGCAACTCACTGTACCCAAGCAAGGTGGAAACTACCAAATATGATGTGTCCAGGACCCAAGTACAAACGTAATGACAGAGCTACGAGAAATCTATATTGCTGTTACTAATCTTCCCAGTCATGATGTCTTACTGCAAAAGGCTCAACTAGCCCACCTACTCTCCGATCGATATCATATTGCCATGTACATCCAAAACGTAAGTACCACACGTCATACCCCTAACGTGTGGAGCTTGTTCAGCCTTTCCAGATTTTTGTATTCATCTCTCGTCCTAGGACTTGCTCACACATTGATGAAAGGTATCATAGGCGGGACAGTTGGTTTTGTTTTGGGAGGTCCAAAGAATTCTCTCTATCACTTTGCCCGCAAGACTTTGCTCCATTGTTACACCCAGAGTGTCCTAAACATTGTAGTTGGGGGAAGTGCAAAGCACTTTTTAACTGCATTGTGCTGAAGCTTATGTAAAAGTCCTTTTAATCCGAGTATTGCATACTCATGTAGGACTAGATCAATACTTCAATTTGGGGGCTCCTTATTAACCAGTCTGCTTCCTGTCATTATAGCCTTATATGTGACACATCTCCTCATCTCTTCTGGAAACACACTGCAATCCCATGTGACGAAGAAATGTATCGCTTCCTCTCTAAGTGGGTCCCTGACGGGTGGCTTTACATACTTGCTGGATGTCTGGATTCTATCTAGATTAACAACAACACATGCAAATACTACCTATACATTGCACCATGATATACCAGCCAGATCCTTACGTCATGCCGCAGTGAACGCCGTAAAACGCTCTTTACGCAGTGCACTCTTCATAATCGCGCCGGCAACTACATGTCGGTTGATCGGCTTGAAAATGTTCTCCTGTACTCTAGGAACGCTCACGTCTAGTCTTTTCTCTTCGCGGCATGCAGGTGGTAAAGGAACTCCCATTCTAGTCGCGAATACAATATCCACTACGACCTCTACACTATCTAATGCTCTCAGGCTGTACTACCAAATGGAGCAAGACCAACACACTTAACCCTTTCCAATGTTCAAATTCCCCTTCAAACCTGTAAAGCCTGGACCTATGTCGAGAAAGCTTGAAATACCAAGTGCACGCATCGTACATTACCAATCTGAAACCCCTATCAAACCGCAAACCCGTTAAATAAAACCCCACCCCTCGCGAAACCCACAACGCGCAGGATCCCAAAACGAATACCCGTACTCTTGTTCTGTACCATCATGTCGTGGCTCAGGCATTGACCCCTAACACAGGTGGAGGAAAATCCCTACTGCTACAAGCCTAAACTGTGTTAAGTTCGTTTCCCACAAAACAAACTTATTCATTCATTACTACGTGACCCTTTTGCTTAGGATGAAACACAACATGAACTTGTGTTCAAAACGGCGCACATTCATGTACAGACAGACCCAAACACTTTATGTTCTTGCACGCAGTTCGTAAAGTAGAGTACGAGTCATCGCATGCCATTTACCCGCCCAATACTGGCTTTAAAACCCTCTATATACTCACATCAGCAGTCATTTGGCCAAGCCACACGAAACCCCTGCGTGCTTGTTATGCTTATTACGCGTCAAGAAAAGAAGAGCATCTTCAATATTTTTCAATTCGTAGACTTCACAATTGAAATGAACGCTCATGACTGAAACCCACTTCGTTGCATTTACCTCGTGCTACCTTACCGCTGTATACTCGCTAGAAGCCCATCCATGCTGCACAACGCCCTAGAACTGGATTACTTTTGTTTTGAAGCGGGGTGCAGCTTCAACTCTGCATAAAAGCCCTTGGAACTGATTGGCTCCGTACCTGTTCCATCTCTCTTACAGCTTTGATTGGTTAGAGTAACTACTCGCTATTCTCCAATCGTTTCTATTACTACAACAGAACCTTTTGTAGAGCCGAACAACGTTGCGTCGTGGTCTTTTTGACATATGAAGCACTTTCCTAAAAGCCCTGAAAACCCCTTATACTATCCCTAACATGGCCATACATGTACTTTCTAAACGTATTACATAACATACATTTTTTATCTTTGAATACAAATGTTTGATTTATGTCTTTCATACCTTCATTTCTTACATAACCACATTGCCTTTTTATACATGACTACATAAACTTGGTTGCTATTAATTTTTGTTCACATGTGCCTTATGTTACAAACGGTGAAAGTATTGAGGGGAAAATGCGATGTGTAACTATGAGGTTTTAAAAACCCTCTCATGAAACCCCTAAAAAAATAATTAAAGCATGCAGCCCCGTAAACCTGAAAGATGGGATTTACAACCCCCCTCCCAAAACCCCTAACATTCTAATCGCGTTTTAGGCTCGAATCCATATCCTACATATAATATAAAATGTTATTATAGCAATTTCTGTCGTCAAACTTCTAAACAAACTTTATGTAAGTAGAAACATACACCGACTCTTTTGTTAAAACCTTCACTTGTAATACAAGATTCGTACTATCTACACTCCAAAAACTACAACAGCTATAACAACAAAACCAAATGGTTGGCCTTCTCAGATTGATGAAAATCGTATTCCGAAGTTTTATACTGCGAAAGCGCATAAAACCGGCGGTAATTATTGAAAGGGGCCGAATTGGCTCTCTTTTCAATATCAAGACTGCGTTTACGGGCTGGCGTTGGATTCTCAATTTCTTTATTAAGCGAGATGTACTGCTTGGCCGACACGACTTTATCCCAGAGTCGTACACCGGTCGCATTTTTTGCTGTGTACGAGCAGATGTTATCGCCACCAGAATTACCGCGTGCCCGCAATCCAAACGTGAAGATCTCATCTTCATGCAAAACGGCGATATCGCACCTATTCTGGAAAGAACTGGTGTGCTCTCTTCTTGCACCAGGGCTGTGCTTTATATTAGTGTTCCAGCCGTACACGAGCTTCCTACCGACGGTGTTACCGATAAAGACCCTCAGGGATTCACGGTGGTCTGCGGAAAATGGGCTCAAGAAGTTAAGAACCGCCTGTAGTATCACAATCTGTCCTGTAACATTGTGGACAGTGAACAATTTAAAAAGTCGTACTACGAGAAGATCACCTGGCTCTCTACTTTCAACCTAGTCGGAATGTACTACGGCGGCCTACTCATGAGTGTGGTTGCGAATGACAAAGCAGACGAAGCCAAGAAAATGATGCACGAGCTTTTTGGGGTCGTCCAGCAGCGCACTTCCATTTCTTTCGACGTAGAAGACTCCGTAGAAAGACTTCTATCGTACAGTCCGACGCTTACCACCTTCCCAACATCTTTTTCGGAGTACGAATCAAGGAACGCTTTCTTCTACGAGCATTCCAAATGGGTAATGGCACGAGGCGAGACAGATCCCTCACCAACGCACTCTTTTTACCTGCAAGCGTTATTCCAACAACAGTTCAAGAAGCCGATCCCACCGGCAAACCTCTGAGTCTGTTGCAGAGTTTCCCACGCTCCTAAACTCATCGCATTATCCATTCTCATTTTTAAAAACGCAGTTTAACATAGAACAGCGGAATGCACAACTAAAACTTAAAACTATCATCTTTCGCCAGTGTCTATGTTCTCCCCTAAGGCCTCACTTAACTCCCTTTCAACCGCACTAACCGGGTCGTTCTCAAGCACAACAACCTCTTCATCTAAGTCTCCTAAAACCAGGTCTCCTTCTTCTCCATCTCCAACAACACCAGTGTCATCGCCCGCACCATACAACCGGGTATCCTCCTCCACAAACTCGGCCTCAAAAGCCTTCTCACGATGTACGGCATCTGAGAGATCGTACCCTTCAGGGACCATGTACAAGTGATAGCGGAAATTCACGCCGTCCATACTGCTTCTGCTCCCCCGGCCCCTGCGTGGAAAACATCACCACGCCCGACGAATATGGAGAAAGGTGGAACTAACACCTTCATAACCACCATCCCTTTCGGAAAATTTCGCAAACTTTTCCAGTCAGTCCACTACAATTTTGTGACTTCCTTCACATACCCAGATTAGAAACGAGTACTCCCCGGCGATCATCATGAATTATACGAGATTTGCTCCTTCCGCCTTCTCTTCTACAGACAAGCCCCGAAAGCCTGTGTGCAGAGTCTGCCGCATGCACTGTCGAGTAGTAGCTAACCCTCGTCCACCAGTTTTGGGGGCGTACATCTTCATGGTGTCTGCTCTTCGATTGTTGCCCACGCGCAACGCTGCCATAACTTGATCCAGACGGTCGTCCATCATTGCCCTCCGCTTCACTACCCAGTGTGTACTGGGGTTTTATTCCAAAGCGTCCACAATAACAGCGCGGGTGGTAGTGAATCGACCTTCCCCCTTCGCTCCTTGTTCTATATCACGCTCTGCAGGTCCGCTGTTGATTATCCAGGTCCACCTCTTTTGATTCTCCCCACGGCGGAGATCCAGTTGCTCCGTGTAGTTTTGGCTAAAGAAATCCAATACAGATTCCGCACTATCCACATCCTCACTGGGGTTTGGGAGCACTTCAAACTTCCTGTCCATAGCGAACCTGGGGAGAATACAGAACTGCTTTTTCTTCCGTTCTGCACACTTCTCCCAAAATTATTCCAAAGCCAGATAGTCCACCTTCTTCGCTGCCAAGTACAATCGATCGTAAGAACTCAAGTTGTCCATAGAAACTCCAGCCTCTATAGCCATTTCACTAATGAAATCACCTCCAAGTATATTCCCCCTCATCAGCCCTGACTGTTCATGGCCAAGCATCGCGGCGTGGTAAAACACCGTGTGATGAATGTACTTGAGGTCACCTGGACTCAGAGTTTCGGCCCGATGTCCAGGTGGAAGGTGAATACATTACAACCACGCTCCAACATTCCGAATAGGGTTCTCTGCCTGTGGCCAAACACTGGGCAACATAATTCTGTAGACGCACCAATCTGGAAGTGGGTTCTCAGTATTGAACGGCTCACTTCGACTTAGAGTAGACGGCCATGCTGTCGGCAGTTCGTCATCGAATCCTTGCGCCGAGTATTCATTTGTTCCTGTCTCATCCTCGAATTCAACCGATTCGTCTTCCGAATCCAAGTCCATATCGATTTCTTCAAACCCTTTCTGGAGCACCTGGAGCAAGTCGTTGTCCTTGAAGAAGTTGAAAACAACGTCAGGCTCATACGTTCGCAGACGTTGAACTGTTGCAGCAGTCAATATCGCTCCACCTTTCTTCCTCCGTATGTTTCTTCTCTTCGTACTGCGTCCCGACTCTGAACTAGCCGCACCCGCCGACGAAGAACGACTGGATTTCCGCCTAGTGCTCCGACGTACAGCACTCGAGTGACCAGAACCAACTGCAGGTGTTCCAATCTCAGCACTGAAGGCAACACTAGCGGGCGGTGTTGGTGGTTTGGATCCCCCCTGGCTTTCAGGCACACTGCGGGTTTTACCCAACCTAGAAGTCCCGGTATTAACAACCGACGTCACTGGCTCTCCGATAGCATTTGGCTGCGAAACGGAAGCCTCTTGCACGTCCGGCTCCACACGAAGCTCTGGAATCCAGTTTTCCAACTTCGCCTTGAACAACGCCACAGCTCTTATTATGACAGAGCCCTGATTGCGAGGATTGGGAACTTTCTTAAAATGGTTCACCTGTTCCACAGCAAAGTCCCGAACTGTTGTCTCACCAGTCACAGAGGCAGACATCCAAAACGACTGAGCTAAGAACGAATCCATTTCCACCTCAACCTCAAGTGCCATTCGCTTCATCTCTTCCAGGAATTGCAAAACCCTGCTGTAGAAGTAAGATCGTACCATATCGAACCCACCTCGGGTAGAGGGGCCCTTGGGACCGACGTAGAACATCAAGCAGTTCATCGCAAAAGTAAACTCCAGCGGTTCCATCCTTAACAGCTTGTCGGAGCACATGTGCGAGATACCCACATTCGAATATTGCGCACAAACCCGCTCAAAAACATCCACCAACATAGGATTGTTAGCAAGCTTGAGCGCAATTTCTGATATGCGACGCAACTGTCTTTATTCAATCTTCTTGGTTACTTCAGAGTTTTGAAGGGCTCCAATTACCATCCCAACAGTTAGTTCACCAACAACCACGCCCAAGTCCACATGAAGAGAGTAAATGATACTCACTACTGAGTGAATGCGGTCCAAAAACCGCATTCTCAGTACAGACGATGCGGTATCATTCAGAAGAACTCCAATTCCCACAATCTCATGCGACGTCAGGTCCTTCCCGTCCGGTCTCGACCAGCTGAGAACTCGAAGCGATTTCAGCACCGCACACCACCTTGCTTCCTTGATCCTCCTTCTGAACATGGCGAGTCGACGATGTCGTCCATCGACGAGGTCTGGAGATACAATTATGCGCCCATTCTGAACAAACGCTTCCAAAGGTCGCCCATTCATCCGAGTGGTCACCCTCATCAACCCCGCTGATTCCAACAAACCCTTTCGCTCGAGCTCATTGTCCAGGCTCTGGACATGCTCCTCTTCAATTCCACGAGGACTGTGTTCTGGTAGTCGTACTAAATCCGGATCCACAACAAGTATCTGGGCTTTGTAGTCCTGCAGACGAATGGTGTCCTTCAAAAACTCTGTGTCCACCTGAACAGGTTCAACAACATCGTCCTCACTATACAGCGTCCTATCATTCGACTGACCCAGAACTTCAGACACGATGTGAACTTCATCCAGGTCACTACCCAAATCGCGGGCTACCTTCACACTCCCCCTACCTTCCTCCGAAACAGACTCGGAAACAGGAATGGGTGTATGCCCTTCAGATACAGCACCTGCATCTTCCGTAGAATTCCTACCCTGACCAGTACCCACGCGCGATAAAGAGACGGACGCCTGGCTCTTGTGAGGCGCCACCTTCTTGGCAGATACAACCCCGTCCCGTGATGGTGTTCGAACGCTTGATGTGTTCTTCACACTAGCCCTCGCAGGCGCTAGGTGGGGGATAGAACCGTAGCCAACCATCCTCCGTTCGCTTGGCGTTGTAGCTTCTGAGCCGGGCAGTGGAACGGTTTTCGACAGAAGTGTGTTGCGCGATACGGTAGGTCGTCGGCTTCGGGGGGACTGTGTCCTCGAGCGAGTTCCTCGGGCAATCGCTGTAGACCGCTCCTGACTTTGGCTGCTTGTACCGGACGCCCCTGTTGAACGAGGAGGAGGGCCAGGGAGTCCTCGGGGGCTCATTAGCTTCAGGTCCCAAGCATACATTCCATAAAACGTCATCCCGGATAAATGCATCGGAGGGGGTTCATTTCCTTTAAACGGGTATCGATAGGGGTCCATGATGTTCCCTGTTATGGTGATTTTGCTCACCACAACCAGATCCTCACCGGGTTTCGCACACGCAGACAATGGATGCCCGTGGAGAGTGCGGCGAAACTCGCCTTCGGCCTCAAACACTGTAGCGATCCGAACGACATCCCTGTTCGCCAGAAGCAGAGACACTGACGCCCCTGGTACGATTACTGATGATGACATGCTCGTGTGTGGAGTTATTCCAGAACGGAAACGCTTGAGGATAGGCGCAGACGTATGGCGGAATGTTTCGAGCGATGAAACGATAACGTGTAACGTGCTTAGAACACGGTTCACTAACCCTTAAGTGGTAGTGGATGGACTCACGCAAACAGCTGAATCAACAGCCCACGACAGCACAGTACAACCGTCGCAACCATCCCCTCCCTTACTTTACGAGACTCTTCTCGGAAGGGGCGCGAACCGCAGTATTTTATCAATTCGAATACGGGCTATTTTCAAGACCCCAATTTTTCGAATTTTTGGGACACTTTCCCATACTGGTGTGTCGAGCGACAGGCCCGGTCGTGCACGACAGGAATGAGTTCCTGTCGTGCATGGCCGAGCCTGTCGCTCGACACAATACCCCCCCAAACTAAACTCAAAACAAGGGGGCGACGGCGCTAGGCGCAGGCAAACACGTGTCGTGTAACGTGCAACTCTTACACGTAGGTGCATGCGCCACGCCCCATGCCCATCAACATAAATATTTTTTCAAATTTTTCGGCTAGCCGGGTGTGTCGAGCGACAGGGCCGGGTGTGCACGACAGGAGCTTATTCCTGTCGTGCACAACCGGGCCTGTCGCTCGACACACCCCCCACCATAATTTAAGCAAAAATAAAGGCGCGGGCAACCGCGCTTGACACAAACCCACACGTGTCGGTTTGCATACAACTCTGACACGTATCTATATGCGCCATCATGCATGCGCTTTCCCTGAAAGAATTATTTAATTTTTTTGGGCCGCCAAGTGTGTCGAGCGACACGCGCTGTCGTGCACAACCGGGCCTGTCGCTCGACACACCCTCCCTCAAAAAATTATGTGAAAACAAGGGCATGGCCAACACCGCTTGGCGCAGACACCCAAGTGTGAGAGGACGGACACCACTGACACGTATTTGCAACCGCCATGCCCCTTCCACACTGCTTCAAAAAATAATTTTTTCAATTTTTTTGGCCGCCAGCTGAGTTGAGCGACACGCGCGGTCGTGCACGACAGGAATGAGTTCCTGTCGTGCACAAACGGGCCTGTCGCTCGACACAACCCCCCCCATAATTAATGCAAAAATAAAGGCACGGGCGACGGCGCTTGACACAAACCCACACGTGTCGGTTTACGTACAACTTTGACACGTATCTATATGTGCCATTATGCGTGCGCTGTCCATGAAAAAATGATTTCAATTTTTTGGGCCTCCAAGGGTGTCGAGCGACACGCGCGGTCGTGCACGACAGGAATGAGTTCCTATAGTGCACAACTGGGCCTGTCGCTCGACACAGCCTCCCTCAAAAAATTATGTGAAAACAAGGGCATGGCCAACACCGCTTGGCGCAGACACCCACGTGTGATAGTACGAACACCACTGACACGTATTTGCAACCGCCATGCCCCTTGCATACTCCTTCAAAAACTATTTTCAATTATTTTGGCCGCCAGCTGTGTCGAGCAACACGCGCGGTCGTGCACGAGAGGAATGAGTTCCTGTTGTGCACAACCGGGCCTGTCGCTCGACACAACCCCCCCATAACTAATGCAAAAACAAAGGCGCGGGCGACGGCGCTTGACACAAACCCACACGTGTCGGTTTACGGACAACTTTGACACGTATCTATATGTGCCATTATGCATGCGCTGTCCATGAAAAATTCATTTCAATTCTTTGGGCCGCCAGCTGTGTCGAGGGACACGCACGGTCATGCACGACAGGAATGAGTTCCTGTCGTACACGGCTGGGCCTGTCGCTCGACACAACCCCCCCCCATAGCTAATGCAAAAATTAAGGCGCGGGCGACGTCGCTTTACACAAACCCACACCTGTTACTCTACGTACACCACAGGCATGTATGGTCGCATTCCCTCAAATACTATTTCTTTTTTTTGGGCCGCCAGCTGTGTCGAGCGACACACCAAGTCGTGCACGACTGGGCGTGTTGCTCGACACACCCCACCCCCCCACCCCCCCCCCCCCCGAAATGAATGCAAATATGAAGGCGCGGGCAAAAACACTTGGCACCGTCCCAAGCGTGTCACTTTACGTACAACTATGATACGTATGTACATGCACCACGCCTTTTGCACACTGTTCTCATTTCATTGATATGTTTTGGGATCCGATTTGTGTTCAGCGACACAGCCTGTCGTGCACGACAGGAAGTCGTTCCTGCCAAGCACGCACGGGGCTGTCGCTCGACACAACCCGTGCTATCCATGTTCTGAAATAAAGTATAAGATTGGGAGAGTTTCGAGGTTTTAAAACGTACATGGCGTATAGTATTTGTTTTACAGCGGTCGTGCACGGCAGGAACTGGTTCCTGTCCGCCGAGTACCGAGCTGTCGCTCGACACTACAAAGCAACCTCTTACACCAACACCCGTTCGTTTTGAATCACCTGCATTTCAAGGTATACCCTTTTATACCAGCTTTAGTCTGATCTCCGACAAGAACGACGCATTCTCTACTACCTCCTCCGTCGATTCGATCTAAAAACCCCTCAACATGCCACAATATGCAAGCAGAGTGTCCGCATTTTTGGAGTTACGTGACAACTATGTCGCTGAACGTACACCGGAAGACCACCCAAGGGACGTGAAATACAAGACCATTGTCGAGTTGGCTATAGCAACACGCGGTTCGTGAGCGTCTGCCATGGAGTTATGCAAACAGGCAATTGGCTCCTCCGATATGTCAACTTTTGGGGACGTGGAGGTACTAAATGCCTTAACTAACACGCACTCGCCCAAGCACAACGCTTTGCAACAGGCCTTTCAAATCGCACGGTCCCTAGATCAGATGGATAATGAAGAGGATCGTCGTGCCAAGGACTACTACCGCTTATGCCAGGCGCGAAGGTTTCCCTTCACTATACGGTATTTACTTGCCGATATCGTTAGGTCTTGTGTGGACGGTATGAGCCTGAGAAGAAAAGGGAGGGACGAAGTCACTACCGAAAGAGTGACACGCTTTCAGGTTCTTCTATATCTGAGCATGTACGTTCTGTTAACTCAGCGAATGAAGGCTCTCTCGAAGAAGCAAAAACGCTGTGGTTCCACCGACTACCTAACACAACCTCAGGCAGTCCCTTTAAAGAATCTAGAGGATCAGAACTGCAATCGAATTACATATGGCGTGCAACAGGTTATTCGTTCTTGGGAGAACTTCGCCACGTATCTTGGTTTCCACGACACCAAATCGATGCTAAGCGCGTATCTATTCTTTAACGGTTCATCTTTACTTTTCAAACCTCTAAAGACTCGCATTGAAGGGTTCGTACCGCTCAGAGAGTCCTTCTCTCTTATCGGGGATATAACCCCCAGAACGACATCATCGGGGGTTGATAGCCACGCTTACGCACTTCCGCAAGATGCTGACAAGGGACTTAAAGCTCTGACAGAAGAATTCCTCAATGACATTGTCACGGTCATCTCTCACCCACGCCTGTACGAAAAAGGAGTTGAACAATGGTTACTACTATCGGAGTTCCGCCCAGACGTGAAGCGGGCTCAACTGGACCCACAGCATACCTGACATCGTTCGTATCCACAACGATTCGACCGGCGAAGTGAGAATCTTTGGGCTCCAATCCGAACAGCTAACGCCCAGGTACCTCCTACCTCTAGTGGTGAAGGACAACCCTCAACTGTTCGCACGTTGGAAGTTATTGACTTAGTCACCAGTCCCAACAATGAACTGGAGCCAGACACGCCTCCTGAGCAACCTCTTAGACCACAAGACGCAGACAGCGAGGCTGCTTCAAACGTTCAGCCAACGACTTACCTCCCTTACGACGTGGAAGGTGCTGGTGTATTTCTGCCAGACGAAGACGTCAGTGGTACGGTTTGGAAGGCAATGGAGATAGTGGAGCGGGAGATGATGAAACACTATGCCATGTACTCTACTCTCTACGACGAACTCCCTCCAGTCCACAATACTCTCCGCTCCACAGATTCCGTCTCATATGAAGATGCCCAGTTCGCTTTAATGGATGCTCTAACGCTCGTTCGCGCTGTGGCAGACAGAAGGAACAGTGAGTACGACACCTTAACCGTGGCTGGAATGAAGGGCGTTGTGAGTAATTTCGCTAACGGTCTCCATGAAGGAGGCCATTTCGTTCTATTCTGTTCCGTTGAACTATTCCTCAGTTGGCGGAAAATGTTCCGAAACGCAACTTTGAAGGATGAGGACGGCAGCGATGGACCGGTTTTTAAGATGGATGCTCGCCCACTTCACTTCATCCGAGAGTCGGGTAACATCACAGCCGCACCTGGAAGAGCATCTGGAGAACTAATGACAATTTTGGAATACGCCGTTCACGGGGTAAAGGTTGTTGCATCCCGAGAACAGGAACAATCTCAGGTGAACTACATGAACTCCAACCACGTATCTTCCACGGTTGCTGGTTATAAAAACGTTATAGATAACGTACCGAGCTTGGATGTCAATGAGACTATCATGTGGTCTAAATTGAACCCGAGTGGGCAATCGATGCGTGAAAGGGTTCGCGCTGAACAGAAACCAATTCGTCTTGCGAGGGAAATTATAGCGCGGTTCTCCAACCCGGGTGAAACGGTTGTAGACCTCTTTGCTGGTACTTTTTCCACCGCCCTCGCCTAAATGTCTTTCAAGCGTGGTGAAGTTCGTAAGTTTGTTGGGTGCGAAAAAGATTCGGCATGTTTCTACGACGCAAAGCATGGTGCCATCAAATTCTTCTCACGGCTCATTGCTGAAGACATCGCAAACATCACGGTAGCTCAAGGGGTTTTGGACGCTGCTCGATTAGTAAGCAATTACCTCCAGACCTACACTCGCCCTTCAAAAGTTTGGACCCCACCCAAACACTTTCCACATTACCAGAGATTCCCACAACATATTATGTTTCATTGCGCATCCAAATGGAACGACAACCTGTTTGCTTGCAAATATATCAACACGGAATTTTCTCAATGGCCGGCACAGTATCAAAGCGCTTTAAACCTCATGGATGCAATGGACTTACGAGCTGTGGAAGCTACATCCTCTCGTCTGGTCATCGCAAAGTCTACTATAAACCATCCTAATGCAGGCATTGGGGTGTTCGCCGGAACAACTTTCACGCGAGGGGAGATAGTTTGTTATTTCTACGGTACACTCGTCTACCACGACCTTTCTCAAAGCCAGGAGATCCACAAGAAATATGGAGAGGGGCCCCTGGGTGTAACCCCTTCCCAGTTTCGCTCGTATGCAATGGAGGTTGATGTCTCTGGCCCGGATTTTGCCGCCTTGGTTGGTGTTAACCGCCACACGAAGCGAACATCAATCTTTATTTTGTCGGCCCCTTTCTGTATTGGTGGCTACATCAATGATCCAAGGTACATTGAGAGCGATTTGGACATTCAAGCTGTCCGCGACAAGTATAAAAAGAAAAGAACGGAGAATGTAACCTTGGATAAGCACAAATTGGCCTCCATTCGAAACAGGAAGCAGCTCGAAGACTACACTATTATAACGAATCGTGCAACTTGCCGGATTGAGCATGGGGAAGAGTTGTTTTTATCGTACGGTGTAGAGTACTGTTGGAAATCAAATCTCCTCTACAGCAGAACCAGCAACACCTCCAAAGCTTCGTAGACAAGTGAACACCAAACTCCAGTTACCCCTTTAACTTCTCTGCCCCACTGTATGGGTATCGCCCGACTGCTAACACCTGGTCACAATATGCATTACGTAATTAACATTCCCTAAGATCTTAGCCACGTCTTCAGTCCGTTCATTACAGATGTTAAAACACCCCTCATAAAACTACGCAATTGCACTATAATAAGCAAACACGTTACCGCGTTAACCTGTTGCAGATCCCCAAAACGATTTGCCCAGTATATCTTGGTCGTTGACACTCCCCCTCCTCTTACTCATCCGTATACCACAGTGAGAACATTGCGGAACCCACTTCGACTATACCCTCTAAACGCTTCCCCACCCTCATCGTAATGGCAAACGCAACGCATAATATGGCTATCCTTTCGTCTCCTGCACCTCCGCAGAGTCTGCCTGTCACCTTTAACACCGTAACGCTAGGCGTACATGACGTTCTGCACGTTATGGTTCGCGTGGACTGCCAACTGGCGTTCCGTTCAAAGCGCTCGATGCAATTCCATCTCAGACATGAACCGCATTACATGGAAGTCCTCGAAGCCCAAAAGGCAACAAATGAGCTGCACATGGTGTGTGAAAACACGCGTTTACCGGGACCCCACCCCCTTTTTAACCGTTACGATGTTCAAAACCGAAATGCCCTACAGGACGTACTACCCCCTCTGTCTGGCCTTCGAACCGAACTAGGTCTCCGATGCCCTGAATGCGGATTTGCCTGGGTGGATACAGCCACCCTCCAGAAACATATATCAGAATCCCACAATACGGATATAAGCTTTGCGCGTAATGCTGTCCAGAAAGAACTCGACCGGGGAAGATTGCCCGTTCAGAGCATTTTCCGTGGAACTCATAAACGGTCTTTTACGGTTACAAATGACAACCCAGTGGGCTCTGTTTTACATCGACGGATTCTTATGCTGAAAAGCACACGGAAGCCTACCTCCCACTCAACACCTTCGCGGACCGACCACACAAGTATCGCCCGTGATACCCTCCCACAAATCGCAAATGACACGCAGCCAGTGAATGTTGAGAACCCCAAATCTCTTCCGAATCGTCCTCTTGTAACGTCGAGGACCCTCTCCGGTACCAAGCTTGATACGGTTAACTTAGTATCGAAAACACAAAAACCACCGTATACGGGTGCGTACACGGAGCATGTGGAGACGTTTCTTAGGCATTTGCGCCCAAGCCGTTCGAAGATTCTAATTGCAAGCAATACTTCCAATGAGAAATGTCGTAATTACTTCCTTCAGAGCACGAAGTTGGACTTGGCCCTTGAAAGCCTGTGTATATCAATGGAAGACGCATTATTTCTATGGGGCGCGAAGTGGGTTGAAGCCCGTGGCAATAACCCAGATTTCTCAAAGCTTTCTGCAAACATTTTTCAGTACATGCAACGAACACCGTCCATAATGTCCACCTTACCCCCTTTCTTTCTGCATATTTTGAACCAACGAACAAACTTTGCTTTGAAAACCGTGCGCCTCGAGACGTTACAGAGGAACGCTCTAGACGTTGCAAGGTTGCTGGTATTTGTCGCCAACGCTAATACCCGCCCCCATGACTTGGTGCCAACATCGGTGGCCAAAATGACTGTGGAAGTCATCACAATACCAAATATGATGAAGAATCTGCATGCGTCCTTAAAACCATGTTTGTTACAAACTCTTGAACCGTACATGCCAACGACCAGATTGTTAGTCCGTAATTTTGTTGCTTGTGCCTCGGTTCTCCCATTTACGGATTGCGAACTGGACAAGCCTATTTACAATTACGCCACGGCTGAAGACATCACTCACTTGCTTGCGGCTTTGCAATACGCTGTCGCAGCATCTGCCATCCATGAACTACACACAATCGGACAGTCTGGTGTACAAAGTACGGAAACGAACGTTTCTGAGCTGGCGAGTCTAACAAGTTCTCTAGATATGCAGGCAAATACCGCATTTTCTTTCATAAGAAACACTCTGAATGTAGCTATGAGCATTGTGACAAAAGAAAGCCTAAATGTGTCATTTTCACCATGTACAATCCACACCAACTGCGGAATTGTTAAGGATGTGCATCTAGGCTTGTTGCAGGTGGGTAATCTCGTGCAGCAGTTAAACAGGGAAATGGAATCTGTTATTTCGAATGATCTGCTCGATGGGTTTCCCCTCCCCCCCTTGTTCAGGACACACTTGACATCGTTAAAAGATTCACATTCAAACAGAGCCCGGGGATTTTCTTTCCTTATACACCCGCAAAACACAAGCTTCATCCAACAAAACATGGAATATGTACTACAATGTTTTAGGAAGGCCTCTGCCTCCTGCTCCCACGTTACATGCTTCCTTCTAGGTGACCCAACTGAAACGGTCTTGGATACGATTTGGCTTGGCCAGGACTTCCTGCTTAGAAATGGTATATTACGTTGGTTGACGTACGCCCAAAAGGTTCAAAAAAGACTGCTGGTGGCGCTGCATCTGGTTTGTGGCTTTCCAGTGAGATGAACAGAAATTAAATCTTACCGCTTGCATAAAGACGACACCCATCTCCGGTCTCTTATTCTCCCGGACTCTAAACCGGTTCTAATCACTCGATACATGAAAACACAGAACAAAACTGGCGGCGCGCGCCCAGTACCCAGATTACCGGACCCTAAAATGGCACAGGTGCTTTTAACCTACTTCACACTCATCCGCTCCGTTGAAACTCTGTTTGTATCATTGTTGTTTGGCGAAGAGAAGAAGAACATCCAGTGGAAGATGCTTTTCGCCGTTGAGAGAGCAGCGCTTACTTTAAAAGCAATTCGACCTATAGTCACAGCTCGTTTCTCAGCTGCTGGATACAATATCACATTTGCTGACTACCGCAACTTCTCCGCGGGTATCACCTGCGTACTTTCTTCTACACTTGCTAAGGGCATTGAAAACTCCTTTTCAAAGTCTATCATGGAAGATTTCCTTCAAACAGCCCACAATCAAGCTGGACACTCCGCTTACACAGCTGAAATGCTCTATGCTCGCACCCCTACAGATATAACCGGCTTACGAAGAAGTGACCTTTCGAAATATAGGGAATGGTCTACGCAATGGCACACCCTTCTCGGAATCGCAAATGTTTTCCCACCCCAGACCGCAAAGAAGGGACCAAGCCCGAATCCATTAGATGAGTTTATCGTCTCAGAACGTGGTTCCGAAACGCGAGCAGATCCCGCTGCGAAGCCTCTTTCCATCCAGGACGGCAACCACTCTACTCCGACCAAATCCAGTAAGAAGACATTCCCGTACATCTCGCCCGGGTCGAGGTCTGTAGAACGACGAGAGCTGCCGAGAGGAGGTGTCGCGTTGTATACTCCAGCTCCGACAGTAGACGAACATTTAATACCAATGTTTCTGGACGCCCTCAGGAAAGGGTTACGCAACGATAGGGCTCTATTCAAATCGCATGCACAGTTTGTTATAACCGCTGCGGTATGGGAAAAGAGAGACACAATGCTAGTTTTGATGCCCACGTCTTCTAAGAAAACGTTGTCAGTCTTACCACCGATGTACATGGAAAAAGGCGTTATGACATCTATCATCGTTGTTCCTCTAAAAGCTTTGGCGGCAGAATACGTGCAGAGGGTTACAAGATTCGATCTAGAGTGCTCAACGACCCCACTTCATCACGGAAAAGAAGAATTTACAGATGTATACATACTATCGGTGGAAGTGCTGGCTTCGGAAGCCTTTCATTCTTTAGTTCAACACTTAACACACCACCGGCGCCTTGCACGCATTGTACTTGACGAGGTGCACTGCTATCTGATGTGGCAACACTTCCGCCCGGCTCTGGTGCATATGCATGCTGGTCTAAACTATGTACCCGTTCAAGTTCCTGGAGTGATGCTGAGTGCAACCCTTCCTCCTGCCGATAGACCATTACTACTATCCCAACTCCAAATTTCAGCTGCCTCCCTTTATCAAACCTGCACCGCCCGAGACAATATATCCTTCATCGTAACAGACCTCTCAACCACCACAATTCCCCATAGTTTGAAGCGTTACCGGAAAAATACCGGTCTCTATCGATCTACATTTTCTCAATTTATCGAGCAGACCCTACACGTCTTCGCAAACGATGTTTCCAATTTCTTACTCACAATGGACGACCGGGTGGTTCGAATTATGCTCTTTTCCCTGACGAGATCAGACGCAGAATACTGCCACACTTACCTTACCCAACAGGACACAATGCCGTGGTCAGATACAAACCCCGATATATCCCTCACCCTCTTACTATACCATGCGCAACTAGCAGAAAACGACAAGACCAACACACGCTACAATTGGATGTCCCCTCAACCCCCACAAACCGCAAATTGTTACCCCAGGCAAGTCCTAATAATGATTTGCACAGCGGCGTTTGGAACTAGACTTGACGCACCTGATGTGCGTATCGTTTAAAACTTGGGAGGTGTAGCAAGCTTAGTGGACCTCGCGCAGCAAGCCGCCAGAGCGGGTCGAGACAACAAACCTGCCAAGTGTGTCACAATATACTGCAAGTCTTATTTCCAGAAGATAAGGGACTTGTTATGTACGACCAATAATCAAAACAAGCACGATATCAGCAGAATATACTTAGAAGCAATGGCTCAGAACCGATGGAATAGCTCCAAGGCGTGGATGGAATCGGACACAGTTTGTCGGCGAAACGCATTGTACGGGTACGTTGATGGCACTCAACCCGGTATTTGCTTATTCAGCCCGCAGGTTCTCAACTGTGATGTGTGTAACAAACGCAATGGTTCCAGATCCTCCACCCCACATACCGAACCTACAAAGCCAGTTGAACAAGGCAGTATAAAAAACGCAATAACTTCGACGCCATCTCTGAAAAACCACGTCAGAGCGATTGTAACACCCCCACCGAGACATCATGCTGAAGACGATGAAAAACTTGACTTTGAACTGCAACCGTTACTGATGCTGCCTGACTTATCCAGAGATGGGCATGAAGCAAGGATGGACACCGGTGAGCCCCAAAGAAATCCAACTCAGAAAATACTTGAAGAGGCCGTTGAAACTGTACGCCACCACAGTTATCGGCAAATGCCTTTCACGAGCTCGAAAGTATGTCCCCAAAGGTTCTCGTACACCACATCCAAGAGCTGGCACGACGTTTCACCTTCGTCTGCATACCATGCTTGATGACCGAAAGTCGTGTGGTTTCCAAAGAACAACATTCCTGTGCATATGGAAAAGGAAGATGCTTCCATTGCTTCTCGTCTCTTCATCAAACTTCGCTCTGCGACGTGAAAAAAGGAGCACCTGGTACATGTTACCAATGTCACATGGGGTACTACAAAGGGTTTAAAACGCATGCTTCTCCAGCAACGTTCGGTACCAGGCACTGTGAATTCATCGCACTTCGACAAGCCGCATGGGTGTTGTGGCGCAAATCTTCGGATATGCAGGATAGCATCGCCACTGCACTGTTTGACCCAAGCAGCCATACTTGTTACAACAACTTGAAGACGGAGATCATGAACACGGCAAACAAAGTTAAGCACAGAGACTACCTATTCCATGCGTGGGTAACAGCCTCGGATTCTCGTTCGGTGCCCAACCTCGCCGGCCTCATCACTTGGTGCCGAGCAACGCATTCTATCATGTAATATATAGGCGTTATAAATTCAGCCGTAATGGCCCTATGGGCATCCACTCACATGCGTAAAACGCATGCTTCCCACGTATACAGAGAGCCCAGAACGCCTATCCCGCCCTACAAGGACATTGCGCATCATTCCACGAGAGCAGCGGCTTAAGGTCGTCGCAAGTCAAATGTTTCGCTTGGCGCACCCTGCGTGGGCCTTGCGAGTGTGATTGCAAACACGAACGGGTCCCTGTCCAGAAAACACACTCCTGTCGCTGGACACAGGTCGCGCTGTGCCCGGCTGCTGCTGTGCTCGCACGACAGGAACCGGTTCCTGTCGTGCAAACACACTCGTGTCGCTCGACATATCACGTTTTCTGCAGAGCCAAATTATTGCTGTCAAAGTGGATCAAAATGTTGTAACGAAAACCCTGTACATCTGAATCTCTAAAAATTTCTTGTCAGCACGGGGCGCCTGTGCCAAACACCCACACGTGTACCTTTGTCACTTCACTCGTTGAAGGTCACGACCGCTTTTGCACAACCGTAACGCTTGGTTATTGACGCACTACAATACGCACATACTTTCAGTCACACGGCATATAACCTTTTAAGCTTCATGTTATAGCGAGAGACCCTATGTGTTCTTCCGGCTGTCCGAATCCCTCCCTCAACGCTCTGCGATCCGCTGCCCCACCTTGAAAACCCCATTTCTCATAAGCATTCCTCTTTAAACCAATAGGACATTGTTTCCAATTGCAGGCGTTCCTGTTTCATTCCCCCATCCACCTTACGGCACTCAGTTCGCACTGATGCACTCGGTCATAAGCTCGGGTAAAAAACGCCAACACGCAATCATCGAATCTCCGACATGTACAGGAAAAACGCTCGCCCTATTATGTTCGACACTGGCTCTCCGCCAAAACATTGTCGATGACGAAAACCCCGTTGATGCAAGCTCGACTACTATCCACAACGCGTGTCCATCATCTTCGTGTAGTGCTCTTAACTCAGAGGGTAGTATCTATGACGATATTCATCTCCAAGACGACGACTTTGAGCTACCTAAGAACTTTGCGGATACCACATGGCAAAGGCTTGTGCATTTTCGTCCAACTTCCCACAATGCAGTCACTACAAGTACGAATTTGTTTTCAGACCTCGTTCCAGCCCCCACCCCCACATCTTCGTCTCATCAAGAGCCACATTGCGTTGAAGAATTGTCCGTCAGTGCCTCTAATACTTGGGAGCCTCGGGTGTTCTACATCACAAGAACCCACGCCCAGATATCAGAAGTGGGCTTGGAACTACAGAAAACCGATTTCGCACCTCGGGTAGCGATTTTAGGGTAGCGAAATGAGTATTGTATCAATCCTCTTGTTCAGAACTCACCAATTGACAAAAAGGGCGACTTATGCAAGGCCCTCATTTACGGCGCCCGTGGTTGTCATTTTACGTCCAGAACAGATATGCTTTGCACCTACAAGACCAAAAACCCCGAACCTTGGGATATCGAGGATTTCGTTCAACTCGGAGGGAGCTTCCAAGGCTGCCCGTATTATGCGAGCCATAATCTTTTCCATAATGCCCAGTTAGTGTTCTGCCCATACAACTACGTTTTGGAGAAATTGTGCAGAAATGCACGGCTCGACATTACTAACCACATCGTCATTTTCGACGAAGCTCATAATATAGAGGATCTTGCTCGCGAGTTTTACAGCTTCGTGGTTGTTATCAAAACTGTGTTTAACGCTGCTAAGCTAGCGACGGACATTCTTAGTTGCTAAAACACTAACGAACCGTTCCACACCAGTTTGCATATCATTTCTCAAATGCTATTCAAAATGGTACATCTCAGTGAACTAGTACTGGCAGATGCTCTGGCATTCCACTCCAACCACTTCGATGAACCAATCGTCCAAGGCTCTCGATTACTAAAATATTTGTCTGATGCAGACATAACCCCCGCCCAACTCCTCTCGTGGCAATCTGCAGATACATACTTTGGAAGGTTCAACCACAGTCATTTACCACAGCTGTTTTGCGATTTTCTTAAAACCCAGAAACATCAGCGGGTCAATGCTATTCCAACCATAAACATCGCGCAACGTCCTGGCATCGCCGCTGAACAAACCGTTAAGAATTCTAATATGAAACGTAATGTCCGCGCTTTGAATGAAATTCTCCAGAATGGCTTCCAATGGACCGCTTGCGTTCTCAACTCCCTCGAATACTTCTTCCGTGAGCCCGACGCATTTACCATGGCTGTCACCCGCACCTATAAAGAACACACAGGAACGAAGGTATGACTCAGTTTTCTGGGCATGACCGCTTCCGTGTGTTTTAGAGATGTTGCGGAAGTCGCTCGAACGGTTATTCTAAATTCCGGTACCCTCAAACCCATGGACACTTTGTGCTACGAAATAGGAACCAATTTCTACATACGGAGCACCCTCCCCCTGTGGCGGATGTGCAGAACCAATTATTTCTTGTTTTCGCAACCCGAGACCCTTCCAATTACCCCTCCTCAGCCACATCTCGTGGTGCGACAAACCCCAAGTTTCAATAAGAACTGGAAAACGCTCTCCTACATCACTTTCACGCTATTCCACACGGAATACTGGTCTTTCTGCCAAGCTACACATTGTTACGAACATTACAGAACAGCTGGCAGAATTCCGAGACTTGGGCTTCAATGATTGCTGCAAAGCAATCTGTTCTAACAGAACCTAAAAACAGAGGACCAGACTTTGACTCTGTCCTTGCAACATACTCCCACGGAGCCAAAAATAACGGTGGAGCTGTGTTATTTGCGGTGTACAGGGGTAAAATTTCTTAGGGAGTTGACTTCAAAAATGAGGATTCTCGAGCTGTCATACTCATCGGCATCCCACTCCCATACCTGTACCTCCCCGTTCGCTGCAAGCGAATGTGGCTTGATCGCGGAGCAACAGATTTGCAGCACAGACTATCCGTTTTCACTGGAGATGAATGGTACGACAACCAAGACTTCAATGCTTTAAACCAAGCGTTGGGGAGAGTGATTAGACACGAACATGAATGACTATGGCGCCGTCATTTGCATCGATTCCCGTTTCAAGGACGCCCAGTTACACCAAAGGCTACCATCCTGGACGCTTGCTGGTTTGAAATCAACCGACGAGCCGCACCATGCTCTAGTGAGTCAACTGAAAAATATCTTTAGTACTACGTCGTAAAGGACACTAAAAACCCGTTTTCATTTACGTTGCAATCGCGACTCGTCTAATACACAAAGAGCTAATTCCCACAGGGAGTTCCAAACACATGGCGACCTAATCTGTTTAAAACCCCTCTCCCACTAACCTATTCGCTGGGTACCTACAGTACTTATAGTGGAACTGCATCCCAGTCCCCTGGTTCAGTTTCTTCCCTCTTTGGGTACAAAGGATGAAAGGAACCCCTAAATCGCCAAAATCCGCCGCACGTAAAACGCCTAGCGACCCTAAAATCCCCCCAAGTAGTACGTACACACTAAGGATGTAAGCAAGTTCCTACGCTATGGTTCACGTGCAGTACAAGAACCTGGTATCTAAACACAAGAACGTCATAATGCGGCGTAGTAGTAAGCGAGTAAACACACTGTACTTGCTTAAAACTCTAGTACTTCACCGAATAACCACCATGTGCCACATGCTCGCTAGTACTGCTCGAAAACCATGCATAGTTAGTACCCTACTTGTCACAAAGGCTTGGGCAGTGTCGAGCGACACCACTGCCGTTGTGCGACAGGAACGTGTTCCTGTCGTGCGAGGCATATGAAAAGTTCCTCTGCCTGTATGCTTATGAACCTCACCAATCCATTGCCACATGTGAAGACATTCTCTGCTTTGTCGCGCGACACACCTCCGCGCGCACGACAGGAACGTGTTCCTGTCGTGCACAAACAAACGGTCGCGTCCAACAACCCCTATTTCTATAACCACCAACCAATTGCAAAAAACCCCGTAATCAACATACACGACATTAGTAGTAATTTATATGCCCCATATACATTACTGCTACTGATTTGCGTAAAAGGCCTAAGTTTCGGCACCCCTACAACCAAGGTTAGAGGTTACAAAAATAAGTCTAACAAACGACTTCGGCAGTGTCCCGTGAGGCCACCGCCGTTACACAACAAGAGTGTTTCCGTGTCGCCGGACACAAATGTAGAGTTCCTTTAGACTCTAAGCTCATATTAGTGAACCACCGTGTGCCACGTGTCGGAAAATTGTCTGCTGAAATACCTGACACGCCTCACTCTGCGCAACAGGAACGCTGTCCTGTCGCAAACAGACTAAACGTCGCGTGCACATCTCGCTCAACCCCTAACAAAAACCCCTTCGATGCTCCCTCCTGAAGAATTTGTACGCCTTTGGTTGTAAACTGCCAGCATACTACTATAAGAAATTACCCCTATTATCAAAAACCCCAAAGTTTCGGCAGGGCTACGGGTTAGAGGTAGATACCCTTAACACGTCTACTGTTTACATAGCACCAATGTTTTGTACTAAAAACCCTTTCTTAAAACCCCTATTGAGAAATAAGAACCCCTAAAAAACGCGGGAACAAAACACAAGTTAAAAACAACTAAAAATCCCCTAAACCTTCCACTATGGCACTCTACACCCCTAAAACTTACTGTATCAAAAACCCAAACCGCAACACACAACAATCCTTAGTAAAACCCCTAATACAAAAACCACGCTAGTAAAAGGATTTAGAACCTCTCCGTTTACACAGAACCCTAAAACCCCTAAACATAAAACATGTAATTCTCAAAACTCTAAAACACCTCTAGAGCCCAAAGCACTACAGACTCTCACACCTACTTTTCAACCACTATCGGTCCTATTACGAACCCCTAACACCTTTGCAGGTGTGAAAACCACTATCCAAGTTTAAAACCGCCAAACCTGCCTTCGCAACCACTTATGGTACATAGTACAGCTATACTAAACAACCGTAAAGCTAGAACAAGTTATCCGGAAAATCACTAAGATGTCTTCATTTGTACAGTCCCCTATAAACCGTAAAACCTCTTAGCCTACATAAAAACCGCTACTAAAAACCCTCTAAAACCCCTATTCTAAGCTGTACAGCTATATGTGATAACACCCAAAAGTTTAAGCAAATTCCCCTAAAACCCCTGAAGAACTCCGCGTGTTAAGAATCCACTAAAAACCCCTAAAAAACTGTAGCATATATAGGACACCATGTAACCGTAAACTCTAAAATCCGCTGTAAAAGCCCTAACTCTATTATAAAAACCGCTACCTTAGAACCGCTTCCCTTCCGAAGCGTAATGAAAGCTTAAACCACATATCCAACATGAACAAGCCAATCTTACCCCACTCAACAAATGCAAAGTGCTAAGACCGCTCTGCGAAGCCCCATATGTCTCAGGAGCGAAGACAAACGCAGCTCAGACGGAGCATTTGCGCTTCACTTACACACGCATAACCACTTGCACGCGTCGGACTGAATACGCGAAAAAAGTTGTCCTAGAGCACGTTCATTTTGGCACGGAGCATGCCTTTACGTACCTCGAAAACCCACCTTTGTGGTGCACGCACAAGGCACATGCCAAATCCTTCCAAAATCATGTCCTAGGGGGGGTGGAAAATATTAATTTTTCAACCCAGGACAACGTTTTTGCAAAACGCTGTCCTGTATAATCTGTGTCCACATTTTTCAGTCCGTCCGGAATGTATCATACAGTGCGTACAGGACAACGTTCTCCACACAAGGGGTCAAAAATGCACTTACACGTGCATACAGCTTGTCCACCACTAGGTCAACGTTCTGTGTCAGTACCATGCCCAGGCCAACATCGCCTAAAACGCTGTCCTAGCCCATACTTACAAGTAACACTACCATAAGATGTGAAGCGTGAGGCTGTTCGTTCAGAACAGAAGCCGATTCGACTCAACATGGAGCTCATTGCCAGGTTCTCCCAACCGGGTGATACGGTTCTTGACCTGTTTGGCGGCACGTTCTCAACAGCGCTTGCCTGCATGTCTTTTAAGAAAGGCGAAGCACGCAGATTCGTCGGTTGCGAGAAGGACGAAGCATGCTTCCACCACGCCGGACATCACGCAGTGAAACACTTCTCAAGGCTCATCGCCTAGAACGTTGCCAGCGTTACCGTCACGCAAGGTTTGGTGTATACAGCCAACGCGGTGCACAACTACTTTAAGGGATATCTGCGTCCCTTCCGGACTTGGGAAGCCGTGCCACACTTCCCTCAATACCAAAAGTTGGCGGAGCACATAGTTTTGTATTGTGCCTCTAAATGGCGCGCACAGGACTTCGTCACCACCGGCCTTCACATGGACCTCTCCCAATGGCCCGAGAATTACCAAGGACTCTTCAACACAATGAGCGTGAACGAGCTCCGTGCTCATGAGGCTTCAACGCTACGCCTTATTGTGGCTGAGTCAACCATTGTGCACCCGTCTGCTGGGGTTGGGGTTTTTGCAGGCTGTACGTTCGTACAAGACGAGACAGTCTGCCACTTTTACGGCACGTTGGTATATCACGACATGTCCCAGCGAACCGAAATCCACAGAAAATACGACTACGGCTTGATGGGCGTTACCCCACAGGATTTTCGCACGTATTGCATGGAAGTGGACCTCAGGGCTCCGGACTTCACCTCCCTCATCGGACTGAACAAGGACAAGAAAATACCAAACGTTTGCATCTCGCCAGCTCCCTTTTGCGTAGGAGGACTCATCAATGACCCTAGGTACCTCCAGTTGGATCCTGACGCGCAGTCCGTTCGTGATGGTTTCGAACCCAAACGAACAGCCAATGTCTACGTTGATCGTTCTGCGATATCTGCGCTTAAAACACGTAAGCACCTCGAGCCTTACACTCTGATAACAATCAGAGCTTCCCGCCGTATAGGACGCGGAGAGGAATTCTTCATCGACTACGGTACTTCTTACGATTGGACCAATAATCTTGGTACCCCTTCGCCCCAAACACCTTCTTCGGCATCTACAAAACACAATAAAAACCCCTAAAATCACTCTCTCTAAGGGTGAAAACTCCTAAACAAATTCCTCAAACCTGCTCCTTTGCATGTGCGTAAGAACGTATTACGTAATCCTGTGCCGTATTGTGGTGTGCACCGGCTCATTGCCATTGTGCGCATGGGCATGTGTATCACCCCACACACAGCACACCTCCCATCTTATCGAAAACCCAATTACAGTTTGTGTATGACGTCATGTGTGAACCTAAACGCACGCCCACATATCTCCAGCCACGCCAGCCCCGTTTTCCCTATGCACCTCATGGTTTGCATGTTTGGCGAGTATTAGTCCCATAGTTTTTGCGAGCTCATACTTCCGACGCTGTATGAGCGCGCCAAAAAACGCACATTGCGGCGCCTTTGTGCAAGCGCCCTCACAATCATCACCACAAAAAGCCCACCAACCTACCCCTAATAAACCCCTTCCCATCTCTCCCCCTACCCCGACAAACGCCTACAACTCAACCGCACGCCAAAACCCATCTCTATCTCTCACTCTGCCGTTCTTTTTATATCCTTCCCTTCTGCGGGCATACCAATATGGACAACCTCACTTTGCATAACCACTCCATAGGACTGGACCCTATCCAGCCTGGTCCGGCTCCAAACGCGAACACACCACAATCCAACCGTCGCAACCCCAAGGCTACCGACAAAATCGCAACATCAGCCGGGCAGATCGCGGATAAAGAACGAAATGCATCTCCCTCCTTCACCAACCCGCTCGACACCGTTATCAACCTTGCCATTCACTCCATCGGCTTCTTCGTCCTGTGCCTCAACTGCGAATCTGGCATCCCCTCGCGACGTGCCGTGCGCTATCATCTCCGAAAGGCGCACTTCCTCCCCTAGGAAGAGGCTCGCAAAGCATCCGACATCATGTGGTCCCGCAGAACCGAAATGCTTAAGCAGAACAACCTCCCCCCGCTATGGAATTCGTATGATCCGGAAGCGCCGAGCCAAAACGTGGCTGTTCTGCGTCCACTAGCCGGCTGCAAATATTGAACGGCTACCGCTGCGCGCAGTGCACCTCCTGCTACATTGACCTTCAGCGTCTCCATGAGCACATCAAAAACACACATTCCAATCACGCGCATTCGGTTTCTTGGCTAATAGAACATACATCGAAGCAAAACACCGTACAAGTGCAAACCATATTTGGCGGCCCTCGCCGTCTGCTGTTTGCGGTGAGCTCCGCCTCCCCCGTTGGAACCATAAGCAAACACCTTCAACTGCCTATCCAAACGGTCAACACTCTGCAGCAACCCCTTCTACCCCAAAACCTCCAGTCCCAACCCCCGACACCGATACTGCCACAGCCCATGCAACCCCCCAACCCGAACACAAACTCCAGACACCGACACATACTGCAACCGGAACACAAAACCGAAGAAGCAGTGAACAACTTCTTCAAAAGCTTAAGCACCTCACATATCCAAACCAATCATCTGCATCTGCAACCAAAAGCACAACAAAAACCAAACTTCTTCATTGCGTGTACCAAGCTAGACATCATACTCCAGTCTGTTTCTGTCAGCCTCAAGGACACAACCATACTCACAAATCCAACATGTGCAAGCGACATCGATGCAATGGCTGCTATGGCCAACGATGTTTTCATGTACCTCACCAAAGTTCCATTTCTCATGTGCACCATTCCGCCATTTTTTTCTCCAAAAGCTCAACCAACGCTCCGACAGCAACTTCCGCAGCGTCTCGTAGGAAACGATCAAACGCTACGCCTCTGATATTGCCCGTCTCTTGCTATTCACAAAAAAGGCCACGAACATGACGTCAACCTGGTTTCACAAGCGCAAAACACTACGGCCTACCTCCACAGCGTTACCCTAAAACCTAAACTCCTACACAGCGCGCTCACTGCCCAGCTTCTGCAGACGCTCCCCCCGTATGCATCTACGCATACACTCACTGTGCATAACTTCATTGCGGCCGCTTCTGTGCTGGTTCACAACACCGAAGATGCCATCAACCAACATGACAAGCGCTACGGCTATGCTAGTGCCGACGAGCTCACCAATTTGCTCGATGCTCTCCAATACGGGGTCGCAGCATGCGCTATCCATCACGTGCATAACCTCACCAAGCAGCAAGGAAAAACCCCTCATCAGCTTACTTCCAAGATGCAGCAAGTGGAATTGTCGGTTGACGTGCAATCAAACAATGCTTTTTCTTTCATCCGCAACACTCTCAGCTTTGCTATGAACATCGTCAATAAAGAAAACATCAACATATCGTTCTTGGACTATGATATGCACCCGCATTGCGGCATCGTTCGCGACATTCACTTGGGTCTGCCCGCGCTCGGCTCTATCGTCAAAAAGCTCCATGCCGAAATTGAAGACATCATCAATGGTGATCTGCTATTGGGATCTCCCTTCCCCCCTGCATTCACAAGCCACATCCACGCACTAAACGACCAACCATCAAACAAAAACCCCGGCTTCTTCTTCCTCCAACACCCGCACAATGGCTCCTTTCTACACACCTGCTTGCAGTATGTACTGCAATGCCTAAAGAACCATCCGGAAACACATCGCACCATTCGCTCCAAGCTCCCTCCCCACCACCCAACGATACCCCCACAGTTCTTATTGCTGGTATCCACTTCTACACATCTGCTCTCACCCGCTGGCTCGCATGCGCACAAAACGTCCAGGAGCGGCTCCTCGTCGTTCTCCACTTTGCCTCCGGCTCCCCAGCGCGCGGAACGGAGATTGAGTCGTATCTTCTGCACAACGATTTGTTCCACCAACGCTGCCTCATACTTCTCGAATCTCAACCCGTTCTCATCACGCGTTACCTCAAAACTCAAAACGCTAAAAAAGGCGCTCGCCGAATTCCACGCTTCCCAGATCCCAAGACAGCTGAACTCCTTCTCATTTACCTGACGCTCATTCGCCCGCTCGAAACCTGGTTCGTTTCGGCTATACACGGCGAAATCCATAAACAGGCACACTGGCGTATGTTGTTCTCAACCCACGGCATGCCCCTGGACGCTCGAAACATTCGCCGAATCATCAGCTCCACTCTGTTCGACGCTGGGTTTAAACTCATCTTTGCCGACTACCGCAACGTCACAGTAGGAATCACCGCTCTCATTTCCTCCACCGCCGCAAAAGACATTGACAAACCGCTCTCCAAGGCTATCCTGGAAGAATTCATCTCCACCGCACACAATCAAGCTGGGCACACGGCACACACTGCGGAGCTCATGTACGCACGCACCCCACACGACGTCAGTGGAATGCGACACACCGAACTCAGCAAGTACAAAGAATGGTCCACCAAATGGCACTAACTACTCAATTTGAGCAAACACGCCGCAAAGAAGCGCTCTTGCCGTGACACTCCTGAACACCAGAGCAGCACCCCTCCCGCCAAGCGCCCCATTCCCGCGTCACAACCCATCTCACCTCCGCACTGCCCTTACAAACCGCCGAACGACGTCTTTGCACCCCTGGCCCGCTCATCCTCCCTACTCCACGGCCGTCCAACCCCATCCGAGCTCCCAAGAGGTGGTGCATCGCTCCATACACCCCCACCGCTCAATTATGAACACAGACTCGGCACGTTCCTCAACGCACTCCGACAAATGCTTGCGAATGGCTCCTCAGTGTTTAAATCACCTACGCAGTTTACCGTTACGGTGGTGTTTGGTCGTGTTTGAAAAGCGGGGAAACATGTTTATGCTCACTCCGACCGCCTCCCGAAAAACATTGTCTGTACTGCTCCCGATGTACATGGAGAAGGGCTCCTGTTCCTCCATCATTATTGTTCCTCTCAAATCCCTCCTTACGGAGTACGAACAACGTGTGGCAGCCTTTCAGCTTCAGAGCAGCACATCCCCGCACACCAATGGCGGCACGGAAACATTTGCGGATGTCTATATATTGTTAGTCGAAGTGCTTGACTCCGCCTCTTTCAAATCCGTGCTTCAACGCTTGTTGCACAAACAAAAACTGGCCCGCATCGTGGTGGATGAAGTGCATTTATTTCTGGTATGGCAAAACCTTCGCCCATCCCTTGCACACATCCACCATGTGCTTTCCATGGTACCCCCCCATATACCCCGTGTACTGCTCAGTGCCACCGTGCCACCCTGCCATCGTCCACTCCTGCTATGACAGCTCTCAATACCAACAGCTTACCTGTATACCACTTCCACCGCCCGTAACAATATCTGCTTCTCCGTGTACGACGCTTCCCCAAGCGTAAAAGCCCCTCGAACTCGTACTGCCGCAGGTACCTATCAAAGCTTGTTCCAACATCTGCTTCAGACAGGCGTCCCGTACTTCCAACAACAAGTCTCAACATGGCTCACCGCAAGCACTGAATCCTTGGTCCGCATCACCCTATTCACACTCACACGCTCAGATAGAGAACAACTACACCGCGTCATTCATCAATACGTACAAGGAGAATTATCTCACCAGTTCCCTTCCACATCTTTCATTTGCCTCTTCTATCACGCCGGCTTATCCGACCACGAAAAGGATAAAACACACGAAGACTGGCTCCATCGTTTCTCCGTTCCGCCATCCGCCGCCGTAACCCAAACCGTTATTTTCATGACTTGCACTTCCGCCTTTGGAACAGGACTCGACACTCCAAACGTTCGGCTAGTGCTAATTTTTTGAGGATGTGCCAGTCTGGCCGACCTTGCCCAGCAGGCCGGCAGAGCGGGTCGTGACGGCCGAAATGCGCGCTGCATCACCATGTACTCAAAGCCGTACTTCAAAATGATACAACATCTTCTTTGCTCTACAAACAACCAAACCCCAACGACATCGCCCGTTTTTATGTCGACTCGCATGCCACAGACCGCTGGAACCAAGTGAAGACGTGGATGGAACTGACGCTCGTGTGCCGCCGTAACGCCCTTTACGCCCACATTGATGGAAACGAACCAGGCGTTTGCTTATTCACCGAAGACGCTGTGAACTGTGACATTTGCGAAAAAACTCCGCAACTTCTAACCCGTTTCCAACCACACCTACCCAAAACACTTCTACCCTAAGAACACCGTCACAGCCTGCAAAACCCACACCCTCCCCTCCAAATCAGACACCTATAGCCTCCACAGGTACCGCCTCTCTTGACATGTCACCCTTCATCCTACCGGAGCCAAGCTCAAACCTTCAGATGCCGCCACACAATGGTTCTTTTCCATCGCTACAACCACTCCCTTCGGCGTCCGCAGCCACCAATTCAGTCAAACGCCTAAACAACAACCTCCTCTCGTCTTCGCCGCCCTTCATCACTTCTTTCTCTTCTTCAGAGCGGCACACCAGCCCGCTTCAGTCTAACATTTCCGCTTCGTTTTTTTATCGCATCAAATCCATTCCCCCCGCTCGTCTTGTGCGCCACATTCAGGAGATAGCACGCCGTCTCCACTCTTTATGCATTCCGTGTCTTATCCGAGCTCAAACTCCCGTAACCAAGGAAAACCATGTATGCTCCTATGCGTCCATTCGATGCTATCGATGCTTCTCGGACTCCCACCACGCGGTTGAGTGCCCACACAACAAGAACCCACCCAAGACCTGCTATAAGTGCCATATGGGATACTGCAAGGGACTCAAGACCTATTCAGAACGCAAAGCATATGGTACTTGGGCATGTGAGTTTATCCCACTGCGCCAGATTGCATGGCTTCTCTGGCGCAAAGACCCAGACATGCGCAACACCATTGCACTCAACCTCTTTGACGAAGAACGAAACTCTCAGTTCAACAATATTGCTACGAGCAGTACATCCGAATGCGCTAAAGTGCAGCAAAAAGACCAACTTTTCCACTCCTGGTTGACGACAACAGACCGCAGTGCCGTTCCCAACCTTATACGCGTCATAACTAGGTACAAATCTACAACTGATCTTGTATAGCTTTGCGTGACACCATGTTGATAACAATAAATGTGTGGTCACAAGCTTTACGTGTTTCTATTCGTTACGTATAAAACCCCCCAAACATCCTCACACGTTGAGAAACGCGCATGTGCGACCAAAACCAAAAACACCTTCCGCTTCCTTCTACTGTATTCTTATCTGTGTTATGCATGTACGACAGGAAAAAGTCCTGTCGTACATTCACAGGGTGGTCGCTCGACCACTACCCTCCAAACAAATTACTATTTTTTTGCTGCAGTGGTCGAGCGACCACTACGTTCATGTACGACAGGAAAACTTCTTGACGTACATCGCCGCAGAGGTCGAGCGACCCTAAAACACCCCAAAGTCTCCGAGTTCGGTATTCCCATAGCCACGCCACTATCTTTTAAACTTACGAAAGCACTATTTCCTAATGCACACCACCTACGGCGGCGCACAACAAAGCATTCCAATTAAAGACCGCTTTAGGACAAGGCGTGCTCAGCATACCACTGCACACTTCTGCAGCACACAACGCCCACCCCCTAAAATCTAAAAAACCCCTTCACAATAGCACATGCTATGCAAGACAATTCTGTTTCTGTTAGCATTCTGCAACCCCTAAAACCCTCTAGAAACCCTTAAAACACTAATAAAATAAAACCTAGGAATCTAAGTGCAACCCCCCAAAATGTCTACAAGTAAAACCCATAATACCAATATACCCCCTAGAAAACGCCCAAACCCGATCGCTAAAACGCCTGTAAAAACAAAACCCCTAAATACAAAAATTGAATAGAACTTGCATTTCTTAAGTGTACGGATAATCATAATTTCTTAAAACATTCAAACTCCCCTACCCGCAACACAAAACACCAAAACACACTAAAACGAAAAATAACGTTTACAAAAACCCCTAAGACGTTCTATTCACATTTTTCTACGTCTAGAGAACTAGGCCATATACACGATTTTTTACATCTTGCAATTTTCATTATTCAAAGTCCAACCTTTAATACTCTGACACATCCATAATCATGAAAAGTGCAGCTTACCAGGACGGAAGCGGCTAAAACCTTGCCGAGCGAACAAAAATACAACTTTAACACCCTGTAGCGCTAATCCTTTAAAACGACATCCCTGCTCCCTAAAACCCCTAATACGGAAAACATTCTTATCAGTTTTAACCCCCCCCATGGTACCTCCATACAAAAATTTGTACGTCTCCTGTTTCTCTCCAACTGCACCTAAAACAACTAAAACCTCCTAACATTGTCATAGCAAGGGAATACAATAATATATAACATTTCCTAATGCTAATATATTCCCGTAAACACCCTTACATTTAAAAACCCTAAACTTTAATATGAAGGTTCTTACAATAACATAAAACCTTTCTTAATGCTAAGAACACCAAAGTATAAACCGCTAGATTTGAAACCTCAAAATTTTAATATCAAGGCTCCTCATTCTTTGTCGGAGGCTCCCTAATAAAAGCCCGCTTCGTCTCATTTGTTCCATGTGCGTAAACATGCCCGCAATGCTTCGTTTGGGGAATTATGACCAGTACTACAAACCCCTAAACAATTGTCAAACATTTAAAAAAAACCCATTCCTTCGTTTCCACAAATCTACTCAAAACCAAGCGCTTTCGCCCTTTTGCACAATATGCGTTAACATGCCCGCATTGCAAGGTTTTAGCAAATGTTGCAAAAACCAAGCGCTTTTGCAGTCTTGTACAATTTGCAAAAAAATCCACGCTTTGCTTGGTCTCTCACCTAAATGGCTTAAAACCAAGCGCTTTCGCATATTTCTACAATGTGCAAAAAAAACCCCCGCATTACTAGGTTACGTGAATGTGCCCAAAACCAAGCGCTTTCGATCATTTGCACAATGTGCCTAAACATGCCCGAAATGTTTGCTTTGGGCAAATGTGACCAAAACCAAGCGCTTTCGTACATTTGTACAATGTGCAAAATATTCACGTGTTGCTTGGTTTCTGCAAGGCAGTCCAAAACCAAGCGCTTTCCCACATTCTACAAATGAGCCAAAAAACATCCCACGCGCTTGGTCTGCGAAAAGCTGGCTAAAACCAAGCGCATGGAGCATGCGACCAAACCTTGCCAAACCAGCTCAGAAACCATCCTTCCAAAGCCTCCGACACGCACATATGCGCGCGCGCGCACTTTCAGGACCTCCCTACAAGGCTCTGACAAATCATGGCTAAAACCAAGCGCTGGGGCACCCTGTATTGGCGCGTTAAACCTTTAAAAATGCGCTCAACTACGCTACTTACACGACAGGCACGTGGCAAGTGCCATATATGCCTAAAACCAAGCGCAAACGGCGATGTCAAATCCCAATTTTTTGATGTATGCGCTTGGTTTTTAGCCCACCCAAGCAATCTATAATATTTAGCCAGGTTATTTGAGCTCAAGCGTTTGTTTCATAACTGGCGCACAGCGCTTCGTCATCCACTGAAGGCATGAAAATCGTACATACAGCGATTCCACCACTCGTTCAACGTTTTGCGTCAGAACCAAGCGCTTGCTGACACCCCTCAAAACCAAGCGCAAACCCAAACTTACTTGCAACACTACTATAAGGACAAAGTTTTTGCAAAACGCTGTCCTGTATAATCTGTGTCCACATTTTTCAGCCCGTCCGGAATGTATCATACAGTGCCTATAGGACAACGTCCTCCACAAAAGGTGTCAAAAATGCACATACATGCACATACAGCGTTTCCACCACTAGGTCAACGTTCTGTGTCATACCATGCCCAAGCCGACACCGCCTATAGCGCTTTCCTAGCCCATACCTACAAGTAACACTACTATAAGGCAGTTCTTTGCATTGACAAGGAGTCATTGTCAAGTGCATCCAGTATCCTTACGCACGATGATATGATCACGCGAATTGAGTCTTAACCCCATTGCTCACCCTGTCTTATAGAAAAAATGATAGCTGAGCCCGTACAAAACAGTACTTCCCTCGACTCCTGGTCATTTCCAATGTCTGTTGCAAGTTGAACAACAAGGTCGGAAGAAAGCATGTCACAAATGTGAGCAGAGCGTGAAGTGCGAAATAAAACGCTTCGGATAATCGCATAATCCCTTCTGGGTAGTGGTTCTCGCATAGACCTTGGCTGTTCTTCAAACGATTGTCCGATAATTCCCTGTGTGGAGCAGAGTTGTATGGAGAACCGCGGCATAAAATTCGTTTCCAGACTTGAAGTTGAGGGGTTTCTCATGAATACGACCCCATCTCTTCGCTCTTGAACTCCCTCGACGAATCCCAAGCAAGATCTATATCACGCTGCCTGAAGAGGCGCTCGATACACCTGTTTTCTTTCGAAGAATTTCGCAGGAAGCACGAACATATCGATGCCAGAAGCACCAAAAAGAGCGTTTCTGGGTAAGTTCCAACATCATATAGCATGCCCTTGAGATAGAGGCAGGCTTTAGCGAATTGCTCTTCGTCCTGGACATGTTCAATAAAACCCTTAGGATGCCACCAAAATTTAACGGTCGAAACAAACCCGGAGACGGTATTTATTATCGAACACTTTCTCATGGTACTATGGTCCAAGACATATCTGGATGCTAGAACAAACCCAGCAATACGGACAAGTGCAGCTCTGAAAATATTATGTCCAGATTCTGACATTCCTAGCATATGGTTTTTGGCATCTTGGAGCTTGCGAATACGTCGCAACGTTGCGACAAAGAACAAGGAAACTGGAGTGGAAGCGGCATTGCGTGTGGACGCAATCATGTTCAAATGATCGTAAAGGCCATAGGGGCTCCCCAGGGCTGTAGATATCATGTTCTCCAGGGCTTTAACTCAAGCCATCTTTCCCTCTCCAAGGCCAGATATGACTGATAGTAGTACTTCAATTTCGTACTTCGTACCCTAGAGAAACAAAAAACAATGGTTCAGCACATCAGATCATAGTGGCCATAGTCTTCGAGAAACACGTCCATCATGTGAAGTAGACCCTTGCAAGATTAATAGAGATAAGAAATTCTGATTCATAACCATTGTGACTGTTCCCTTCAGAGACACTCGAATACATGCTCTTATCGAATTCTCTGCCTCCAGGGGACTGCCTGCACTCTTCGCCAAGGCTGCATTCATCAAGATCGTTTTCCACTTATCAATATTCTTAACGAAGATCAATTGATACTCTGCGAGGAGTCTGTGCACTAATGCGTCCCCATAATTTGCTTATTTGGCGTTCGAGCCCGCGAGGGAGCACGTGTTCGTCAACCATGGGCTGGAGAAGAGCACGGGCTGTTACTTGCGCGTTGGCGGACCGCCCGTTGCTTATCTTGAACTTGTTGAAGTCCAAGCAGCACTGGCGGTGCGGAATCCACATTGAGAGGCGGTAGTTCAAGCAGAAGGTTGAGCAGGCGTTTGCGCTTCACTCCATGCCGGAGAAGACGCGCATTTTAAGGGAGGCTATCTGGCGCCAGTGGTGGAATCCCTTTCGAGAGCCTCCGTTTCATGCCATCAACGATTATCTTGGAGGGAAGACGTTGTTCTTTTTTCAGTTTTGAATGCGGTAACTGAACAACTTGATGACGATGAATGTGCCATTGCGGCAGCTCGCATGACGTTTTATATCGTGTTTGTGAGCTTTTCGAAAGGCGCTTGCTGCCGCTCTGGCTGTTATCTATCCCGGTTTTCGTGGTGTATCGCACGGTGAGAAACCTGGAGGCGCTTGTCCTCACGCAGCGCTTCCATACCGAACCACGAGTAAAAGCAGCCGCCGCATAGAAACAGATGGGCAACTTCAGAACAAGGCGGCAGAGAAAACGTCATATCGAGAGCGAGAAGAGCTCAGAACGTGCGCCCTCCGCAACACGCACAGCCGCGCGCAAAGAGGCGAGAGACACAACACGCAACAGCAGCGCCGGGAGCCAGCAGCAAGTGGCATCAAGCCACAGCACTCACGCGTGCAGCCGTCAATCTGTGCAGTACAACGCCGCGCCACGCCAAACCGCGACCAAACTCGGCTCCGCCGAAGCACAACGCTGCGACGTGGTCCACGACGCCCCACAGCCCGCGCTTCGCCGCCATAGCGCGCTCGACGCCCATAGAGCCCACGCGGCGCGTCACAGGCCACGAACACTTCTGTTACGCCATTTGGCCACTTTCCACGAAAAAGCGCACGCATCGTGCCTCGCGTGCTCCCCGCCACGCACGTGTGCATGCGCGTTTCTTCGTGCCCCCGTCCCCCCACCATCTAACTTTAGGAGCTCGCGCCGATGCCGTTGTTCGTCTCGTGTGTTCACCACCAGCGCAGAGCACTCCGCCTACACGTCAACAGCGTCCGTCATATCCGGAAGTTCTCGTCCACCACCTTGCTAAAGCGCGTGCAAAACACGTCATCCTCAAAGCAAGCGCATCCCGCTCGGCCTGCGTCGTGCAACCGCTCTGCCAAAGCGTCCTCGCGCAACACCCTCGCCACCGCGTCTCCACCCTTCCGTGCGCCTGCAGCTACACCACTGAGATGCCGGAATATTCGCCATGAATGGTGTGAACACCTATCCATCTTACCTTCAGCGCGCGTCGCAGCTCCTCACCCGATACATTCACTCGCACCGTTAACACCAACCCCTCGTTCTCCGCGCTTTCGCGCAGTCTGGCTGCGCGTTGGCGGTTGCCTTCATTGCGGGCGCCTCCGATCATCACCAGTCTGCACTTCACATCCCCATACTTCTTGCGTAACACCCGCATCATCTGCAGCTGAAACTCGTGATTCTTCTTGGTGGGCAACTGTCCGACTGATACGATCAACCCGTGCTCCTGTTCGCTTTCGTCGTTCCCCAGATCCAAATTGCATGGCGAGAAGATGCAATAGATTCGTCCGTTCTACAATGCACGCAAATCTGACGTCGTCCAGCTCGAGTTTGCCACCTTGAGATCAACAAACTGCGCCGGCATGCCGTACAACATCGCAAACAACTTGTAGTAGCCCACCTTTACAACCGTCTTCACACGCGAAGAGGCAATGCTAGCGTCATTATTAAACTGCTTCTTCCTTGAGCGAACCATAGACAGCATGTCGGTTGAGATGGTTGGATAGTACACATATGCCATTGTCTCGGCTCCGGGCAACTTCGGCACAATCAACGCAAAGCTCTGGTTGGCAGTATCCACAAGAAGTTCAACCGGTTGCTTTGCCTAAGTCTTGGCACCGACCCGTAAAGCACCCAAAGCCTGAAGGCACAATGTGAAACGAGAATACCTTTTGCCATCAACCAGAGGAGCAAGCTTCAAGATATCCACTGGTTCAAAGTCGATCTCAGCGAAGTCCAATCCGAACTGTAATGGAACTCGCTCACGTGACATGTTCACTGCGTTTGAAACACTGACGCGCGCGCTGTTCCGCGCCAAATATACTACGATGTGGAGGTGCGGCCATAAATTCTTCACCGCTACTACGGCGCAAGAGAACACGCGCTCACCGCCACCACCGTCTAGACAGTGAGGATGAAGAAAGCCAACCGAGCTTGATCGGCGTCTAAAATTGATCAGGTGCTTGCGCTTACGGCTCCAGTTGTTACGGAATTTCAGCACCGCTAGTAGCGCCAAGAGCACGGCGTACGCATCCATTGCATAGCGAGAAACCATTTTTCTGAAATTCTTTCACGAGATAGGAGAAACTTGTCCCAACAACATGACAGACGAAACGCATCTAGCTTGCGAGCAGACAAAAACTCGACATTATAACGCACTCAACAAGGGAAGGGACAGAGCAGGGGAGGAACACAGTGCAGTAGAGTGAGCCAAGGAAGCTAGTCGGGGAGTACAAAGCGAGCTAGCATGGACAACAATCAGTCACACCCTAGGTCGGCGCAACATATCTTAACGGTAGCACACGGCGAACTACTGGACCGTGCTCAGAGCAGCGAGCTTCCGTTTGCATTCGTACGCCTCACCTCAGCCCCTAAGTAATGCGGTCGCTTCTCTTTCGAAAACCAGACGCGCCTATGCACAAGGAACTAAAAAAAAAACGCAACACGCGGTCCTTTACAGCAACGGCAGCAACAAAAACCTACGCACAACGCGCACTGCACAGCGCACAGCCGGAAGCAAGCTGAAGGGCGTCAATTGTATACAGGCACGCCAGTGGCGCCCATTCCCTTTGGTCGCCACTGGTGGCTGCGCCTTTCGCCGCCCACTGCGGAAGAGCTCGCGTTGCTGCCTTCACGACGTGAGCGTCGCACGTCGTGCACGCAGCGTCGCCCGTGTACCCAAAGCGCAGTAGCTTGCGCGTGACTTGCGTTCGTTTTGAAGGCGATGCACCAATGCACTCGCTCATGCATGTCACGCATCGCGTACGACGCCGCACCCACCACCCCCATTTTCGTTCCGCCACCAACAGCACGATTTTCCGTCCAGCGCGGCGACCACGCCCTCCATCATGCACCTCAGGCTTGTATTTTACCTTGTCACCAGCCGAACGTTCTCACTTTTCAGGCTCTCGCCGCTTGCCAGCCATCAAATCGTCGCTTGCAATGCTTTCAGCCCAGTCGCTTCTGCACCACGTTCTCTCCTTCATGCTGTCTGCCTTCGACAAGCGCGTCATCCAACAACACCCGCTCGCATGTACCATTCGCGCGGAGCCTTGGATCAATATCTGCATCACACCGTCGCTTGTGCTGCAAATCTTCACGCCCAACCGCGTGTGTCAGAACAGCACAGCTCAGTTACAACAGCTGCTCAACGTCGTCTGTAGAGCAATCCACACAGTGGGGTTTTTCCACTCTCGCGGTTCATATATCTCCACCGACACGTTGGGAGGTTTACACAATATATGAATTGGTGCACGGACCCCTTCACAGGTGGATGGTTCGTCGTCTTGGTTGGTTAAGGTTGGCACAGCATGCTGGATGGTTTGCACACGTGTCGTGCTATTTGCACCCATTTAAGGGAATAGCTATTCTATATCTATCTATCTATTTATTTAATTAGCTACTGTGTTTAGTTGACCCTTACAGTGGGTCGGCGCCGTTTCTACTTATGTTGGCAGGCACCGACCCACTCTGGGAAGTAAATCCCGGACAACCGAGTTGACACGTGTGTGGTGTGCACGGCACAAATAATGATCTTGTTTATTTCAGTCGATTTGATTGATGAGACCCAGCTTCCACCCTGGAAGCTGGGCTCAAGTGATAGCATATAGCACCTGACGGCCGCCCATTGCAGCCGCTGGGAGGACGAAAAAGAAACCAGCCCCAAAAACCACAACCACAACGTCCACCACCAACACCAACAAAGCTTCCCTTCGTGGTCCCTCCAACCTCCATTCCTACCACTTTGTTGTGCCACATGGTAATCTCGAGGAGGGTTTGATGGATCCGGAAACATGGCAACTACAATGACGCTTGACGGTGAAAATGTTGACGTTGTGAAGTTTTTCTTTTACTACGATAATGTCTTAAGGAAAAGAAAGACCGATAGGGAGAAAGCTGCATAGCTTCTTTGCCATTTGCAAGGACAGGCTTTGGACTATTATTATGAAACCTATGCGGTTGATGATGCCTTATTGCCTGAAGCTGAGGACTATCGGACCGTACGAGAGGGCTTCTACAAGTCCTTCTCGGTGACTGTAGAACCTCAGGAGTATATCAGCAGAGCTATGATGTGCAGGCTCCAACCTATTGACACATTGGACTCCCTAAATGAAATGGACCACTGTTTTAGCAAAGCCGGCTTCAACTCTGAAGCTAAGTTTCGACTGCTTTGGAATGCAGTCAACGAACACATGGACATTGCACAGGTAGTGCTACTAAGAGGCACGTCAGACTATGAGTCTTTGAAAAAAAAAGATCAAAGATTATGTCAGCTGTAGAAGCTCATTTACATCTGCATTTGGGGGTAGTTCGTGCCACAGCCATAAGAATACCGAGAAGAAGATACTATTTCGTACACCGGAGCAGAAAGTGGAGGAGTTGGAGTCCCAAGATGAACAACTCACTGATAAGTTGGCGGACTTGACTCTTCTGATAAAGAAGAAACACAGTGAATCAAACACCGAAGGAAATACGAGGACATGTTCTTATTGTAATAAGCATGGACATGGAGCCAATCGATGTCCCTCCAACCCCCATCGTGACACCAGATGCGCCCGATGCCACAAGCTTGGACATTCTGAAGCTATGTGTTGGTCCAAGGCACCGATAGAGGACGAAAAGAAAGTTAGGATCCAAGATGCGAATATCGAGTCCAATGCTGAACATATCCTAAAGGAGAGGGTGGCTCCCATTGGCATGAACCCTTCCGCCGCGCAGGACAATGTGGTCACGGAAGAACAAGGAGAAAACTTAGTACCAGCGACGAAACGTGGTCCAGAAGGCGAGGCCCTACCAAACCAACAGAAGATCTCGAGGGTAGACATTGGTTCTTTGTTAAATCCCAAAGAGCAAGGCAGAACCACAGAGCCAAAGGAGACCATAGATTTAACTCGTTTTATGGTTTATAAGCCTCGTAAAACGGCTCAGAGGCGCAAGAAACCCGCTAAGAACAGGGTCTCTGTAAGGGCAAAATACTGGATCCCAGAGCATGTGGGGCGGTACAACGTCTTGATCGAGCTCGCCAATGCCTCTTGTGGGTTGAAATTTGGTCAGCTTCTCCGTCGTGACGCAGATGACGCAAAACGAGAAATATGGAAACTGTTCGTGAAGGGTGGCGGTGCTAGGAAGGTTTCCGCTGTCGAGAGTAGCCCTGGTTCAAGGAGGTTAAAGGTCGTGGTATTGAAAGTGTATGGCAGGGAAGCACACGCTCTTTTGGACTCGGGAGCCGTACCGAACCTTCTATCCACTTCACTGAGTGATAAGCTGATGCTCTCACCCGAACCAAGTGTGAGAAAGATAAAGGTTGCAGATGGAAACCCTTCAACCGTGAGGGGAGTACTTCGTGATGTGCCTCGCTTCTTCGGAGATTCAAAAGTGAAGTTAAACTTTCTGGTAATGGACAATCCCCCAGTACACGTAATAATCGGTTGTCCTGCATTGGAAGAAATAATGGCGTTCATTGACCTTGGAAACCAGACGGTGTCTGTTACTATCGATGGAGTGACCTCAGTACTGAAACTAGAGTTCGACAGACGGGTATCAGGCTTGCTCGATACAAGTACAGAAAGTGAAGACTTTACGTCTGACACGAACGTCGTTCCTCCTTCATCCAGTTCTGACGAGGAGGAGAATGACCTTGTCCTGTCCGTAGTGAATGTAGAGCTGTACGAGCCCGATCTATCTGGGTCTGAAGATGTAAGTGACATGCCAGATATCCTAGAAGAAGAAGACACTGATGAAGAAAGTAGCGAGGGGAACGAGCTACATATTGTCGTCGAGCAAAGTGAAGAAACCGAACAATCCTCCCTGGTTGCAGGCAAGCTGCACCACTTGCCCTCGGACGCCCAAGAATCTACTGAAAGAATGCTGCGTGAAAAGAATAATACTGCATGGACTTCAAAAGACCTCCGTCCATCAGATTTGCCTATAAAGCATTCGTTTGAGCTTGATGATAATACCCCAATCCACCTTCCGGCGCGGCGTCTTCCCCCTCGGCACAATGATCTGGTTAAAACCGAGGTTGATAATATGGTGAGAACAAGCATCATTACGCCCGCCAGCTCGGCCTGGTCATTTCCTGTAGTCATTGGTACGAAGAATGATAGTAAGCCAAGATTCTGTGTGGACTACCGCACACCTAATGCCAGGATGAAAGCCGACAGGTGGCCTCTCCCAAAGATAGAAAAGATCTTTGATGATCTCGCCGGGTCGAGTCTATTCACTACCCTGGATCTCTTTTCAGGGTACTAACAGGTTCGATTGTCGGAAGAATGCAAGGAAATAACAACATTTGTCTGCCGATATAGAACTTATCAGTTCGAAGTGATGCCTTTCGGACTAATGAATGCCCCAGAAACATTTCAAAGGATAATGGATATCATTTTGAAAGGATTAAACTTTGTTGGAGTATACCTAGACGATGTCGTGATCTTTTCGGAATGTATCGACGACCATCTCATCCATTGTGAAGAGGTCTTTTCGAGAATCGAAGAAAATGGCCTGAAGTTAAAAGTAGCAAAATGTAGTTTCGCCCAGTCAAAGGTTAAACTACTAGGGCATATCGTGGATAAGACGGGAGTTAGGGTTGATCCAGAAAAGATTGGAGCCATACAAAGGGCACCACAACCATCTTCTGTGACAGAGCTGCGAAGTTTGCTTGGGCTAGCTGGTTATTATCACAGGTTCATTCCAGGGTTTGCTGAGGTATCCGCCGCCCTGCATGCAGCTACTTGGAGTAAAAAGAAGTGGAAGTGGACACCCATGATGCAACAAGCGTTCGAAGAACTCAAGCTTAAGTTGACTAAGCCCCCCGTTCTTGCCTTTCCAGACTTTGACAAACCATTCATCGTAGAGACAGACGCTTCGTCTGTGTCTCTTGGCGTAGTACTGTCACAGAAGAAAGAAGACGGGAAAGTACACCCTGTGCAGTACGCTAGTCGTACTATGACCGCAGCAGAAAGGAAATACTCTACCTACGAAAGAGAAGCACTAGCCGTCATATTCGCGCTGAAGAAGTTTAACGTATACCTCTTATCATCCACACCTTTCAAATTGAACACTGATCATCAGGCCCTACAGTACGCTTTCCGTAAGAAATATATTCACGGACGACTCGCAAGGCGGATGGATCTTTTGGCAGAATACGACTTTCGGATTCAATACCGGGCCGGCTGCATGAACCGTGCCGCTGATTATTTGTCTAGGATTGAAAATAAGGAGGGGAATAGTGAAGCCAAATTAAGCCTCGCGATGGAGGAAGTGTACACGAGAGACGACCAAGAAGAAGAACTTATTGCTACGAGAAAGATGCTTTCTGGCACGAACATAGAGATTGATGACGCTAGCGTGCGCAGAAAGGTTAGGGGGAACGCTAAGCTTTTCATCATCTGGAACGGCACAATCATGAGGAGATCACAGAAAGGACTTCGATTCATTCCACAACGACGAGATAGGAGAGCGATCCTACGCACGTTCTGCGATGAAATTGGACATTGGGGAATTCAGTCTACGAAAACATTTATACTAGAGAGATATTGGTGGCCGGGTGTTCACCGAGATACAGTCGACTACGTCAGGAGCTGTGATAGTTGTCAAAGAGCGGTAGCCATCCCGACGTATAAGACGAGTCTTAAGTACCCACTGACGGGACTCTTCCACACATTCTCTATAGATTTCGCAGGCCCGTTACCCACCACTAACCGAGGAAACCGATATATGCTCGTGGGTGCAGAGCAAATCACAGGATGGCCAATTGCACAAGCCACCTCTTCCGCTACAACTCAAGTTGCAACAGAAGTTATGAGAAAGGAAATCATCCAACCCTTTGGGCTACCCAGACTGATAATATCTGATAATGCCACCTGCTTCCGCTCGAAGACGTTAGAAAGGTTTATGACTAACAATGGAATCACATGGAAAAAAGTACTGGCGTACGCTCCTATGTCAAATGGCCGAGCGGACCAACTGGTAGGAACCCTGAAGGGCGTAGTTGCTAGAGGAATCACTGGTGATAGAACAAACTGGGAACGCGTCCTACCAAGAGTGTTATACGGTTACAGAAGACGCAAAATGGCAGATGCAAAGTCACCATTTGAACTGCTTTATGGTACACCCCCATGAATGAACAACGCAGAGCCCGTGGACCTTGTTTCTCGTTGCACCGACTTTCATAGGAAACTAGAACTAATGGATTAAAAAGTGGGAAGAGCAACCCGTGCCTTCCGACAGCATGAACTGCAGCGTAGTGAACGACGATCGATTCGCTTCAACGTTGGTGACGAAGTACTCGTCGCAAAGGGTCAAGCAGTGAACGCAAAGAAAAAGTGGGCACCTTATAAATCCCGGTTCTATGGTCCTTGCAAAGTAATAGGAGCATCTCATCCGCGTTATATTGTAACGAGCTCACACGGAAGGATATCACGTGAGCCTATATACGCTAGACGACTGGTATTATATCATCGCCGACCCACTCGTCTGCGGAATTAAGCTACATCAATGACTGCAATAAGGAATACTGCATACAACGTAGAATAGTAGAATACGTTTATTCGTGCAAATAGAAACCATGCATTGTGCTAACAGAACAGCAAGATTGACTCCAATGTGTCTGATGTTTGGAGACAGACATCAATTTCCGTCGTCGACCTCATCATGCGGCAAATACTTGAGGCCACTTTTTCCCGGGTCTTTACGATAAACGCAGACATAATGACCTTCAGAGAACTGAACAGGGTAGGGAAACTTGGCAAGAGCTTTACCACCTAGTTTGGTGGCCGAAGTCATGACCTGGCGCATCTTCCTCTCGTCCGCCGCAACGGGAACCATTACAACGTGAAATAGAGGGTCATCGTCCTTTCTCCTCGCAAGGTTAGGGCTCCTACAAAGTCTAGGAGGACCCTTGCCGGTCGCATGATGAACTGGGACTGTCTCCACTATTACGCGGACTTCGTCCAATGCAGCCCGAGGAAGAGCATCGTAAGCCTTGAAAAGTTCCGGCTCGTGACGACAAACAACACGGATAGTTCGGGATGGAAGCGTCTGGGGGGCGCTGCGACCCACCGAAGAAGGAGTACCAGCCGAACTTCCATTCGTGTTGACATGTGTGCCTCTACCGATAGAGGTGTGGCGATCCTGAACATCTCTGAATCGTGTATGGAATTCCCTAAACTCAGGGCATAGACAGTCGAAGCCGGTTACCTCGTCGCCAGAATCGCTCATGCTTGATAAAGTTTTTGGAAACAAACGAAGAACTTCGGGGGAGGGGAGCTTCGGGTGACCGTCATCCGAACATCCCTTATATAGACAAGCGCTACGAAGCGAATGAAGACCTTTGTATGACATCGACTATAAAGGATAAGGACCTTACGAAGACAAGATGTATACGCAGAAAGACAAGCCATTTATTGGACTAAAAGCATCTTCATACGGGTAAAAGCTATGATGACAATTCAAATAGCTTCAGTGACGTTTGAAGCAAAGTTTTCGAACCTCGATGATCTTCGAATACCGAGGATGACCTCCAGCGACGAATAAAAGTGAATCCTTGCAGAGACGCAACGGATAACGCTCTGCACTATCCAGTATCATACGGAGACGTCCATCAACCGCCACCAAATGGTTGAAGTGGTTTAGAGCATGACGGCTATCACACGCGATACGCACCAGATAATAGCCAGAATCCACGTTTTCCCACGCGGCAAAATGATGAAAATCCACAGAAGTCTTTCGAAGCTCGACCTTAAAAGGAAGCCTCGTCACAAAGGAACTCATCTCTTGCAGACTCGCAAATGCAGTAGGATGCACTTGCAGGTACTCCGATAAACGATTCGCATCATCACGGCCACAAAGAGCGTCTATGATGTTCAGAAGAGCAGCCTGCATGCACTCGCCATCGTTGCTGCGGGTGTATATACGCCGGACATCTCTGCTGCTGTACTCTATCAAACGAGCATCGGACGGATGCGCGCCAGAGCCCTGTGAAATAGAAACTGCGAAACCAGGGTTCGCTTTGCACCATTCCACGATGAACCTGCGACAATCCGCACCCGCAATGTCACCCACTGCCCCTGATGCTTCACGCACGCTAGGCATCTTTCCACACCTGGCGAGGTTCTTAGCTACATCGGTCATAGCTGCAATACGAAACACCGGACGAGACGACGTCATGTCAAACATCTGCAAGGTCCATATGTCGATAATCTGAAACCCCGATAGACTAACCTGTCCTCCGCTAGCTCCTCTGAAATGCCCATCGAAGAAAAGAATTCGATCAACTTCCCATCCGGAATGACGTGAGCTAGATCTTGCCGATTTAGAGCCCGACGAAGGTGAGTAACCTAGTATTCTTAGTGGTGTCAATGTTTACAGCGTGCTTAGCGGTCACGAGAGCAAGGCGCTGGAAGAGTATTGTAAGGCGTAATTACAATGGATGCTGCATGAAAGATTATGATGTAAAGATGTGTCTTGGCAGAAGGCGGCTTTTGGTGCGCAGTTTTGTACAAATGTAGCGTAGTTGGTGCCTACATACCCAGTGTCCGAGGCATTCGTAATGTAGGTGACTGCGTTGCTTGCCACCGAGGCCTGCCTATTAACGATACATTGAGAGGCTGGATTGAAGTGCCAATGGGTCGTGCACCATGGTGCCTACAGAGCTCCTATGCTGCGTGACTTCTGCATGACAATGACACCATGACGCCGTGACAAATAGCAACCCTTTTTGGACGCGACGATCGTGATCTGGCGCTGCGCATGATGGAATGGCAGATGCAATTCGAGAGACGAGCAGGTTGGGAGCGCCGCTCGGCGGTTGGGCGTCGTGGCTTTCGCGCCAGCCTTCAGCGACGTGTGGCGCGGGCTGTGACTGTGGTCAGGGTCGGTACTACCGAAGGTACTATTACATTATGAGTGCAATCTCTGCGTTGCACACTGCCAGCACCGCTGTTGCGGGGAGCTCAATGAGTGCATGATGATAATGCGCGGCTGCTCAGCAAACAGGCATGCGACTCGCCGCGATCAACCTCATTCACGGAAGTATCGTATCTAAGACTTGGGTCCTCGAGGGCCAGTGTACTCACGCGCAGTGAGTCATGGCCGCCGTAGCTACCGGGGCTACCAGCGCTACCGAGCCGCGTTCATCCTGCAATCTCGAGCGCCAATGGTAAAACCCTATTGCAAAGTTCCCATTCCTTCTGCACCTCGGCTCCGAGCCCTTAACTAGACGAAAACATAGCTCCGTTAAGGCCCTTTCTACATATGGACATAGACATGCGATTTTGGCACTGTATCCGCGAAAAAAGTAAAAATAATTCATGTTTGCCAAGCGAAAAATTAAAACCAAATCGGATAGAACAATTCCGACGTGTCTCTTCCGTGGGGTCGCTCTTCAAACGACCCCAAAATCGTGGACAATGGAAAAGATAGATTTTTGTCCATGTCCATATGTAGAAAGGGCCTACTGCACATCTACCCCCCGCCCCCCGTGACGAAACACGGTGCGTATGCTACCTCTCCTTCATTTCCGCCAGTATCTTATCGTGAAGCCATTCGGGGTTTAGACATGGTGAATGTTATGCATTTGATCAAGGACCTCCGTCCAATAGGGTCCAACATTCTTTTGAAATCTGTATCTGAAGTTATTTCAGGTATCAACATGACCCGAGAGGAAACCAATCGCTTCAAAATCGAAAGCGTGTTGGACGAAATGTGTCGCAAGAAAGCAAATAGTTACAGTTTGGAAGCTTCTCCACACCGACACAGAACTACATTGTCAAGAACAGTCTCAAAATCATTAGCGTTGCACCTTGGGATTCTGTTGGCACATGTCCGCAAATAAACGTTCCCTACCCTTGTGGAATACAAACGAGAGGGTGATTGGGTTCTCTATCAATGGGGCAACAAGTCCGAAGGAAGTGCTGTTGAATTCTTCGACGCGGTGCGAAGCCCTCTTTCCGTTGCCCTCGATCTACCAATAATGGTCTTGGTAGATTTTTTTGTCCATGCCGGGCTGTTTAAGGTCGATGAAGTTGAGGCCGATGTCGCCCGCACTATTGCTTTCTGAAGAAAGGGGTGTCACCGTGGACAGATGAGGTTTCCAATGCTATCGAATTGTTCAAGCAATGGGAAATTATCTTCCCAATCCGTTACGTTTACGATGAAATGCTACGGGAGAGCACAAATCGTGCATGGGAAACGGAAATGGATGGGGGAACTTTGCGAGTCCCCAAAGGTGACGCTGTTTATGAAGAAGATATGGACTGGGTAACAACAGCCCAGACTATGTCAAATGGCTCTCTCTCAATGTATCTGCGGGAGACTGCAAGGGTATATAATCATTGCAGGTTATTGTTATCAGTACATTTGGATGATGTCGAGAACGAGAGCGATGAGCTCAAATCCTACGTATGTTACACGAGCAATGAAAATGACAAACTAGTAAGAGATACGCATCTTCAAAATATAATCGCTTCAATATGGGAGCAGTTTTCGGAACTTTCTGAGTTGTATTGCGTGAATATTCCAAATAAAGCTATGGAGGATGAAGAGAGTCTTGATGACGTTTTACAAAAGACCATCCATAATTTTGTTACAGGCCTGGAGCTCTTTATATAAGTTTTACACTCTTTTTTTTAAACCCAAACGATTCCAAAACCACTCATTATTCAGAACAGCTCATTTGAAGCCGCTCTGGGCAGTGCTGTTGGTGCAAGTTCATACAAACCGCAATCAGAAATTCATAGATACCACCATATGTGATCGCACAACAAGCGCGCATGCCGAGCGGTGTGGAGTTGCACTGGCCATGTATGTGCACTTAAATCGTGCTGAGAGCTAACGAACATTTAAAGAACAAAGTTATCATCATGAAGGCAACACTCCGTGAGAATCATGCTGAGAAAGAGAAACTTTCTGAACAGATATCTACTTTCGAAGTCAAGCTCACCAACTGTTGGGGTTTGGAAGAAAGTATTTGCAGGCTTGGGATGGTTTCGAACAAGCTGGAGGGTTTGACCGGCAATCTGGAAAACAATGGTTCAAAACTGAACAATGGCACACACTAGGTATGAGTGTCTTCCGTCCTCGTTGTCCTGCCGCTGTCTACTTCGATGATCTGGGGTTTATGTGATCGCTTGCAGTTCTACTTGGTCTGGTTCGCGCTGTTGCTCGCCTCTGTCGCCGCTGTGAACCTTTTCTGGTGTTCTACTTGGTCTCGCTTCCCGCTCTGGTTCGCCGCTGTCTACTTTAGTGGTGTAGTCTTTGTGTGATTGTTCGCAGCTCTATTCAAACGAATGTTAATGCTTGGTCAAATAGCAGCTGTAGAGCTCGGAAACATCAAGGGGGTGAATAAGAGTTTGGAAGCGCTCTGTACACGAGCGAATAATGGGAGAACTGTTCGAGACGTCGTTTTATTATTGCAAAGCTTTGATGATGCTTAAGAAAATTACGAGCTTCAAGATCTCGAAACGGCTAGCCGGTGATGATGGAGCCAAATCTCGTGGACAGAGCCGTCGTTGTGACCTTTACATCCTTTTGGCAAAGCTTTATGTCGTATGAATTAACTACTCGTGACCTTTGTTTGCATATCTTTCGGTACAACATTTACTTCAAATGAGTGCTACGACCCAGCGATTCTCGTTCAACTGCAACAACTGCGCATCATGGTTCGCTATTGTACAGATAGCGTTATGCTCCTATTATCCTACGTTTACGACCCCAGCACATCACATACCCATCCTTTCCTGCAACGAAACCTTGCTGTACTCCTCCAAACGGCATGGCACTGACTTCGCTACCACAACCAAGTCCTGAACACAAACACGCTCGCGAATGCGTTTCCACAGAAAGTTGCATATATCCCGTTCAGAAACGCATATCAATCCACTGCGCTCACACCTGTTTCTTGCCTTCGCAACGCACCGCCTACAATTTCTTCCGCGCCCGTACCAAAACTGTTGATTCGGTGTGGTTCTGCTCTACAATAGAAGCTGTGGTCAACGCTGCATGCGTATCGGTCTCAGAAACAGATCATGCTGATGAACTGTTGAGCTTTGATTGTTGCAGACCACCGTCGGTAAAGTCTCTTACGCGTCAAATTCAGCTGAACTGAACGTCAATTAACACTAACCTCAAGACCTCTGCAGCCATATTATGAGCTGGGGAGTCCAATATCCACATCACGCGAGCATCAGCGAGCAAGTCACACGACGGACGTAAAGAGCATGGTACAAGGACCACATACTTACCATGTCAGGACAGTTCCTTGCACAACTCGGAAAAGTGGAAGGTTCATGCTTGTGGTCCAGTCGCCATGCAAACGAATTCCACACCACATTATTAGGCGCTTCAAACGATATTCTCTGCCTCATGTTGCAGATCAGTGCTTGTGTATGAGTGTGCATATTGAGATGCTTAGATTTCGGATGCAACTCTCAGTTAGTTACGTCGCTGTGCCACCCATCCCTGTGACATTCTCCGAGAAGAATTTCGGCCTGTATCCGTGACAATATATGCTCACATTAATGGGACAAGTACCCCGAACTCAATCCCATGTCTCTCTCCATTTCTGCCGTCATGCAACAAGCACTGTTCCATACTATGATTCAATTTCGAGCACAACTGTGGTCCTTGTGCTCAAAACGTGATTCTAACGTCCGCAATTATCTGTATCGTGAACCATGCCGTACCATCACCATCATGGTATGTCAATCACGGTTCATTCTCTGCTATAACGATCCTTACTGTTCCTTCAAATTGGAGTCACGTCTCTACCAACGTGCTCGTCGACTTAGGTACAGGTTCTCGGCGGGTGCTCCGCATTGCACTCATCCCAAACGAGTACCGACCACCTCTCACTCTGCTGTGCATTCCAAAGCGACCTTTGCAGAACGATTGGCTTTCACACGTTTGTGATTGGCTTGCAAAACGGGCCTGACAGGCCAGTCATGCGATCCCCCTTTCTTTCCCACCCCGATACGTCTTCAGCAAGGATCAATGAGAACACGGGAAACATTGTAAACACAGTCGCATATCCAACCAGGATCCACCCAGAGTAAACGCTGACGGCTGCGTAGAAAAACAGAGCGCAGTACACAGTCTGAATGATGGATATAATAAGAACACGATGAATAACAAACTGCGCCAGTCTTGCAGATCGTCTGTAAAAGCTTCGGCCATGCCATAGTAGAAGTCGAGTTAGGTGGCAAAATGATGTTACACTGAAGTCAGCGGCTAATGAAGCCTGCATTCCCTCCGTTCCTGGAATTCCAATGCCAGCATGCGCTTGTTGAATCATTCCGACAACATTACCTCCGTCGCCAATCGCAACTGCTCTCTTACCCAGTTGCTTTTGAAGCAGCTCCACCACCGTAGCTTTTTGAGTTGGCGAACATTGACATGACACGGCAGAAGGAGCTGTTGCCGCAAGCTCGATGAATTCCTCCGGAAACATATCAAGCAAAATCTGAAGCGATGATCCATCAATCACGAGCACGTCTGAACCTGATTCCCGCCGAAATCGAGAGAGCGCTCTGCTGGCTTCATTCCGGCTCTTAAGGCCTGCTACTCTGAAAATGCCCTGAGACCGTTCGGCTAGTCTAGACGCGATGGCGATACAAGTAGCAGTTTCCACCTTGTCTCCTGTTAACATCCACACTCGGATTACGGTATGACGTAGCCTCTCATGCGTTTCCCGGACATTACGCTGCAGCTTGTCCTCCACACCGGTCGATGCCAACAAAGTCATATCGTGTTCAACATCGCTCTGAACTGCTGCCATAGATTCCGTTCAATTCAGCGAAGACGTCCTGGCCGTCTGCCACTTCTCAGAAGAAGAAGCGTACTCTGCGACAGACAAGTCGCGTTTTGCATACACGAGGTTTCGCAAACCTTCCCTTACCAAGTTGCCACACTCTCCTCATCAAGCCAGTCATTGTATCGTACCTTTCGCGACATTACGGTATCCGCCCCTTTAACATAAAGGGTGATGTTCTTTGACTGCTGGTTTTGCACAATCACACCCATTCGCGTCGCTTCGGAGGTGAAAGGGAATTCGGCGAGGATATCGTAGCTTAGTTCAAAGTCACCCGGTACTCTGAGCACAACGCGGTTGATGGAGCGTTCTCTCAGGATTAACCCAACGGATTCGGCGAATTTGACCAAGGCAACTTCGTCTGGACTTGCTGCTTGGAGCGTTGGTTCGCCGCCATCTTCGACGGGAGTAACGGTATGAGCGAGTGCGACTGCAAGGAGAGCTTCTTGCACTTGTTTCTGTGCTCTTCGGCTGGAGGTCGATTCTCTTGACCTAATAGGCGCAATTGAATTGGATAAAACAGTATCCACTGTCATTTGAACACTTTGGTTGTCCGTAGGGACAGATCCCGACGATTATACGTCAAGCAAAGTGCGATCCTGTTGAAACGCTGAGCGTGCATATTGGTAAATATCCTCCAAAGATTCCCTGGCAAACAGCATGGTGACGAGGTGTAGTTTCTTGAAAGACATTTCGTTTTGAGTTAAGAGTGCATGTCTTGTCGGTCAAGAGGTACTCAATACGACCAGGTTCCTCGGGAAGATTCGAATTGCGCACCTTGCACCAAGGCATACGGGAGTTATCATTCTCAATGAACGTTGTGTACGCAATCTTGGCCATATCCAGATTGACACGCATTGAAATAGGAATGATGGCCGACAGCAGCAAGAAGTAGCGGAAAACGTACAAGATCCATTGGCCGTTAAAACCTCTGAAGCCAGTTAGCAAAGCAGAAAGAGAAAACAACAGCATGAAAAGCATTTTGGAGGCTCGGTTGACCTCAAGATCAAGCTTGCCAACCTTGCTCTGCGGTGTGGATGTATTGAGCAGAGCACGGGTGTCATTGCCATTGTACACAACAGTTTCCCAACGGCACAACGCGCGGCGCTAGCATGGGCGCATTGGACGACGACTGCGAAGCAGACGCAGTCAAACGCAAGTAGCGGCGCTCCCAAGCAGGACTGAGTGGATGTAAGGCTCGAAAGATGCACGAAGGCGACGCAGTCGCGGCAGCGGTGGACGACGTAAAGAGCGGTAACTCATCCTGTTGCATGGGTTGGAACGACGCGACGAACAAGCGCAACGCAGCGGCGATGATCGACGACGCAGCACGGTTGACGACACGCACAGATCAGCGTGAGACGATGGCGCGCACATATGGACGGAGGGAAACGCTGCTGCCGCGCGTATGCAAACGTTGACGCAGCGGCTGTGCGTGTGCGCCTTCTTTTTGATTTGAGTGTGGGAGCGTACACCGACGCCACAAGGCCAACCGACACGCCTCCAGCGCCATGACGGTGCGCAGATGCGGTGCGGCTGCGCCGTGCCGCGTCAGGCGCGCGGCTGCCGCGCTTCAAAAGGCCGTGTGGCGTGGCCTGTTTCGCTGCTCGCAGTCGTGTCGCGTCGTTCTCGCCGACGTTCGCCGCCGCGCCGTCGCGCCCCGAAAGACCCCCCGGTACGGCATCCACGCCGCTGGCCCGTCTGTCAAATGCTCGAGAAGGAGTGCGTGGAGTTTTCTCGTCCCGTCTCCCCCCCCCCTACTGCGCGTTACCGGTGCGCTGCTCTTCGACCTCATATAGGTAGCGTTTGTTTCCTTTCCTGCCGCTGCGTTTGTCACGCTTCCGGAGACTGCACAGAGAGCGTTGGAGTCGGATGCACGTCTGTCGTTTGCTTCCGCTTTGTCGTCGTTGCCGGGTGGTAAGGCTTTGTTGGTCGATCCGTTGTTGTATGACAACCATCTTTCGCTTGCGCGTCCGCTTGAGTTGTTTGCGGACGCTGCCTTCTTGCCTGAGCATGGCATTCGTGCCCATTCAGGCGTTGCCTAGTTTCGCCATGAACAAGGCGCTTGCACAGCCTTCGGTTGGGGCTCTCGTCCGTGCTGTCAATGCTGCTGCCGCACGTCACATCGTGCAACTCATTCTTTCTGCGCGACAAGCCACAGTGTCCGCTCAGCTTGCGTCCACGTCGACAGATCCGCCCACTGCTCCTTCTGCCCCCACAAAGTTTCTGGTTCTTACCACCCCGCGTCGGTCAAAGATTGTTGAGAAGATCTTTAAGCGTGCTTCGCTGTCGGATATTCAAATATCTGTGCTTCCGTTTGGCTTTCTTCCGTTTGATGCTAACCTCGTCACTTTGAATTGGCTGCAAGCGTTCCTTCAAATCGTTCTTGATGGCGACAACTCCGCCATCCTGGCAACCGCCGCTGGCTTTTCGTCCATGCCCACCGCCTTGAATCTCGAGTTTGCCACCATTCGTTCGGCTGGAGCTGCTGCAGCTGCCGTTGCGGAGGAACTGCTTGAGACTCACGGTCAAATGTACAGCGTCAACCGTCATCACTCTGACTCACTCTCGTCTTCCGTTCAATCCTCTCCTGCCGTATCCACTCGCCATATGACCGCTTCAGCCTTTGCAGCTCATCACAACTTCTCACTGCTTGACGTCAAGTCTGCCCCGGCCAATTTGCAGCCCGCTAGACCCAAATACGATTCGCAAATGCCTACACTTGCTCAAGTTGTCGACATATCTTCAAAACGTCGCGCTGTCAATCTCTTCATGGTTGATAATGGCTGTGATCTTCTTAGCCCGCTTCTTAATCAAGGGACATACGAAGGTTTACTAAATGAAGCCATCGGGCTTCACAACAACATTATTGACCTTCCTATCTCGTCCATCATCTCTGGAATGCTATGGAACTCTTGCGATCCAAGAGCAATACGCCTGTCACCACAGTCGCCGCCTGCAAACGCCTTCGAGCAGATATCAACCCCGTCTTTGGTCAACTGCGCGATCTCTCATTTTCCGCAGCGTTTAACAAAATCGGCACCGTGGCAAACTCGTTGCAAGAGTACTATGACGCTCGCCCAAATCGAGAAACGTCCGAAATGGGAGAGCTTCAAACCTGGATGCAGGGTTTACAAGGTGCTACATCGGATCATTCTCTGGCTGTGACTCATACTGCTCTGGGCTATGAGGTTGCTGCCAGAACCTTCAACTCCTACGACGTTCGGCAACGCTTTGAAATGGAACGTGAAATGATTGAGGATGGAAATGCCACTCCCAGATGTACCTGCGTAACCGATGTCATTGCGCGAGGGGAGAGCCTTAGTCATGTACTCCGTCTCTGCTGTTTGTGGAGCGCAACTACCTCAGGAATTGACAGTGATGACTTTGACTGTGATCGGAAAGAGATTTTAGCCATATTTGGGTTAGGAGTGATGCCACTCTTGGCAAACTTGGAAAGAGCTGGGCGTCTCGTCAGATCATTGCGAGAGCCACCAAGGAATAATCTTGGATGGATCTTTCCAAGCTTTGGGGGTGGACATATGGAGCGGTATATACCAAGCGAGACGGGGTCTACTACCGGTAGCGTGCGAAGCTTTACAACAACAGCAAGTGATGAATCAAGACGCTCCCGCTCTCGCTCTGCTAAATCCTCGTGGCAGTTTGTGCGTCGAGCATTGCAGTTAGTCACCGAGCGTGATCAAGATCGACCAGCTAACCCTGGCACGCGGGCTGCCGTAGCAGCGGCGTATTCTGGGTACACACCGCTGAGCGTGCGACTCGTAGAAGCTGGTTTATGCGAAGAGGGTTGGGGTTCCCTTCCCCATATTCTATGTCATATGTCTCTTTTGTTCCCAGAACACGCTACATTGGAACATCGCCGTGAAGAGATTTGTCGGGAAGAAGACGGAATTGATGCAGTGATTGTCTTTGTGGGAGGCATAACCAGAGCCAAGCGTATCGTAGCCATCGGCGACGTTCATGGTGATTTCAAGGCCTTTCGTACCGCTTTGCGCTACCCTGATATACTCGACAGAAATGAAGTAGATTGGAGGTGAAACCGTGCTCGTACAAGTAGGAGATCTGCTAGATCGTGGAAATCATGAGCGTGCTGTGTATCGTATCTTGTTTAAGTTACGGGACACTGCACCTCAATCAGGTGGAGCTGTTCACATTCTTCTCGGAAATCATGAGGTCATGAATGCGCGCATGGATTTCCGATACGTATCAAGAGTACTGTTTGATGATTTTCGCGGCGTTCGCAGTGGTCTTACGTTTCCACCGAGTCAAGTCCAAGCTATTCGATCGTTGGAACCTTTCAAACGAGCTCGCGCCTTAGCATTTGCTCCGGGAGGATCGTTAGCTGTTGAATTAGCACATCGTGCCCATTTAGCGGTTATAGTCGGAGATAACGTCTTTGTTCATGCCGGTCTAAAAAAAGAGCATCTCCTGGATAACATAACTCCTGGCAAAGGCTCTGATAATGCTATCAACAGAGTAAATGAACGCACGAGAACATTTCTGATGGGCATGGGTTCCCTTCCACAGGCTCTACGGGGAAGTGGCAGTCCAATATGGATGCAAGACTACTCAAGTCCTCCAAGACCAGACGCAAAAGCGAGATGTGCCTGATGGTGAAGGATACGCTCAAGTTGTTACGTGCGAAACGTATGATTGTGGGTCATAAAACACAACTGCAAGGGATCAACTCGGCTTGTGATGGAAGAGTTCGGAGAATTGACACCGGTATGAGTGCTATATTCGGTGGCGTTCCAGAGGCCTTTGAGATCAATGGCAACGGACAAGTTCGAGTATATGCACCGAACGGGGTAGTTGATGGTTCTGAGCGGCTCAGGTGATTCAAGAAGTTTTGTTTATGCTGGAGGATCTTCGCTACTCTTCGAAGAAGAACTGCTTCGAATCGGGAGCATAATCAGTTTTAAGGGCCTTCCAGGCCTCAGTCCTTTCAGAATGCATTGGATCATTACAAGAGTCCTTTAGACAGCAGATTATTCTACGATGGGTTACAGGAAAGCGATGCCAAGCTGGTCTGGCCTTTCAGCGTGCCGAAACGGTCCACATGCGCCCTTGAAATAGATGCAATTCCGTCACAGATTATGAATGCAGTGCCTGAGAAACAGGAGGTTTACAACTTTACGTCACGAGCTATAGCGGTGCTGTGGGAGGAAGAGCGACTGCGAACTGGAAGCTATCCAGAAAGGAAAAGACCACGAGAGAGAGCTGTGAAAGCTGGTGCTCATCTCACCGATGATTTTATGAAAGAGCGACTGAGGGAGGTACTCAAAGCACCAGCTGGTGTTTCGCAACATGAATTGCTTTCGAATTCTGACGGGTCAGAAAAAACAACTGCTGCGGGGGACCGTCTTGAGGAACAGTTTGATGATGTTTTGAAGTATCTTGACGCGTCAGGCTCAGCCCAGACGGACGAAGATGATATCATTCAGTTTAACGATGACCCCAACTACGATGATTTTGGCATCAATGCTCAGGAGGATCTTGCTTACGGAGATGATGAACAAGACGTTTTGGAAGAGCATCATTCTATAGAGCGAACATGGGCGGACATTGCTGCCTGTACTCAGATCAAATCTCTCGAGGTAAAGATTCGTGGTACTCCGCAACAAGAGCAACCGACATCAACTGAACGAACGTTGACCGAACATCTTGGGGAATATGTGCCGAATGGGATCAGTCTCGTAGCAGATTCTTATCAAGCTGCATGCAGTGGCGGTATGGTTGATGCACAAGAGGCCGAAATGGAAGAAACTAGACATGATGCGGGGCTTTTAAAGTCGCCATAAAAAAAAAGATGCAATTCGAATCCGACATCCTTGGAAAGGATCAACAAGCAAGCCTGTTACCACCGAGGACGTCGAAATCGCTTCGTTTGGAGATGAAGCAGAGAGAGAAGAGCAGAGCCCCAAGGTTTTGGCACCGAACGCAGCCTTGAAATCTGAAGACTCTCTCCAAGTATCTACTCCCCACGTCGACCAGCTTTCACTACGGTATGACAAAGAAACAAGTAAAGTTTACAACAATTCTGAGGTTCATCACGTTCTGCGACCCTCAGTAAGACCTCCGACGGTTGTAGACCCCGATCAAGCTTTCTTCGCATCTAACGCGTTCCGCATCAAGTACAAGACCCCATTCTACGGAGAACAAGACGACGAACAAAAGGCCGACTATGTTTTCGCCGGCAGAAGGATTCCAGTTGGAGAAGCTGGTGCTAGAGGATATTTACCGTTCCCTTCAAGTATAGAAAAGGAAGTTCCAACACCAGCGGAAGTCCTTCCCCGTATCGTTTGTCCAGTTAAAAAGCCTCCCACACTTTCAGAGCTGCAGATAGCAATTGTGCATGATAACAGCGATGCCCAAGGTTCCCGGCATCGGCGCAGGGTCGACATTGATTCTGCTGGGCGACAGGTGAGGAAAATCAGCACCATAACATCACTGTGAGAACTCAAAGACACTCAGAGCAATATCTTTGCAGGTAATACAACTTCGGAGAAGGACTTGGCCAAAATCTTGAGTGAAAGCGAAGATTCAGCTGACGAACTTCCATCTAGCAATCGCGGAGACACCGGAATTGCAACCTCGCTGGAGGAACAGAAAAACTCCTTGGTATTCAACAGACCTCCACCCCCAAAATACGACGAGGCTTACCAATTCACGGTTCAGAGTCAGCATCGTAGTACCGAAAGTACGTTGATTATGTATTCAATGAAACACGACGCAATGACAGCCGATGGCGATCCTAACCTGAGAAGGTTAATACCATGACAGGAAGAGGATACTCAAACAGAACGAACTCTGATGTGGCAGGTCCGTCTAGGGATCCTAGGCTAGATTCTGAAAAGAGAAATCGAACTGCTTCTGCCTCGCAATCGATGTGAAAGTGGGAAACGCCATGACGCTCAGACACATTCCGGTTGGTCCCGCCTTGCACAATATCAAGCTGCAGCCTGGTCATGGCGCGCAGATGTGCCATTCGGCGGGTACTAGCGCGCGCGTACTGGAGCGCAATGAATCCAAAGGCTTGGCGCTTCTAAGGCTTCAGAGCAAGACGTAGCGACTGGTGATACTATCGTGTATGGTTTCTATTGGGCAGGTGAGCAACCCTGAGCACAAGAATCAGAGCTTCAGTAAGGCTGGTCGAATGAGGTGGAAGGACATTCGCCCTATTGTGCAGGGTGTTGCGATGAATCCGGTTGATCATCCAAATGGTGGCGGTGAAGGGAAGAATACTGGTGGACGCCCTTCGGTTTCGAAATGGGGCAAACCGACCAAGGGCCATCGCACGAGGAACAAGCGAAAACTTAGTGGCAAGTACATAGTGAAGCGCCGATTCGAGAAGTAAACACACCGAACGCATCAGCATTATTGGCACCACGGCAGGATGGGCTTTACGACTCGTTGCAATTTGTTCTGCATCCGAAAATCAACCCCATCAACACATCATGTTCTCGCGAAAATGTGCCGATGATCGACAGAAAGGATAGACCGCGTTCAACGGGAGGTGAACCTGTTCTCCATATACACGCACGCTTCCTGTTTATCCATCTTCATGGGGATCTTAAGTTCAATACTCCTCAGTCCCCTCGGGGTTTACGTTGGCGGCTTCTATTTATACGTCATGACAAATTCCATCGGCGAAAGGGCAGATTATCGCGTTTGGCGGACACTGCAGCGGGTGACACGTGAGGCAGAACTGAGGAAAGTTGCACCTGAACAGCTTGCTTCTCGGTGACGGATGAAAGTGGTGTGCTGAGCTTCAATCTTCATGTATGACCCACACTCACTGCACTTTTGCCGGCACTGCACCGTTCTTAGATCCTTCTGGTGCACCGAAAAAACAGCTGTTGAAGTGCGTGGCAGTGCGCGCCGACAAAGAACGCGTTGTGTAAAATAATGCAAGCAACGAATTCAGAAGAAGAAGAAGAGAAGTATACTAGTAAAAAAACTCAAGAAGATGATAAGGAACTGACAAAAGGGGCAACATCTACTCTACTTCTACATTCTTGATCGGAGAACTTGAGTTCTGGCCTTCCGTGTATTGGTCACTTCTCTGTACCTCTTTCTGGATGGCAGCAAGCTTTTGATTTTCGTCCGAAAGCTTCCCAGCCTGTGCCAGACCTTTAGTGTACTCAGTTTTAGCGGATCGGTCACACATTACTCGATTCTTGTTATCTCCACACATTCGTCGCATTTTGCCTTTGTTCCTCCTCTTCTCAGATTCAGGAGATCGTTGATCCATTCTCAAGAGATTTGCTGTTCGATGTCTTCCAGCGTTAAAGAAAGCACCTTTTGGCAGTTCTCGAACTTCCTCTTGTACCTTGCTTCGAGATTATCAATGAAAAGCTGAAAGCAGGCTCTCGTTTGACCGGATATTTCTGAAGAAAACTCTTTGTAAAGCAAGATAAACGACTCAACTGTATCAAAGTCGGATTTTGACAAAACTCGGTGCAGTTCTGAGAGGCACTCGGTTGCCATGAGAGCACAGATTTTGCGGCTCGACAAATTGTAGAACACCTCGAACTACGATTTGACTAATGATTGTACGGGTTAGCGAATAGTCCCAGTCGCCCCCTACGGCATGCGTTGCAGCTCAACACGGTTGATACGCAAGAGTGAGAAATATCCGGTTCGCGTGCCGGCAAGCAATTCGTGGGTGCCGGCCTCCTCAGTCTTGAAGCAAATCGGCCTCATCGGAGCTGCACATTCCAGCTTTTCCAACATGTATTATTTGAAATTTTCAAGCCTCTAAGATTTAGGGGTTTTTACGCCACTGCCGCTACCAGTCTGGTCCAGACTCTGGATGTGTCGACTTGCTCAACGGGAAGTGGCTTCGCTCGCAAATTGGCAGGGTGTTGCAGATGCCGTCTCTCTTCATGTTTTCAATCAAAGTAATATAGCTCTTGGTGCTGGGTTGGAGTTTTTCAAAAGCGAACAAGGCGGAGGTGTTGCCAGAAGGCGGCCTGTGTTAGACGAGGAGATTATCCATGCTGCGAAAATGGCAACGGCACATTCGTTCATCAGCAAGCTTCCGGAAGAGTACAACAATATGCTCGAAGAACGAGGGGCAATGCTCAGCGGACGCCAAAAGCAGCGTGTATGCATTGAACGAGCGCTGGTTCGGGATCCTAAAATTATTGTCCTCGACGAGTCCACGGCTAGTCTGGATACTGCCAGCGAAATCATTGTGCAGGATGCCCTTGATAGGGCTGCCACGGACACCACAACGATTACGATTGCTCAGCGCTTAAGCACAATCAGTAACGCCGATAACATATCGTGCGTCCAAAATGGATATGTTATTGAGCGAGGTCGTCATGATACTCTGGTGGAGAAGACAGGAGGGTTTCATAGGGGGCTTTTTGAGTTGCAAAAAATAGAATAAGCCGAGATGGAGGAGGAGGATAAGATACACGCCGATGATGATAACAATGGTGTTGACTCAAAACCTCAGGCAGCTATAAGCGCCATTTCATTGAGTGTCAGCCAGACCAAAGGCGAGTATACTATGAGGGCTATTGATGCCATTGTATAAGAAGAAGATTGCGCAAGAAGCCCGTACATTTCTTCAAAGACACCGATTCTGAAGCCGACGACGACAGGAAAAGCAATGTTGGTACCGAAATTGGCTTTGATGACGCTTCCAGGCTTGGAGACGGGAACAACAGAGCAACCAGCGCAATGTGTCCGAGAGTAAAGAACCTGACGGTGAGGAATCTCAATCACAACCTTTTGGCTCACCCGTGCCTGTACTTTCCCGTTTCACAGATACAACCATGTCGGGTGGTTTGAATCCCGATGCACCAAGATATGAACTGTACAGTGGCCCCAGTGCTGTTGATTTCGACCGCGAAGGGTATCCTGATGTGCTTCTGTGCTACCATGATAGCATCTTTGCAAGGTTTGTATTCAATCAGCGAAATGGTACTTTTGTCAAGCCGCAATGGGGAGCATACTATGATAACCATGGAACAGCAGCCACCCCAATATCTCCTTTCACTCGAAACACGCACTTTTCTCTTTCTGTTGGCGGAAACCTTGGGAATAACCCCAGACTTCCTTACATGTGGGAGGTGGACAGCGCTACTCGCGATGTGATTAACATTACTGCCCGAGTCGCCTGTCGCGCTTCAGCACTCGCTGTCGCCGCGCCTGCCTTCGCTTCGCTCACTTCCTGCGCGGAAGCACCTCTCTCACGACAGACTTACCCACCCGAACAGGTCACCAAGCCGCTGCTTCGACCACCGCCGATTCCTCGTCGCCGACCCCACCACCCAATACTGTCGCTAAAAACGCGTCCGAACCACACCCCCGGCCAAAGCGTGCCGCCGCTGCGTCGGAGGATGCACCTCCCGCCGCGCACCCGAACTGACGCACGATCCCTTGCGGAGAAGGCGCAGCCGCACGATAGCGATGCTTCTGCGCCTGTCGGCAATTCTGATACCGTCCCCTCTCAACCCCCTCAGGAATCTGTTTCAAATCTCTCCGAAATTCCTAAAGATCCGACGCCACCATCTTGGCCTTATCGGAACAACCGCCTACTGCGTCGCACCCGAACAGCGTGAACAGCCCTCTCAACGTGTCGAACACCAACGTCACCCAAGCCCGTTATGCGAACAAGAAAAATCCATCCAAATCGCCACCCGGCGTTTGACTGTGTCTCATTCTGCGTTACAAAAAGCCTCGGACAAACTCAATTTTATGTCTGCAGCGCGTGCTCCACTCGATGCCTCCAACAAGTTCAGCCCACCTGCAGACAGAAGCACTCATGTCGATGAGGCCATGAAACACATTGAATGATACGCCAGCCCCGAACGAGGTGCGCAAGACAGGGAATATGCCTCCTTCCTGCTAAACGCCACAGCTCAACTCAGTCCCACTGGGCCTGAAACTCGAGTGCAGAAAGATGTCATCGAATCTATTCCGAACAAGCTGGACAAGGTTCAACCTACACCGCCTCCTTTGCTGACCCCTCCATCACCAAACGCTCTCTCTGAACTGCAACCAGTGCCTGTTGAAGTGATAGATTTGGCTGATGGCGGAACACAGCAGACTCAAGCAAGCTCAAAAACGCCGTGCCCTCGACAGCTAACGGTTCTTAACGATGTTAACAAATATGAACGATGACAATTAGCTGTGCGTACGCAAGAGCGGGAAGAACATGTTGCAACAAAACCACCTCGTGAATCATCGTCAACCGCACTGTCGTCTTTACCTGACATATCCAAAGTATTCAGAAGTGCTTAAAGTTCTAGGACACGGAAATGACGTAGTTCACCGGAGCGGTTCGAGATACCACTGTCTCGATATGGCACTAGGGGAGCACCACGAATGAAAGGGAGTCCTTGCCTAAGTGCTCACGTACTCGGCGACGTACTTTGATCCCTTAAAGAACAAGGAGAAGAAGAAAGCGTCAAGTACTCTCGGTGAAAGGAGACAAACTGTGCGTCTTGTGTCTATGAAAGTATGAGTTTGCATTTGTGTTCACATGGCAACTGGTTACAGTTGTGTGAGTGAACTAGAACGGTCGTTGCCATGTCGACTTAAATCAGGCTTGTTTTACTTAGTCGGACTAGATTAGTTAGACTAGCCAGTCGGTCAACACTGTTTCTCCCTCGTAGACCAATCGTCTTGCCTCACTTCTGCCCACAGCACCATGAGCCCATCCGACGCGCGCAATTTCACAACGCCACTGCCACGTCGCCTCCCGGGCGCGGCCAGAGCATTGCCGCCCCACATCACCCCGCGTCGTCTCGCGCTCCCGCACGACGCTTCAAGTTGCCCCTGCGTGCGCTCTGCGCCTCGACTTCTTGTCTCTTCTCGCGTCACTGCGTTTCACAGTACCATGTACGATGACGGCGAACGTGGTGAAGACCAACACACTGTGCGCCCAGTGCTTTCTCCCGCAGACCGCATTTCTCGTACGCTGGCGCGCGCTGAGAATGATTCATGGTTGGAGCAGTTTGGCGCTAGCATATCTGTGCTTCGCATATACGACGTTGATGATAACCAGAACGTGGCGCAGCACCAATACAACGATGAGAATGAAATCTTATTGATCATCTGCTACATACAGTGGAGGCATACATCCTTCTTCAGGATTCAACAGAACGATTCGAAGGTCCGCAAATGCCGAACAAACGAGCGGCAACTACAGTCACATTCAGTATGACCCAGCGAGGTAAAGTCGTTCGTGAGACAGTACGCACAATTGGCCTCACGAGATTTCCTGTCATACGAAGCTATACTCAACATCAGCATTTATTCACAGGTCCTTGGTTATTGATTCTCCCGTTTGCAATGACTCCGACCGTCATTCCTGTACAGTTCTTTTCCAGATATCCGAAACTGCACCCTTTTCTTATCACTCAACTCCAACTATCAGTCCAGCATGCAGTGAAAGACCAAGAAACAGATTACACTTCTTTGTTCCCGACCCTGTATTTGTTATCTTCACGTAGTACAGGAGCCCCGGAGGATCTAGCAACAATAGTGTCCATGAAACCATTTCGAGAAGTCCTGAGGAAGTGCTCTCATTGGCAACCAGACTACATTCGTCGCGTAGCAGCCTCGGCATCTTTCCTTCTTATTGAAGATCACTTCAGCACTGCTGACTTCTTAAAGGATATTACGGTTTTGGCGATACCGATAGATCGAAATTCAAATTCCGAGGTAGACATCGAAGAATATTATTGTGACGTTGATAGACGAGAGAGACGGTCACGGGGACGTGATGCATGTGCACAAATTCTACGTCAGAATCATCTCCATGGTGATCTATTGACAGTTGAAGCGATTTTGCAAGGCATAGGCCAGATTCTAGAAGCTCAGTACGTGAAATATATAGTTCAAATGTTTGCAGAGAACATACCAAAGAGAGTATGGGTTGCCAGCAATAGAAACCCTTGAAGTTACACTCGTGCATCAATGGTTCGCGTTATGGCCACCATATATCGTATGGGTTGTAAGATCATAGACGATCCAAAAGCTTTAGAACCTTTTCCGTTTTGTAAGTTTTTCATCAATCTCTGCCAAAAGTTGGATTTTACACTGCGGGAAGAAGAATCTTCCGTCAAATCCAAAAAAAGCTTGATTGGAAGGCTTGCATACGTGAATGGGCGACTCCTGAAACTCAAAATGCGAGCAATTCGCATATATCAAAATGAGCACAAACACACATTTTGAGTGTCATAACGGTCACTGATATTACCGCGCAAAATGCGATAGGCCAAGATGTTCAGCTTAGCATTGTCTCCACCTTTTTCAATCTGTCCCAAAACATGACGCCGACTTCAGTCCTACTGATTGCTCTGCTTAACCGAGAGCGGTCAAATACTTTAACATTCAAACAAAGGCTTAACTCCGAAGGAAGATGACGTTGCGATCGTCGCATTACTCGTTCTGCTTTGCTATTGCCATCAAAGTCCCCGTTTATATACGTTTTGAATTCAATGTCTGATCAGTCTATGATAACTCTAACAGGAATTGATCACGTTACATTCTTGTATCTTCTGAAACTATTCGAACCATTGTATTACCAATACACTCCACACGCTCGCAATGGAGATATAGAACTACGATTCAGCTATGCAGGTTTGGTTAAGGCAGAAGGCGTTCTGATCGCTCAGAGTGGGTGCTGAGATTGGGTTATGTCAAATCAAGTACGCTGTTTTGGGCTCTGGTTTGGCGGCATTCAGGTTTTGGTAACCTGGTTGGCGCCAAAAGATCGAATGCCGCATTTTGCGGAACAGCTCATACGGGGCGGAGGCATCTCCGACTTTCGCATTTTGAGTGCACGCTAAGAGCATCTCTATCAAAGACCCAAATACCTAAATATTTGGGTTCGAAGCCAAAAGGGCATCTCTATCAAGTACCAAAAAGCTAAAAAATTTAGGTTGCAACCTAAACTCCATACCATTCTCCGCGCAATATAGCCAGAAGTTTAGGTGGCAACCTAAACGGAAAGACCAACGACATTGCGCCACGTTTTCTACTTTGCACTCGACAACTTTGGTGCCACCTTGAAATCGGAATCACAATCACTGCAAATCTCTCCAAGTGAATCCGTCCCGCGCATTTTGCTCTTCTGCAATACCCACTCTAAATATGGATAACTCTCGAGGCCCCAATTTCACGCCTGGAGAGGACCTTGCACTTTCTCGTTCTTGAGTTTCTGCTTCCCAATCTGTGCCCGAACAGAATGCGGACACATTTTGGAAAGCAGTGGCCAGCATATTCTCCAAATAACCGGAATTTGTTCGACAGCGTGCACCTGGTAGTCTAAGCTCTCGATGGACTACAGTTGCTAGAGCAACACAGAAGTACTTGGCTGCTGACAAACTTTATCGCACATCTATCCCTTCTGGTGAGTCTGAAGAAGACACATTGAGAAACATCATGACTTTGTACCGAAATAACAACAAGTTTAAGCTCCGAGGAGAACTACGTACTCCGGGTGTCATTCGCTTTATGTCTGCGGTTTCCTTGCTTTCCGAGTGTCCCAAGTTTTCAGCGACAATTGGTGGTAGTTCACAGTCCGCCCATGGATACAAGCCGAAGTCTCCAAAAACCATCGAGAAACAACAAGAACAAAGCGCTGCCGCATCAAACTTTGCATCTGTTTCCATGTCCGCACCAGCCTCAAATCGGCCTTTTGGCACTAAGAAACGCAAAGCAGAGGAAGTTTTCGAAAGGAATCTATGCAAAGTCGCAAAGAGCATGGACGCAATCACGGAAAGTATTCGTTGTTCTGCCACAAACAAGAAAATGGCGGCCTCAATCGCATTGCAACTGAAAATCTTACACAGAATGTCCACACCCGCAACTGAAATGAACAGAAGATTCGACGATCTCATGAACAAAGCAGCGCTGCTTGGAGGATTCTCGTCTCCAAAAGAAATGGTCAGTGGTTCTTCTGAGCAGAATCAAGATGATACCAGTGGGCTTATTGGAAACATATCATCATACCAGTTTAATACCAGCATGGACAACCAGATGCAGGAGTAAGCCGACTCTTCTCGACTTCAATGCGTTTCGTCAGCGGTGACCAATGTCGTTCAAGAGCAGACGACGGAAACCGAGAAGAAAGCTGGGGCGGAGCCCCAGCCGCCTACGGCGCCGTAGGCGTCTCAGGCAGTACACAGGACATAAAATAGCGCTTTAGAGGGCGTGGTTCTTTTGGATCGTGAGTATTTATGATATTTATCCGCGTTGTGACCACAAATGGTTTGTCTGGGCTTACGAGAGCTGGTTTTGTTGGTCTTCGTTTGTCACAAGATCATGCTGATCCAATAAAACGGGGAGACCTACATGGTTTGTGACGTTCGTTCCCTGCTCGTGTGCTTCATCTTCGCTGTTGCTGGGTGCTTGCGCTTCGTCAAGGAACTCTTCAATTACGGATACAGGAACACCGTCTTCGTCGGTCTCGTTCTTTAACTCGCCCCTCAGATCCATATCTACTATCATATTGTGCAGTATTACACAAACCTGGCTAATCAGGATTATCTTTTCGTCACTCCACTCAAAAATCTCCTGCCTTAAAGCCTTGAATCGCCCTTATAACGCACTGAAGAATCTCTCAATATCCTTACGCTTCCCCTCTTATGCTTTCGTCATGTTTCGTTCTCGCTCATTCGCAGGAGCATGATTGGGACCAACAAATATAGCCCAGGGGGGATAAATACCGTCCACCAAGTAGTAGAGCAGACCATGGCGTTCAGATCCATTTACTTTGTATCCTTCTGGAAGAGACATTCTTCGTGTGCCGGAGAGAATGTCGATAAAAAGTGGGCTGTTGTTCACAACAGTGATGTCATTATTGGTCCCACACCAACCAGGAACCAATGCCAACAGTAGAGATTATGATCACAGAGAGCCTCACAGCTGATCGTAGCGAGCTTTCCATCTTTTGCGTTATGGTACTGTCCTTTGAAAACCTTGGGACAGTTTTTCCAATAAAGATGCATGCAATCTACACACCCAACGCACCCCGGAAATCCTTATTTTGCATACTGTTCTTCAATCATTCGTAGTTATGACAGGGTAGGCTCGCGATTCAAGTATACTGGCCCATACTTCATATATATACTTTTCAGAACCAACGTGAAGCATATGCGCTGACTCTCAGAAGACATCCTGACCATGTCATCCATTTGATCGAAGGAGATCCCAGTGGCCAGTTTTCGAAAGTTTGCTAAAACTTTTTGGTGTGACGAATGTCTGGCTATACCCGCACCGTTTATCTGTTGCTGCAAGCGTGATTCATATTCAACAAGTTCATCGTGTAATTTCCAGTACATTTGAAGGGGTATGCGAAACAGTTTTCGAAAGTACGCTGGTGGATGAACTGGATTATCATGGAGGTATGACGAATACCAGCCGCAGTTGCCTCTGCGAATTGTGAAGCTCGATGGGGTTCGACCACCATGCAGTGATGGTGGGGAAATTACAAGTGGGAGAATTGCAGTAAATGTGGCTGCAAGCTGAGCAGCAGCTTGGTCTTCGTCGTCAGTGAAGGTCATAATGTCAGAGGAGGTGTCTGTCATGGTAGAAAGACGGTGGCAGCTGCAAACGATAGCCGGTGGGGAATGGGAGCTGTAGATGCAATCGATGCAATTGAACCGGAATTGTCTCTGTACATGAAAGAAAGATGCGAACGCATTTGGCTTTTGCAAATCACTGATAGTGTTGGGCAATGTAATGTGAAACCAAATTTAGGAATTTTGGTTATTTGGAGTACGCGTTTTAGGTTGCTTGATAGAGATGCTCTAAAGCTCTGAATTAATGAATTTGAGTGTGCGCCTTTTGCGATTTGAGATTTTAGGAGTCGCCCAATTGATGATGATAGGATACCACGCTGTCCGGAATGTACGGACAGCGTCCGTTATTAAGTGAAAGTTGTCTTCGTGAGAAGGCTGCGGCCCTAATGATCAGAGCTTCAAAGGCACTGCCGGCAACGTAGAACCTTCAGACACTGCTGCTGATTGCTACGGGGCGACCCCTTCGCTTATCAACTACAACCTGTTCTTGAACTACTCCTGTACAGTGGATCACATCGTGACTAGTACACTTCAGAGCGCTAACTATGTTTCTCGAGCGAACGTAATCTTCGAGAAGCCGCTTCGACATGCTCGACCGAGAATGAGTTCAAGAAGGCGATCCACCCTGGGAACCGCTCCTTCACATTCTCAGGATTTTTAGAGCTGTGGACTTGTGGACTCGGTCGCCCTGACTTCCCTCTCCACGGCGATCGTCGGACTCGACATCCGAAAGAGACCACAATCCTAATGGCATCGGTGAAAAATATAGTCGGTACGGGCACCTTCGACGAAACTGGGGTATCAAAAAATGGTTTTTGGTATCCCCAATGTGTTTTCCGCATCTTGAGAAGGAGCGACCATATCTGTCTTACTTTCTGCTGGAGACATTCTCGAAGCGGAGTAAGTAATGAAACGATTGTGGCCGATGCTCCTGGGATCCTCCTACGGTGGATTCCATGTGTTCCGGTTCTTGTTGTTGCCGGTTCTGATTTAAAACATTGCCGATAATGCGCTGTGCACCCTCCGCCCTCGATTTGTTGGAGGGTGTGCACCCTCCGCTCTCGATCCGGTGGAGGGTGTGCACCCTCCACCCTCAATCCGGTGGAGGGTGGGTGTGCACCCCTTACAATGTGGAGTCCACACTTACTTTTTCAGAGGGTGTGCTGCACGCGACGATTACAATTCGCAATCCGTCTGGCCTTCGCGCACTAACGCACGCCGCTCTTCATGACCGTTTCGATAACTTCTAAAACTTCAGCTGCGTGAGTAGGATTTATAGCAAGTAAATTCGGAGTGGGCACGTTTGGCACTCAAATTATACAAGACGTTACATGGCGTCGATTCGAGAAGAGTGGCAGCAATGGACGGAGAAATATCGAGAAACAATTCTATTATACCTTCCTTCAATGAGATAGTGAAGCCGAACACACTCAACATAATGCAACAAGTCTTGCTCTTTCAACAACAAAAACTTAAAATGAAATCTGTACCTAACCGAAACCAATCTGTGAAGCACAAACAGCAAAGACGTCTAACACTGAAAAACGTACTCGAGTTTGACGCTTCTAATAGTCGGTTTCCTTCTTCGGTCCTTTGATTCTGTAGGTCACCCAAGACCTACGAGATAACGTAGTTTTCCCTCGCAAGGTAATTGTCCCAAAGTGCTTCTGTAGACTCAAATTGCGTCGTTCGTTCAATGGTCGGAGTTCTTCTAGACGAGAGGCGATTGTCAACAGGCACATGAATTGGTTGCTCAAGCGTGTTCACCAGCTGGCTGTTGCGGGGAAGGCAAACCATGGGCAATCATATAGCTGAACGAGAGGATTGCAGGCTTGCAAATTGTCCTGGTTGAGATTCTTGACCCCTTCATCGCCAAAAATAATGTATGGCGCGGGTGGCAGACGCTATGATATTTGCATGGCAGCAAACTCGGAACAAGCACGTGCAGCAGAGCGTTTTGTCGAAGGTTCATGCCAGCCACAATATTACTGCAGAATACACCATGATCATGATGAATGCAATTCATTGTGTTGCAAAGGTTTTCACCTTGTGTTTCTGCTTTCGTTCAGAACCATGTTGTAACTGCAGGGTATGTGAAGGGCCCGAAATGCCTCCTTTGCAAAAAGCAAAAAGAATTAGGTATTGGTATGAAAATAGCAGTGCGCGAGGCGTACTATCGATAACAAAAGCTTCCTTTGCTTCAAGCCCGAAGATCTCAAAGGAGGAGCTCCTTGTTGGAGTGCAGCTGAATAAAGGGGCGACGGAAAACAGAGCTAATCTAGGTCCCCAAAGAATAAAAGAACACACATTGAGGGCACTCGATGAAGTTACTGCAGCTTCTCGCTAGTTCGCTGTGTCTTGCTCGAGCTCTCGACTGTTTGAGGTCGTGGCTTCAACATTTTGCTCTAACTCAGAAATACCCTTTTATGGAGCCATCAGGTCGTTATCGACAACGACAACAAAACGGACGCGCGCGTTCTCTTTCCACCTTTTCATGACATGATCTGGGAAGTATGGCGTGCCCTTCCATTGAGAGCCGTCGATGCCTGTTTGGCAATACGACGAATAGTGGGCGATGCTGAGAAAGCACGCGAAGCACGTCATCGGCACACAGAAGTGGCAACTCGCTCACAGAAAGTGTATTTCACACTGCCAGTGACGCAGGCCGAACTTGATCGGTGGCTTCTTCCTCCTTCGAAGTCAAGGGGGCGTTAAAGAATTTGGCACCACAATGTATGACGGGCAAAGAAAGCGACACGGCAGCAGCAACAAGCGGGAGCTGCACAGTCTGTGGCCCACGCTCGATGCGCAGCGCGTGTACGACGCGTTCAACTTGCGACTTGTCCGTGCTCGTAGCCGTCAGCAACAAACATGAACTATCGAACTTGCCACAACCCGCTACCTCCTGCCGTTCATCGAGCCAGAATCGGGGGCGAAGGACGAATACCTCAGACACGCAAAGCTCAAAACCGCCTCCGAAATACGGTCGACGGGCAACGTGGGCGCAACGCCGCCGTGCACGACAGAACAAACGTGAGCGGACGGCTGCAGCTGTGCAAGATAAACGTGAAGAAATTGGAGCAGAAGCGCGTCCGGTGCGAGTGCTGCCAGAGAGATATCAGCTAGGAGCGCGTTGTTGGTGGTCAATGCCACGTTGGCCTCTTGATGCTCAGGCCGTAATTGTGACACATGATGTATGCTGAGCTCAAGCGACGCGAGTGTGGTAGGAGATGGCGACGCATCGGCATGAGGGACGTAGTGAGGTTTGCCCTCGATGAGACGGAGTTGAGAGGGCCTACATGAGTGAACTGCGGATGGAACCGTCGTCACGTCCACAGCGGTGGATGGGGCATGAATTAGCAGTAGACTGGGCTGTTATGGGCAGAAGAAGTGTATTTACGGGTGCAGTCGCGTGACTAGCAATGTGGCTAGCATGTTTGGCGGTGCTGTGAGCGCGTGCTAGAGAGTGTGACGCTCATGTTCAACCACCTGTAGAAAGCAAGTGACATGCGGTGGCTGAAAACGATACAGCTGTGGAATGTGGGGAGGCTCAATGAAAAAAGGGCGTGGGGAGAAGAGGTGAGTGGGTTGAAGAGGAGGAGGAGAGAAGCTGGGCCACAAAGGGGGGTAGATGAAGCTGAGTTGGAGGTCAGGCTACGTGGCGAGCAGATGCAAGACGGCGCGCAGCCCTGAGTGAAGCGCAGAGGACGTGTCGCATGAGGTTGTGGTTGTGATGGCGGTCATTGTGGTGATGTGCATGCGTGATGAAGGCGATGGAGCACACGGTGTTTAGGTAAGGTAATGTAAGAGAGTTTGATATACTCGGAGACTTTGTTCGTGGTGCTGTTAATTTGCGTGTGCGAGTGAGGGTGGGAGAGGAAAACCAGAACAAGAACGAAAACGAGAGAAAGAAGAAATAAGACGGCGATGACGACGTGCTTGAGCGCGTGATATGCGGCATGAAAGATACAAAGCTAACGGCATTGTACGCCCCAGAGAAAGGGTCTCGTGTGACAAATGTTTGCAGCAGGTTTCATCAGCGCACACAGCGAATTGTGGTGAGACATGCACTTCGGGAGATCCAATATCTGATTAGCGAACCAGTACGAGACGACATGAATAGGTTGGGAGCGACAGACAAGGACGATGACCCCTATGAACATCGATCCTGGGCGAAGGATGGCCGACATAAGAACCAAATGTAGGCATTAAAGTCCAGAATTTGGAAAAACATGTAACTCGTGGAAATAGGCATTTTTGGCTTTTAAAAGCCTACTTGTCGTACTTATTTCGGCCATGCTTGGCCCAGATTTGCTGTTCATAGGGTGACATGAACAGAAAGGAAGACGTTCAGAGAAGAAAGCGTGAGGTAAATGATGAACCACATCTGTCATGAATGGGGCAGAACTGAGGTAATGAAGACCACGCAATAACTGAAGACTGTGGACAGAATTTTTCCAAAGCAGAACAACTAAAGAAAATAGGAACAAAGGACAAGAAGATTAGACAGGCAGGAGAACAAACAAGCACGAATGAAAATGGAACCTGCGGAATGAAGACAATGTCTGTGACGGAAGGCATATTGCGTCTACTTCGCGAAGGCGTAGTCCTGTCCGGGAAGGTCAAACCTCAAAGAAAGAAGAATGACGTAGTTGGACGAACGTCACAACGGTGCTAGACGTGCAGACTATTCACAGTCACATAACAGGTTGATGGCGCATAAAGAGTGGCAGCAGCGAACAAAAATATGACAAAGCGCACGCGTCACTCAAGGCCCATACGATGATGACGCCGGCAGTAGGGATAGTCGTGCACTACGTGCTTTACGGACTGCAATGGGCTTAATCGGAGGTGGAGAACACCAAAATCGAGTTTTACGTTGCACAACACTAAAATCCGTGACGATGACCGAGCTGGAGCGCCAAAACGCACATTATGTAAGAACGTATGGTGCTTATGTACTGCTGTGAGAATGGGCTAGATCGGAGGTAGGGAACACCAAATTCGGGTTTTATGTTGCACGACACTAAATTCCGTGAAGATGACCCAGCTGGTGCGCCCAAACGCACATTATGTGAGAACGTATGGTGCTTATGTGCTGCTGTGAGAATGGGCTAAATTGGAGGTGAGGAACACCAAAATCGGGTTTTACGTTGCACAACACTAAAATCCATGCAGATGACCGAGCCAGAGCACCAAAACGCAGATTCTGTGAGAACGTATGGTGCTCATGTACTGCTGTGAGAATGGGCTGTGTTGCGCAACATAAAACTCGATTTTGGTGTTCCCCACCTCCTATTTAGCCCATTCTCACAGCAGTACATAAGCACCATACTTTCTCACAAAATCTGCGTTTTGGCGCTCCAGCTCTGTCATCGTCACGGATTTTAGTGTTGTGCAACATAAAACCCAATTTTGGTGTTCCCCACCTCCAATTTAGCCCATTCTCACAGCAGTACATGAACACCATACGTTCTCACAGAATCTTCGTTTGGGCGCTCCGGCTCGGTCATCGTCACGGAGTATAGTGTTGCGCATCATAAAACTCGATTTGGGTGTTCCCCACCTCCGATTTCAAAGATTTCCTTCATTCGAGGCAGCGGCCATCGATCGGCTTTCATGACCCTATTGAGTTCTCGGTAGTCTACACAGAACCTTGGAGATCCATCTTTCTTAGAGGCTATGACCACTGGGAACGACCAGGTTGACGAAGAAGGTGTAATAATAATAATAATATTAATAGTAATAATAAATACCGGCTTCAAGTAGGAGATGCGTTTCTTTTCGAATGAACTCATTGTGCTTCCGGGACATTATTCTTGCCCCGAAGTATATTGGCTTATACACGGTGAGCTCGAAGGAATGTGAGACGGGGACATAGGCAGGGCGCATATCTGTTAGTGACCATGGGATTACATCAGCTTCTTTCAGGCATGAGCTCATCTCCTGTTGTTCTTTCTCTGGTACATGAGAGAGCTTTGAGAACCACAACTCATCATGCTGATCCTTAGTAGTGATGTCCAACTCTGGTATCATGCCATTGCTTTCGTCTTGAGTCTTGCCTGTCAGAGCGACGACCAGTTCATCTTCCTCCTCGGAATCGCTCTCATCACAAGCAGCGTCGGAGTCAGACGTAAAATAGTCGCTATCCGTGTCACCTTCATCCCCTTCTGATACTTCAACGCGAGCATAGTCAAACCCAAGTGTCACTTTCTTGCCAGCTATTATCATCTTAACTTGTTGATTGCCAATGTCTAGGCAGGCCTGAAGCGTCTCAAGTGTGGGGCACCCAACAATAACATCGAATGCAGGCCCTTCGATTACAAGGAAGTACAATGGAATTGAAATGCCTCCAAACGAAATGGGCACATCATGAAGTATACCCTTGCGTACAGCGCTTGTTCCATTAGCAACCGTGATCTTCTTTCAGGAAGGTTCGGGCTCCAACGATAGTTTCATGCACAGCTTAGTAGACATGAGGTTAGGGTCAGCACCAGAATCAAGCAAAGCTTCAGTATCAGTTCCATATATCCTTACCGGAACCGCTTTCAGACGTCTAGGCTGTCTGCCAACTGGACCAACAAAAGAGCGCCGGACATTACTTTTTCGGCTAATGAACTTTCGAATCTCTTTCTTAGCGTCATTGGCGTCCCCAAGGATTAATTGCCCAAACGTGAGCCCAGATGAGGCATTAGCCAGCTCCGTTAGAACATTATACTTGCTTGCATGATCCTGTATGCTCTCTTTCCTGGACTTTCTCTGTTTTTGTTTCTTTTGCTCCTGCTCATTACCCTTTGCGCGGAGGATTCTCTCTTCATAGCCAGGTGGATTCAACAAGGAAGGCATAGGCGCTCTGCCATCTGAACGGCGCTGCTTCGGGAGCGCTTCACCATCGGCACTTCTCTTGGTCGTAGCGACGACTCCCGCACTCTGAGGGTTCTCAGTCATGATGGAAACGGTATCAGACCTCTTCTGTGTGCCAGACGAAGAATCTCTCTGTTCCTCTCTGTTTTCCGACACATTTTGAGTCTCTTCGGACCTGATACGTCTCCGAAAAGCAATCTCAGAGTGCCCAAGCTTTCCACACCTAGCACATCTGGTATCACGGTGTGGGTTGGCATCACACTGAGACGCGTAGTGACCGGGCTTCCAACAGTAGGCGCATGTTTTCTCGTAATATCTGCGCTCCGCCTGTGACTTCTTAACCATGAGAGTAAGCTCTGCAAACTGTTCGGATATTTTATAAACCTTGGACTCCAAACCCTGGTGGGAAGAATGATCCAATGGCCTGTGGTTTTGGACAATTCGCTTCGGTGGGCTCATGAATGAAACATGCGAACCCATCGCTTTCTTGGCAGTATCGAAGGCTTTCACTTGAACCTTCAACTCTTCATAATCTTCTGCACCACGAAAGACGATAAACTGATGTAAAGCAGCGTATTACATCACCGCTTTTCTTAACAGGCCGAATTTTGTCTTACAATTGAATCCAGCTTTTTGCAAGAGGTTGTACATATGACTCAAAGAACCAACCAAATCTCCATAATCCAGTCTAGCCGATATTGCCAGGCAAATATCTTCTTCAGGTTCTTCGACTTTTCCAAAGCGATTGATAAAAGCTTGTTTCACGGATTGATAATCTTTTGCTTCTTCGGAGAGGGAACCATTAATGGCGTAAGTATCATAATAAAACTCGAAGGCTTTCTTCTCTAGAAAGCCAAGACGCTCGAGCGCCATATCGTCTTCGGTCTTTCCTCTCATAGCAACATTCTCAAAGTATAAGGAAAAAACCACAAGATCTACAGACAATCCATCGAAAAAAGTAAATGTAGGGCTAGAATCAGGAGAATATCCTCCTCAAAACTATTATGTGGGCGCCATCACGAGACAGTGACACAGGGGGCCAAAACAAATGACAAATTAACCTAAAAAGGGTATTCCTCGTAGCTTGAAGCCCCAACAAAATGAAATGACACGAACAAAAGATCAAACGAACAACCAATGCAGGGACCAAAAGGACTCAACCTGTAACGATAACAACAAATACAAAACGACAGCACAAGGCTCAATCCAAATACAAACTTCTTGATACTTCCTGGAACGGCGCACAACCCAAGAATTATTTAAAAGGTCACTTGGAGTCAAACTCCCAGCTTCCAGTAGGGCACTCCGGATTTGAAATGATTTCTGCAACCTACCTACTTCTGCACCAGCCAGAAGCAGGTGCGTACAATCACTAAAGTGCTTCCAAAGGAGAGCTACTAACAGCGAGATATGCTTTCACTCTATACCCCATCTTTCCTTTTGCGGAAAACGTTGCACGGCACATCGCCTTCGGACAGCTTCCTGTCATACACCTCCGTCCGGAAACCACCAGGTCTTTCGATCGTCACAATTATCCGAGCAAAGCTCCGGTGGGCGCTCACAGACGACAAAAGCGCCTTTGGTACACACTACTTGTCTCCCTTCTACGCCAAGGGCGCTTCAACCGGTCTCAGCGATGGTAATGCCGCACCTCTAAGTATGCACAAAGCGGAAAGCGCCTCACTAAGTGCGGTTGAGAGTTGATGGCTGATAGTAAAAGTTGGGACAGTTGTGGGGGTGAGGAATTTGAGAAGTTGGTCTTGAGATGAGTCCAGACCCAAGTCAGGGACTCAACTCGCCCTTTTATAGAGTCAAAAAGCATCCAAAACAACAAAGAAACGCATGACTACATTCTACTTACTCATGTGGGCGTCGAGGTTACTCCATTGGCTTCCAGAAGCCTCTGGAGCTGCACAATAACCAATAGTAATTTAGCAACTGGCGCGTGCATCACCGAAATGCAGTGGTAATGCTGTGCCAGCGAAGCTTAGAATGCTCCAGACACTGCTGGAGCACTCTACACGTGTGTTCCAGCAGTGCTAGAACATTCTACCAATTTCGCGACCGACACTATCCCGGTCCCAAAGGTTGCTACGCCGCGGCAACCTTGAAAATCTAGACTCCATTCGGACGCGGAAAGAAGATCGTCAAGTGACGAGCGTGTATGCCATGTCTGATGCAGCGATTGTGTGGGGAAACCAATGTGTAGCGGGGGTGCATGGCTCTCACAACACGACATGGACGAAAGATCTTTGAAGAGAATGCAGGCCACCTACTTGTTGTATTCGAGGCCTTTCCCTTTGCAACCAAAACCAGGTCGTCAACTTGAAACTTCTGTATCTTCTTCTGGTCAACATTTTGCCTGCGTCTGAGCGCAGAACGCTCCGCCCTGGGGTTAGATGCTGCTAAAGCTTCGACTGCTCTGAATATGTCCGTAGAATTCGTCCTTCTAGTAACCACGCCATCGTCCTCTCGGGCCATGCGCGGCTTCACGCCATAAAGTAGCTCGAAAGGCGAGATTCCACTGGCCAGGTGTCTGCGATGGTATCCATACAGTACAGAAGAAAGCTCATCGTCCCAACTTGAACGGTTTGCAAGCACCATCTTTCCAAGAGACCGCTTAAGTGTAGCAACAATTCTCTCAGCTCTACCATTCGACATGGGAGCGTAAGCCAGGACTGTCTTCCACTTGATACCATTCTCTTCCATGAAAGCTGAAAGTGAGTTAGAAGTGAAGCAAGTCGCGTTGTCTGACACAATGATCCTACGCAGCCCAAAAGGAGAAATGATCATCTTTTTCACAAACTCAATAACCAATTGTGACGTAGATGTTTTGGTGGGAATAGAAATAGGCCAGCCAGTCAAATGCTCCACACAAACCAAAAGAAACCTGTCCCCGGACTTGCTTTTCGGGAATGGGCCCGCGAAGTCAATCGAGTATACATCAAAAAGAGAGGACATGGGAGTATACATGTGGCTGTAGTACTTGGACAATGGGGCCATTCTCTGACATTCATCGCAACTCTTGACATATTCTCCAATTTCTTGGTATATGTTGGGCCACCAGAACCTCTCAGTGATCATCTTCCTCGTAGCCTTTACGTCCCAATGTCCGATCTCATCATGAAACAACTTGATGATGTTTTGTCTCAGTTTGATATCCGGAACAAATCGTAGGTGATTCACCATTCTTCTGAAGAGCTTCCCTTCCCAGAAAAGGAACCGCTTAGCGTTTCATCGGATCGCCTGAAGGATGTAGGCATCTTCCTCATCAGAAGGCAACCCAGAAATGTAGCGAGCAATATTAGCATAGTACGGTTCCAGTCCAGAAAACTGTACGGCATCAGAGGCCAGACAAACCAAGTCCCCTTCGTCTTCGGGCACTTCAATATCATTTCCATGAACGACCCTAGAGAGATAATCGGCAGCACCATTATCCTTGCCTGCGCGGTACTCAATCTCGAAGTCGTACTCAGCCAGGAAATCGAGCCAGTGTGCCAAGCGTCCATGTATATCTCGCTTCTGGAATGCATAACGCAGAGCCATGTGATCAGTGATAACCTTGAATGGAACGGACTAAAGAAGATACACCCTGGATTTCTTAAGAGCAAATATGACCGCCAAAGCTTCTCTTTCGCATGCAGAGTAATTTTGATCTGCTATAGTCATGGTCCGGCTGGCAAATTGCAGCAGGTGAATCTTTCCATCCTCTTTTTTCTGAGATAACACTGCGCCAAGGGAAACACTGGAAGCGTCGGTCTCCAAAATGAAAGGCTTCTCAAGGTCTGAAGATGATAACAATGGGGGCTCTGTCAGCTTCTGCCTCAAACTGTGAAAGGCATCAAGCATCTCATCCGTCCCTGTCAGAGTCTTGGTCCCCAGTGTAGCACTGTGAAGAGCTAAAGATGTCTCTGCAAAGCCTCTGATGAATTGGCGATAGTATCCTGCCAATCCAAGAAATAATTCTTGCTTTGTCGTAGTTCTGGAGATTGGGGCGTCTTGTATCCTCTCAATCTTTGAATAGTCTACAGATACCCAACTGAAATCAATGACATGTCCAAGAAGAGATACTCTCGGGAGTGCAAAGAAACACTTTGACAGCTTAAGATTAAGGCCGTGCTTACTAATGCGTTCTAGCACTACATTCAGATGAACAGTATGATCTTCCAGGCTCTTAGAGAATATAACAACGTCATCAATATAGACTCTCACAAACGGCAGATATCTGAGAACATGGTCCATCATCCGCTGAAAGGTAGAGGGAGCATTCATTACACCAAAAGGCATGACTTCGAACATGAACGTCCCATACCTGCAAACAAAAGTGGTCATCTCTTTGGATTCTTCAGACATTCTCACTTGCCAGTATCCAGAAAACAGATCGAGCGTAGTGAACACTCAACACCCGCCAAGGTCGTCAAAGATTTCCTTCATTCGAGGCAGCGGCCATCGATCGGCTTTCATGACCCTATTGAGTTCTCGGTAGTCTACACAGAACCTTGGAGATCCATCTTTCTTAGAGGCTATGACCACTGGGAACGACCAGGTTGACGAAGAAGGTGTAATAATAATAATAATATTAATAGTAATAATAAATACCGGCTTCAAGTAGGAGATGCGTTTCTTTTCGAATGAACTCATTGTGCTTCCGGGACATTATTCTTGCCCCGAAGTATATTGGCTTATACACGGTGAGCTCGAAGGAATGTGAGACGGGGACATAGGCAGGGCGCATATCTGTTAGTGACCATGGGATTACATCAGCTTCTTTCAGGCATGAGCTCATCTCCTGTTGTTCTTTCTCTGGTACATGAGAGAGCTTTGAGAACCACAACTCATCATGCTGATCCTTAGTAGTGATGTCCAACTCTGGTATCATGCCATTGCTTTCGTCTTGAGTCTTGCCTGTCAGAGCGACGACCAGTTCATCTTCCTCCTCGGAATCGCTCTCATCACAAGCAGCGTCGGAGTCAGACGTAAAATAGTCGCTATCCGTGTCACCTTCATCCCCTTCTGATACTTCAACGCGAGCATAGTCAAACCCAAGTGTCACTTTCTTGCCAGCTATTATCATCTTAACTTGTTGATTGCCAATGTCTAGGCAGGCCTGAAGCGTCTCAAGTGTGGGGCACCCAACAATAACATCGAATGCAGGCCCTTCGATTACAAGGAAGTACAATGGAATTGAAATGCCTCCAAACGAAATGGGCACATCATGAAGTATACCCTTGCGTACAGCGCTTGTTCCATTAGCAACCGTGATCTTCTTTCAGGAAGGTTCGGGCTCCAACGATAGTTTCATGCACAGCTTAGTAGACATGAGGTTAGGGTCAGCACCAGAATCAAGCAAAGCTTCAGTATCAGTTCCATATATCCTTACCGGAACCGCTTTCAGACGTCTAGGCTGTCTGCCAACTGGACCAACAAAAGAGCGCCGGACATTACTTTTTCGGCTAATGAACTTTCGAATCTCTTTCCTAGCGTCATTGGCGTCCCCAAGGATTAATTGCCCAAACGTGAGCGCAGATGAGGCATTAGCCAGCTCCGTTAGAACATTATACTTGCTTGCATGATCCTGTATGCTCTCTTTCCTGGAATTTCTCTGTTTTTGTTTCTTTTGCTCCTGCTCATTACCCTTTGCGCGGAGGATTCTCTCTTCATAGCCAGGTGGATTCAACAAGGAAGGCATAGGCGCTCTGCCATCTGAACGGCGCTGCTTCGGGAGCGCTTCACCATCGGCACTTCTCTTGGTCGTAGCGACGACTCCCGCACTCTGAGGGTTCTCAGTCATGATGGAAACGGTATCAGACCTCTTCTGTGTGCCAGACGAAGAATCTCTCTGTTCCTCTCTGTTTTCCGACACATTTTGAGTCTCTTCGGGCCTGATACGTCTCCAAAAAGCAATCTCAGAGTACCCAAGCTTTCCACACCTAGCACATCTGGTATCACGGTGTGGGTTGGCATCACACTGAGACGCGTAGTGACCGGGCTTCCAACAGTAGGCGCATGTTTTCTCGTAATATCTGCGCTCCGCCTGTGACTTCTTAACCATGAGAGTAAGCTCTGCAAACTGTTCGGATATTTTATAAACCTTGGACTCCAAACCCTGGTGGGAAGAATGATCCAATGGCCTGTGGTTTTGGACAATTCGCTTCGGTGGGCCCATGAATGAAACATGCGAACCCATCGCTTTCTTGGCAGTATCGAAGGCTTTCACTTGAACCTTCAACTTTTCATAATCTTCTGCACCACGAAAGACGATAAACTGATGTAAAGCAGCGTATTACATCACCGCTTTTCTTAACAGGCCGAATTTTGCCTTACAATTGAATCCAGCTTTTTGCAAGAGGTTGTACATATGACTCAAGGAACCAACCAAATCTCCATAATCCAGTCTAGCCGATATTGCCAGGCAAATATCTTCTTCAGGTTCTTCGACTTTTCCAAAGCGATTGATAAAAGCTTGTTTCACGGATTGATAATCTTTTGCTTCTTCGGAGAGGGAACCATTAATGGCGTAAGTATCATAATAAAACTCGAAGGCTTTCTTCTCTAGAAAGCCAAGACGCTCGAGCGCCATATCGTCTTCGGTCTTTCCTCTCATAGCAACATTCTCAAAGTATAAGAAAAAAACCACAAGATCTACAGACAATCCATCGAAAAAAGTAAATGTAGGGCTAGAATCAGGAGAATATCCTCCTCAAAACTATTATGTGGGCGCCATCACGAGACAGTGACACAGGGGGCCAAAACAAATGACAAATTAACCTAAAAAGGGTATTCTTCGTAGCTTGAAGCCCCAACAAAATGAAATGACACGAACAAAAGATCAAACGAACAACCAATGCAGGGACCAAAAGGACTCAACCTGTAACGATAACAACAAATACAAAACGACAGCACAAGGCTCAATCCAAATACAAACTTCTTGATACTTCCTGGAACGGCGCACAACCCAAGAATTATTTAAAAGGTCACTTGGAGTCAAACTCCCAGCTTCCAGTAGGGCACTCCGGATTTGAAATGATTTCTGCAACCTACCTACTTCTGCACCAGCCAGAAGCAGATGCGTACAATCACTAAAGTGCTTCCAAAGGAGAGCTACTATCAGCGAGATATGCTTTCACTCTATACCCCATCTTTCCTTTTGCGGAAAACGTTGCACGGCACATCGCCTTCGGACAGCTTCCTGTCATACACCTCCGTCCGGAAACCACCAGGTCTTTCGATCGTCACAATTATCCGAGCAAAGCTCCGGTGGGCGCTCACAGACGACAAAAGCGCCTTTGGTACACACTACTTGTCTCCCTTCTACGCCAAGGGCGCTTCAACCGGTCTCAGCGATGGTAATGCCGCACCTCTAAGTATGCACAAAGCGGAAAGCGCCTCACTAAGTGCGGTTGAGAGTTGATGGCTGATAGTAAAAGTTGGGACAGTTGTGGGGGTGAGGAATTTGAGAAGTTGGTCTTAAGATGAGTCCAGACCCAAGTCAGAGACTCAACTCGCCCTTTTATAGAGTCAAAAAGCATCCAAAACAACAAAGAAACGCATGACTACATTCTACTTACTCATGTGGGCGTCGAGGTTACTCCATTGGCTTCCAGAAGCCTCTGGAGCTGCACACTAACCAATAGTAATTTAGCAACTGGCGCGTGCATCACCGAAATACAGTGGTAATGCTGGGCCAGCGAAGCTTAGAATGCTCCAGACACTGCTGGAGCACTCTACACGTGTGTTCCAGCAGTGCTGGAACGTTCTACCAATTTCGCGACCGACACTAAACAAGCGCGAACGAACGGTGAGGGCGCGTGCTCCTATGGACTTGCGCACGAGATGTACCGTCGTACGGCGATTCCCTGATCCCTAACAGGCAAGGTGGACCATAAAATCCTCCAAAAGTCACAACTGCAGGAAAGAGTAATGAAACCGAAGCCCTTTGTTTATTTGTCCTGTAGTAAGGATACAGTTTAGAATGCTGGGTGTTTTATGTTTAAAAGGCAGGCCACGTTCGTCATACCCTCAAAGGTCAACGAAGCCCCATGAGCTGTCCCTTCGACACTTGCAGCCTCTCTCTCTCTCTCTCGTGTACCCTCCAAATACGCCACCTTATGGATCTGCTTGAACAACCGAATATAGGCAGTGACGAAATAACAGCTCGATTGAATAACTGAGCTGCAACAACGACTCATGAAGTCGTATGTGACCCGCCGCCCCAGTTGCAATTCGTGGGGCTCCATTTTGCAAATCGTTCCCTCAACTGAGGGCTAGCAATATGTCAATAGCGACCAAGCAGGGTGTTTCTAATCTCATTGAAAAGCCTCATTGGACCGAGCACTACTTGTGTTCCTTGCCTTCGACGGTCTTTCTGTTTCGCTTCACCAACGGGTATGATGTTTTCCTTTCCCACTTCAATCGCATTTCCTTCTTTCAGGGAATCGTTCTTTGGTACCACTTGAGAATCAGAATCGGTGTTTTCTTTCGATGTATTGATCACTTGCTTAGACCTTCCACGTTCAGATGAAAAAGCATTTTCGATTCCCACCTTTTCTGCCGTCTTTGAAGTTGCAGATGAAGGATCGTTTCCGCTTAACAGATTCTCAGGGGTTTTTAACGTACTGAAGTTCTCCAGGTTTTGAGAAACAGCCAAGGCTGAGAATACGCTTTCAAGCTCTTCTTCCTCACATTCCATTCTCCTTGCTATGTCCTCTTTGATTCGAATAACGGCAATTGCAGCTTTTCTCTTCGGTGGGGTATCTGGATAATAGTGAGATCTTGGTACCGGCCTGGGCCGAAACTTTTTTCGCTCGTAGTCCTCACGTAGTCTTTCCTCTTCTGCTAGTTCTCGTTGTCTTTGCGCGATTTCCTTCATTGCTTCCATCTCCTCTATTCTAGCGCGTTGAGCGGCCTCATATGCCAGAGTTCGCTCTCGTCGTTCGGCAGCCCATGGTAGCAAATCGACTGGCATTGTTAGGTTTTTCTTGTCCAAACAAGGGACGAATGTGGGGCCTTCCAGCATTTCGCGATTAAGCGCTAGAGGGTGAAGAACACGACGCCTTTCTGCTTCCTCCTGTTCAGCTTTGCGCTTTGCGCAAATCTTCTTCATACGAGCTTCGTGTAACTCAACGCTTGCGAGCTTGAATGGTTTTGGTACGGTACCGGACAGCTTGCACGCCGCCAATACAGGGGGCATCGGAGCGGAACTGGCCAGTCCATGAAGAATCGCCTCACTCTTTGCAGTAGGTCGGACCACTGGACGGGGCATGGTAAGATAGCGAGGGACAGGTTTCGCTTTGAAAGTAGTGCGTCTTCTCGGTGAAACTTCCTTGGGAGTGCGAGCAAACTTTCGACGGAGTACCTCTGGAGACTTCGGTATCGTTTTCGTGAAATCGATTTCTGTGGTTGGCTTCGAAGTATTGTTGTGCTTCCTTTGGGATTGAAGGAACAGAGCGCTACGCATTTCTGAACGACGCCTAGACGCTTTCGTTGAACGGGCATATCCCGGAGTGCGTCGTCTGCTAGACGGGATCCGCGATGGAAGAGGCTTAACATTGTCTGTGATTGACTTCCGTGGCTTCTCAGAAGAAAAGAAATCTGTCGCTGATTTCAGTGTGACGGTTTCATGCTCCCCGAAGGATTCTGATTGTACTAGCGTTGATCGCTTCTCGACCACTGGAGTGACGGCAGACTTTTGCAGATTCCTAATATAGGATGTTGAAGTTGCTGGCGTCGACCCAATTTGCTTCTGAGGCGTGGTATCGTGGCCTGAAAGCGTAGTGCGTGAAGGAACCGGGGTTACAGAGCCAGACGACCGAGCTGTTGATGTATCATCAAAGCGCACACGGGTATGTGGACGCGAGTGTCGCAAAGAGCAATGAGTTGCGGACTGCGACACCGGTGGTGATTCGGTAACAGCTGATGTGCACGAATTGGGCGTTCCAAACTGCTTCTTATCGGGCTGCTCTTTGAAGTTAGAATGAATCCTTCGATGTTGTATCAGCGGTGAACCCGGAGAAGTATCGGTGATCGCGAACATCTTCGTTACCGGAAAAGTCGACTTACAGCGAGGGAAAGAAAGCGCTGTAACGAAGCTATCTTCTCTATCTTCTTTTTCAACTGGGTGTACGGAACAAATGGAAGGACGTTCAGTCATCGGGTAAGTGCAGGAAATCACTCAGCAAATGGACGTGAAAATGGAAAGGCAGCAAAGACGGTGATGGGATTTCTGCTAAGATGAACAAACTCCTCGAGAATCAGTGGGTGTGATCTGCAAATTCAAAGGCGTGAGTGTTGAGCGAGCACTACCAAAGGTACCTTTGTACCAGCGGTACCGCGGGGAAGATAACGACTTCTCATTCCTAGTGCGACCCTCTCCGCATCATTGGCCTGGAATTTTGCTCATTGAGCGGAGGTGTAGGCGATGGGGCAGATGAATGGCTAACCCCTATTCAAATGTTTGAATTTGCAAGCTCAAACTTGTGTTGTTCAAATACGCTAGTAATCCCTTTTATTAGCTCCCCTGCCTTCAGCGTCCCTTTGTGAAGGCATCATCGTAATACGGAGTATTCATTTGTATTGCGGACTGCGTGAAACGGTACAGTAAGGTTTTGAATTTCCCGAAGTGAACCATCCCATTTTGTTACCGTTACGTCATACCAACGGTAAGGGACCACTAACCTTTTACCCTCGTTATAACAAAGCTGTTTGATAGGGGTTACGAATCGTAACTTACGATACTAAATCCCAGCCTTTCATGTGACATGTCGCGTAGATATATCTACTGTATAATCACGTTGCATATGATCCCGTAACGACACATGATCCAGGCCAGTCAGGAGGGAGGGTGTAGATTGCTACCTTCAGCGCTACTGTAGATACCGCAGACTCTGCGGCGCAGAGCCTGTAGGTCACGAAAGGCAAAGGGTTGTAAGGATAGATTGCAAGCCGTCTAGCCTTGGTATCCATATACGGGTACGCGCTGCACAATTTACCACACTCAATTGCGGCCCGTCCACTTTTGAGGACAACTTTAGTGATGGTACGGATGACTCCGTTTCCTACGCTGTCTCAACTGGACATCTCTTTCTCAGAATCTCCGCTATCCGCACCGCCGTATACATCGATGGTGCGGTTGTTGCTTCGATTTGCGTTCTTTGTTGTTTGTTGCAAACGCCCGTTACGTCCTGACCCTCGCTCTCTTGAAACTACTTGAGTCGCGCAGTGGACTCCTCCGTACATGCAGGTCACTGCTGTGAAATCCAGATATTCAATGGTACCTTTGAAAGCTTTCGAACAAGCAATGCGACGCGCAGTATTCCTTTCGATGGAAATCACATCCCCGTTCCCAAGGTTCAGTATGTTGCACCCATAGCTCAGTTGCTCCTCATCGGTAACAGGGATAATCGTAAACCCATTCTCCCGCATAAAGGACGAGAATTCCACATCTTGTCGGCGAAGGATATATCGTCCGATTCTCTTTGAGGAATCTGAACCAGATTCAGAGTCTGCCGATTGACAAACGATGTATTCATCAACCACTCGCTTGGTCCTGCTGTCCGCACCCATCATTTCCTCGAGCATAATACAACAGTCGTCACCTAAAATATTGAACACAGTGTCCAAGTGCATTCTCTCTTGCTTTTGCTCAAACTCATCTTTCACCACGGCTACCGTATCAGTTCCGAGCAAGTCCCGCTCCATCAGATACTCAACTGCTGCCCAATCAGAACGAGGTCCTATCCCAATTAGGCATAGCTTTTCACCTAGGGGGAAGAAGTCTCCACCTTCTAAGTGTCCTGGATGCGGTATACGACCAATAACGTCCAAGCCAAGCTTCCGGAAGCAGAACTCCATAATATCGACCTCACGCTGTCTCTGCTGAGAGCGCAGCCTAGCCATGACGATGCCTTTTCTCGTTGTAATCTGTTGGTCCCTGACGAAGATGATATTGCTTAACGGTTCAAATTGATACGTAGCCGTGAATCCAGTATCCCTTTGTGATGGGCTGATTACAACTGTAGGGTTAGTCAAGATTATGTCAACCAACTGCTGTTTTCCCATTTCTTCAATGACAGCTTGCTTGTATTGATCACTCACATAGTACGAGCTAGCCTCATTTATTGTTTTCTTCTCGCCAGAAGAATCCGTTTCACTTCCATTGGCTGGGGCGGAAGAGTCCTCTTTGAAGACGTATGATAGGCACTTGAAAGCAAGGTTTTCGAGGCAAACTCGATCACCAACAGACCAGTTAACTCTTTCAAGCAAGATATCTCGGACATCTCGAACAATAACACCGCGACGCTCGAGAACGGCCACAAGGTGTTGATGTGCTTCTTTTGCAAGACGAATGTTGACTGGCTTCTCATAAAGAGCACCTGCCGGGTGCAGTGACCCCATCATCTTCGATAGAATTGCTGGGGCACAGACAATGACCACGTTCGCATACTCGTTCTCATGGCTTTGACCTGTCTTCATCACCCTGCGGGGTATTCTACCGCTCGAAGTGATTCTTAGCATATCGTTATTTCCTACAGATTGAGTGTCGCGTAGCTCGTGAAATCGAGACATTGGCGGAAATGCTATTCGTAGCGGAAACGAAGTACAAGATACACGTGAGAAGTGCTATGGTTATTCGGAATGAATGTTTCGGTTATTAAGCCGTGACGGTGAGGTTATACGGCATGGGGTGCTGAGCGGTATCGCATAGACGGATGAACCACGAACTTATTCGGTTGGTTAATCTGTCAGCATGAAGAGCAAGTTGGTGCACTGGGCCGGTGGTCTTTGTTTCACGACGCATGAAGAGGCTGGGACCAACGTGTGATGTCCCAAAGGTGCCGTGATGCCATTCTCTCAGAGCGCGCACTTGTGGATGTGCATCTATTGGCCGTGTTGGAGAAGCGCGAGATCGCGCAGCAACTCCAGACATTGCTAGACTATCTACATCCCGAAATCTGAAGGGTTGATGGAATGCCAGTCCATTGTGTGCGAGAGAAAAAATGGACTCTCTGGAGTTGAGAGTCTGAACCGGTGGAACATCGGGATACCAAAGCATCTTGCCGCATGCCCGAACTCAGAAACCTCGTCGTGCACCGGTTATCGAAAAGCCGAACCTGGTTCCGCTGCCCCAGTTGAATGGGGAAGCGCAATCCTGGAAACGTGTACACCAACTAATGGCACTGTGGAGTCCCGTAGCAAAGTCGAAATCTTACTTCTTTTTGTTACAACATTCTGGAATTTATTCGCCGTGCAAGCGGCGTCGCCGGGGCGTGCCGACGACGTCTGCGGCGCGTCAACGACCAAGGTGACACACGGGCTCGATCGACCATCCGACTTGAATTACATCAGCAAGTAGTTACCTCAAACCAAAATGGCGGCTCAGATCTCGAAGAAGAAGAAGTTTGTTGCGGACGGTGTCCTATTCGCGGAGCTCAACGAGTTGCTCACCCGCGAGCTCGCGGAAGAAGGTTATTCTGGTGTCGAAGTGCGTGTCACTCCCTCGAAGACTGAGGTTGTCATTCGAGCTACCAGAACTCAATCCGTGCTTGGCGAAAGAGGTCGCCGTATCCGCGAGCTGACTGCCGTTGTGCAGAAGCGATTTGCCTACCCAGAGAACTCAGTCGAGCTCTTCGTCGAAAAGGTTGCGAATCGCGGTCTCTGCGCTATTGCCCAAGCCGAGAGTCTCAGGTACAAGCTTGTCGGAGGTCTTGCAGTGCGAAGAGCTTGCTATGGTGTCTTGCGATTTGTCATGGAGAACGGCGCAAAGGTAAGTTCTGAATCAATAACGTGAAGAAGCAAGTCTTTCTTCTTTCGTTCATACAGTGTTAGATCGAATTTTGCCAAGGCGGAAGGTCTCATTCTAACGAAACGCATCTCTGCTCAATCCAAACGATCTACAACGAAGGGTTGCACCGTTTCTGTGTCCGGAAAGCTTCGAGCCCAACGGGCCAAGACAATGAAGTTTAGCGATGGTTATATGATATCATCTGGCAATCCGGTTAAGGACTATGTTGATACTGCGTATCGTCATGTGCTACTGCGACAAGGTGTATTAGGGATCAAAGTGATGATCATGCTTCCGCACGACCCTACAGGAAAGACTGGTCCGCAAAAGCCGCTTCCCGATGTCATCAACGTCATCGAACCCAAGGAAGAGCACACGCCTCCTCCTGCTCCGGTTGTTCCAGTCCCAGTCATGTAAAGTTCACATCAGCTTTAAACTGAAACTCCAGTTTCAATAGTAACTAGAAGGGCCATAGTATTACAGTCTCCGTGAAGCACCATCCCAATGACGTTGAAATGCGGGATGTAGGAATAGAGAGCGTCTGGCTTAGTCTTAGGTGCTAGGACCTGAAACAAAGGTTCTACATTCACTTTGGTCACACGTTCCCATCTGGATGTTGCAAATCCAGATCGCATATTGATGAGGTCTCATTGCCCTCTTTTTGCTATCTGTAGGAAGTATATGGAGCATGCTCTTGGTTTGCTTAATCTGTTGTCCTGCCTTGCGGTATACCGTGGCTTCTGTTACACCACCCAACATGCGGAATTTGAGCTTTAACTCAGAAGTTGTTCAATGTCCATCGAACACGAGCTATAGTCCCTGTCGCAAGCCTTTTCTGTCGCCATGGTCATGGATTCTTCAACTGAATCTTGAAGACAGTGGTTTCATAAAGCGCTGATCAGATTTTGTTGCCACCCAATGTCCTCGATTGCCACAAGGCAATTCACGCTGCAGCAGCCTAACTAGAATAGTAAAAGGCGCTCTTATCTTCAACAAAATTGGCCGCAAGATCTAACACTCGTTCACCCGGCAGACAATACCACCGCATACGACAATAAAAGGAAAGGGTTCGCCTATTCCTTAGGCCGGAAAACATAATCCACACATGGTTGCCTTCGTGTTTCTAATCAAATGTTAGAGCCGTGGAACTTCATTGCAGTCCGAGCGTCATCCAGAATCGCCGAAAGGGCTTTTAGAACCCTGCTCTCCAGGCCATTGACCAGCGTCAGCTTGGAGAGTGCGTCAGTTCTGGAGAATCTCGCATCGCGCGCGTCGTCACCGGCTATTGGCTCTAACTGAGGGTCACATACTCCGGCAAAAACGTATATGTGATATAGAGGCTTGTCAGAGGGAACCAAAGCGATGTCAATAGGTTGTGACAGCAAATGGCATTGATGTGACATGATCCCTGTTTCTTCTAGTAATTCTCTTAGAGCTGCACATCGCAAATCCTCTTCGTCCCTTACTCTCCCGCCTGGAAGTGACCACAAACCCTTGTTCGGCTCGTTCCCGCGCCTCACCAGAAGAATCTCCGAATGAAAGCGATTGTTTCGGAACAAGGCCATTGAAACTGCTACGCTTAAGCTTTCGTACCGCATGTTTGGTGTTTTGGATTCCATAAGCGTGCGCACTGGCCTTCCTGCACGAGATTGTGAGTCCAGAACAGTTCCACACAACGGTCCAATTGATCGACTCGGCATGAATACAGAAAGCCGCGGCACTCCGCAGAAGAATGGTTTGGTCATCGAATTGGGAACAAATCCGAAGCTCTCATCCACCGATGGAAGTGCTTGCATCGAAGAGTGCCGCATGCTGCTCTATGTTACACGTTTTCTATCTCCTGGATCAGTGATTAGCGTGAGCAATCAGTTCGATGTCCTGAAACGTGTGTTGAAGTTGCAGTTAACCTTTTACCCTTGTAGGCTTGAGATGTACAGAGGGGGGTACCAACGGTACTGGCAGGCCTGGTTATTGGGAAAGAAGATTAACCTTTGACCTTCAAAAGCAAGCACAAAGGCAAAGGCTAAACGATCCTAACGATGTCACAGATGTCTGTGCACACACACGCATTCCGAGGCCGGTACAAGTTTTTGCATATTCGTGATCTTGGCGTATTTTCGCTTTGGCAATATCTATTAGGAATGCTAAATGGCGGTCTCAAGGAAGGCGTCCGCCAGTATCGCCTGCCCGCCTGATCACAGATTCTGTTGTCTTGCTTAGATGTTTGCGGTTCCAAACGTAGATTAATCATTTAACTCTGTCGTGTATCTCTTTACCGTTAAGATAGCACTCTACACTCGAGAAAGTATTCGATTTTACTCGTGTTGGACTCTCTGGGTTCAACAACAGAATTGGTTTGGAATGAAGAATGCGAATGCCATACTAAATATATGGATTCTCGCAAACCAGGTTACTCATCATCGTTCGATGCTTGATACCCTGCGTCGTTGTTTTTCTTCTTAGAGAGTCCGGAAACAATGTCATCAATGCGCAGAAGCATTGCCGCAGCTTCGACAGCTGTCTTCATTGTTTGCGTCTTCACAACCAATGGTTCCCATACTCCAAGAGTTCTCATATCAGTAGATACTCCTTTCATGCCATCTATTCCCCAGAACTTTGATTCTTCACTTTCGGTTTCGCTGTGCTTTGCACGAAGAGCAGTTAGTACACGAATAACATTTCCTCCACAGTTTTCAATCAGTGTCCGAGGAATCACTTCAAGAGCCTCCGCAACGGCGCGATATGGGTACTGACTGACCCCGGTTATAGTTTTCGATTTCGTATGCAGGCGATGTGCAACAGCCATCTCAATAGAACCGCCCCCAGGAACCATTTTGGAGTTCACAAATATATTTCTTGTGACTGCCATTGCGTCATCCAAATTGCGTTCGACTTCCATAAGGACATCTCGCGAGCCCCCTCTAAGGAGAATGGTGCAGGCCTTCGGTTCTTTGCAACCTGTGATGAAAGTGTAATATTCGTCACCTATCTTCCTGACTTCAAACAACCCAGCTCCCGTCCCTACATCACTCTTCTTGAGCTCTTCAATTCTAGATACGACTGTAGCACCACACGCTTTCGCAGCTCTGTTATTATCCGTCTTTCTTAACCTCCTAATAACAGAGACTCCTTTCCTTCCAAGAATGTGAAGGGCCAAGTCACTTGCTCCTTTCTCTGTTATAACTAGATCGGGCTTATGCTCGAGAAGCTTCTTGCACAAGCCGGCAACATACTCTTCCTCGATTTCTAAGAGACGTTTCCAGTTGGTCTCATCGGTGATCTCCACATTCGTTTGTGATTCTGCCTTGCGGAATTCCAAAGGGCAGTCCAGCAACATAATACGCGGATTTTCAATCCGTCGACGCATTTTCGCACTCGTGACATCCTTATTGAACATCACCCCGTCCAGAACCTGGCTATCGATAAGTTCTCCCCCAGGGATCTTCTCCACCTTGGCAAAGTTCTTAATATCCATGATCGGCCTTCCATCAACATCAACGCGGACAGTCTTGACTGCTTTGAAAGCAATATCTACGATAAGATTATCATGCCTTGTGACATACTTCGTCCCTATACACGACCGAATCAGTTGAAGCACTTGGCTATCATCGTTTACGTCTACCGCAACCGACATCTCTTCGGCAAACACCACAGCGTCGTCGAGCGCCTTGAATAGGGCGGAAACGATTACGGTCGGATGGATGTTTCGCTGTAGGAAAGCCTCGCAAATGGTCAGGATCTCGCCCGCAAGTACGGTGACCGATGTCGTACCATCTCCCACCTCTTCATCTTGTGTGCGTGAGAGTTCGATCATGGACTTTGCTGCTGGATGAGAGACATCGATCTCTCTCAAAATTGCATTTCCATCATTGGTCAGTACGATGTTGCCCATGGCATCCAGAATCATTTTGAGCATGGCACGCGGACCAAGAGTGGTGCGAATTATATCAGACACGGCTTTAGCAGCAGCAATATTCGTGAGCTGAGCTCGACGTCCTGTTTCTCGCCTCGCATTCTGATCTATATATGTCAACATGCATAATGAGTGGGGTTTGATTAGTTTCGGATGTTAGAACATCGCAAGCTGAAGCTTGAGCTTCATAGCGACTTCGCTCCCAAAACATGGATAACGTACTCAGAACAAGGACTGGAGCCTGCATGGTGTCCTCGGGTTGTGCTTCTCTGCTCTCGGAGGCGGGAAAGAACCAAACAGCGATGATCCAGTGAAGGTCTCTGGAGTACAAGAAAAGAGATCGACCGGAAATGCAAAGAAGTTGGCGAACAGCGATATATCCCACAGCGCAACACTAGGGCGTAGCGTCCGACGCGAGAGAATGAGGATGATGCTGGTGGACTTTGGTTCAAGAAGCTAGAACATGGGAACGATGTGCAGCATTCAAACTGGAAGACGCTAGTGTTAGCGAATCATCAAGCACCGTCGCGCCACTGTGCCTGGCATAAGGTGTACGCAAAGGGTGGTATTACCCCTGGTGCCGTTGGTACACAGGTAACCCTGTTAGCCCTGGTAGCCCTCGTCCGGATCAACGTACAGAACGCATATCCAGAACAGTCGAAAAATCGTGATCCGCCGCTGTCCGAAAACCCCCCCCGGATGTTCAAACATAGAATGCTAAACTTCTGTGCTCAAGTGACAGCAACTAGCAACCCATCCTCCTCCTCCAACCGACTCAGAACACCTACAATGCTCTCCGCGAATATCGTGAACCAGATGTTTCCGTGAATTGCGTCACCTGAATGCCCACGTCAATAGGTTGACATTGTACGACACACGCGACCGCTCAAGCTTCAGCGGAGACTATGGTAGTGAACGCAGCTCATAGATCCAGCAGGAGACCTGCAGCAGTCGGTTCTCTGAACTCAAGTTCCCGCTTTAAACTGTGGAAAGAACAACATGTTCCCCTTCTCTACGATTGGTTATCTTCTCGACCTTTGGTTTGGCCTAGTGCCGCTGTACAATGGGGAGCATCTATAGAAGATTCTCGCCGAGACCGCGCGCCGAACAACCACACTTTTTCGAATCATGCCGTATATCTCGCAGAGCGAACCGGGAATGCCACAACTGATCCTAACACACTACTTCAGTTTGAAATAAGGGTTGTACACGAATACACCAACAAACCATCAGATGTGGCACGCCCCTGGGCAGAGGAAGCTGTGGTTACCGATCAGTCTGACGCTAATTCCTCCCGAGATTTCGCGCTGCGAAAGAGAATAATTCATCCAGGTGAAGTTAACCGCATACGACTGATCAGTCGAGACGTCGTGGTTACACACACAGACAGTCCTCATCTATTTGTCTGGGACTTCAGAAAACAACCAGATCGAAAGGCACGCGAAGTCTCACACAACATTCCGGACATGACTCTTATGGGACACTCCAGCAACGCTGAGTATGCGATTGATGTTGCAAACGCACCAGGAGACGATGGCGATAAATGGGTTCTAAGTGGTGGAAAGGATTGTGCCGTTCTTTTGTGGCGCATGCAAGACTATCAAAGCTCAGGACAGTTCCTGAATCCATTTGTCCGAATGGCAGGTAGTCATGGAATCAAGAATCCCGTTGGGCACACTGGTCATATAGAAGACGTCAGCTTCTGCGGAAAACAGCGAAATACGGTATCCTCTGTTGGGAGAGATGCTGCCCTCCTCTTGTGGGATGTTCGAGCTCCTCAAAGCCCGACGGCTTTTGTGAACAAGGCCCATCGAGGTGATATTAACTGTTGTGATTTCGGAGGGATTTGTGAGTACTTCATTGGTACTGGCGGAGAAGACAAAGTAGTTCGTATATGGGACACTCGAAAACTGAAGTCTACTAACGACGAACCGCAGCCTGTGCGAATGCTTCGTGGACACACAAATGAGATAACCAATATAATGTGGAACAGAAACGTCTCAAATGTATGCGCCTCCGGTGGTGATGATGGACAGGTGCTTGTCTGGAAAATCGAAGATACACAACTGCAACGTCAAGCAGAATCTCAGCATTACGATGCAAGTCCTGAGCTTATTTTCAGACATATCGGTCACGGTATCGCAGATGCAAAGATTTCAGATCTCGAGTGGCTACCATGCAGTTCAGATCCGTGGTGCATTGCATCCCTAAGTGAAACATTTGGTTCTGGTGGATCAACGCTGCAAGTCTGGAGGATATCGGACATAGTGTACAGACCGAAGGAAGAGGTGGCTGCTGATTTGCGGCAGTTCGCTCGAGGCAGAGTTATTTAGCGCAACTGATAAAAGATATCCCTGAACGGGGCTTGGTTGGTGCGAATGCCGAAAAGCACCAATGGACCTGGTTAGCCCTTGTTCTTGTTGTCATGTACTGCTAGGAGCGAGGCTCAATTTTGAACCATACAACTCCCCTTTGGCTTGGATGAGTTCAACTTCATCCCGAGTCCTGCGGGTGATCTGGAGTGAATTGAGTGCATCACCTCGCCTTTTGTAAAAATTGATGTTACCCACCTCAGCTTTGCAGCCGATTTGAGTCCTGTTACTATCCGCAGTCTATTGATCTATAGTTAACGGAGGGTAACCTAGCTCCAGATATGTCCTGTGTTTAGGCGTGGTCGCATGCGATGAGGACTGGAAAATCATGTGAGCACTGCTGCGATCGTTGATTACCGTTTGTGCTTCTCTTTTTGGCGCTCCTTACTCAATATCCATTTCTCTTTCTTTGATCCTCGTCTCTTCCCCGCGGGAGCCAATGCCGCAGCCCATAGAGAGCTGCATTCTTTTGACCCCAACTCACCCATCTCACGTAGCACCCAAACTCCCCGCAGAACATACCTAATCAAGGAAGGTAGCACTAGCGTATTTTGAGAAGATGCTTATAGCTTTTCAAAGGCGACCGTGATTTTAGCTGGTCTCCCAAGGAAATGTAAGGAAAGTATACAGCACTTAATCCGACATGAGCCACAGAAGTTCTTGGCCTTCCTGAAAAGAGAAAGCTTTTACTAAAATTTCTCCTTCAGCTTAGTAATAGAAAGCTGTTGTCCACAATAAAGAAGAAGAAGAAAGAGCATGATTTCAACAATACCTGCACTGTTGCTGCTGAGCACATACATGCTGTATCGAAGAAGAATATAGAACAAAGAGTACTGTAAGAAGAGGCACCTTTGTACACGCAAGCTTTGCTTGCTTCTTTGTTGCAGGACATTGAACTTTCTGCCATTGTGGCGGAAGGCTGGAACCATCATCTTGAAATACAAATCTCTCGCAGCCTGTGGAAAACGGTAGATGATATCGAGCTAGCGGTTTGCTAACCCTTAGTCGCTGGAAATCAGCTCTTGTGTGTGCGCGTTTATATGAGCTCGTGTCTCTAATTCCAAGACTACGGCAGGGGTTACATTGAGAAGAACCCCTCTCTCTCTAGATAAACCAACAGCTTTTCTGGCCATGTCCTTACTATTGATTCGGCGTCAGAACCCTGCCTCTCTCGGAGAGGCGGGAGCTCTCCACGCCGGAATGCCGCTCTTCGGCGGCATCTAAGAACGAAATGGTCTACACTGTTAAGTATATTGCCCGTGATAAAGGGTGCCGCGGCCACGGTCTAATTATACTATCTATGACGGATTTCTGGTTTCTCAGGCATAGGTACAAACCATACCAACGGTACTAACGGTACAGTGAAATAAGCCATACAACAAACCTCCCACACCTCTTTAACCCCATACAATATCTCAGCGATAATAACCAATTGAAGCCACAAGCCAGGTCTACTTTTTAGCTTTGAGTGCAATAGCGCTAACGCTTCACAGATGTGATCTGAACCGGGAGAGAAAAGATCGTCGTTGCCGCTGTATCTTAGCTGCCCCCTAAGTGTGCAATGCACTTCACGGGATGCATTATTTCGAGGGAAGCACTACTCGAAGTGGCATTACTCCACGACCTTGTAGAGGTAACTCTTCCTAGTTTGTGTAGTCAACTGACATCACAGCACAGAGTGGTCACATTCCTGTAAGATTACTATTTGAGACTTACGGGATGGTGCTCGTCCGCAACACGATATGCCTAAGGGTAGCGTAACAAAGTAGTCTTATCACTCTGCTCTTCGACAACAAATGACTTTTATAATATCAGACAAGCAGACTGAGTGGTCTTCTTCAACAAAAGTAGAGGTATTCTTATATAAGGGCTCTAAAGACTCAAACTAGACTCTACGGGTGTAATCTCATAGCGTCCGTTCTCGGACCAAATGCATTACTGATGGATTAGTAACGCTCGAATATCGTACTTACGATATACGGAAATACGATATACGGAAATCAAAGAAGGTATGGAGGTCGATGCAAATGCACAGACGGGTCTCTAACAACAACTCAGCGCATGCAGTATTCTGTCCCTCCTGATGTGTCGACTTTCGAAATCTGAGTGAAGGGTAGCCCTTTAACCTTGTAAAGTTTTACCCGTAAGTCTTTCAGAAAGAAATATTTGAAGCAGACTCAAGTGCTGATCAGTTTGATTTTACCAAGGCTAGGATTACCCCTGATTAGCATCAGCAGGGCGGCGTGGGGAGAGAAATCCATCATGCCCTAGGTAGCGCCTCGGGAAAGTCCCGGCAATCCCCCCAAAGACCTTGATCTTCTCAGAAAGAAGCAGTTGAGCTTTGCTTGCTCAGAAGTGTTCCAACAGCCATCACTTCGAATTTTTACTTTGAAGCCATGAGATAATTCGTGTCCTGTATGCTAATCTGGACATGCTGAGATAGCTTGAGGGAAGTTGTAAAAAACAACTTCTTAATTGTTTTCGTTGTATCATCATTTCGACTCTGATACACGCTTTCCCATTCAATGTGGCGTTGTAGCTCTATGCCAGTACGTCAAGGACAAATATGAGCGATTTGCTGGTTTGGAATGTTTTCTGCGGCACAAGAAACGATGTCTAGCAGAGGATAATTAAATCATGGGGAGAGAGCAACGCACCAGATTCAAAGTACAAACTCATGTAAACATATGGGCAGCAAAGATTGTTGCAGACCAATTGCTGCAGCGAAAGCACGTTAAAATGACGGTCACCTTGAAATGAACAATCGCAGGGCTTCAAATCATTCCGAAAACTCCGTCCACTACCGAGATCACACTTCTGCATTCCACCTGTCTTCATTCGGCTTTAACTGATAGGTCAATCTTTCCACCGACCATCAGCATCTAAAATGTATCAGCAATAGCATCTACTTCCGAACCTCTACTAGCCGTCGCATTAAGAAATAGCACGAAGCGCTGGTACGTTATATCGTAACGAGTCTTCATCGTCCAAGGGTATACAAATCGGTGTCGCTATGAAAACTATCAATGTGCTAGGTACAAACGTTGTCTGCGATACGATGGCGATATTGCGCTCTATTGCCTTGGCATACCAAGGGTACTGCGTCATGGCGTATGGTCCATGTGAAAGTCACTAATTAATCCCAGCTGTCTTTGCGAGCAGACGTGTACCGCGATGTCGTGCCTTATTCCGCCCCAGTCAGTGATGTGATCCTTGACGTCAGAGACCGGACAGGGGCAAGCTACTATCTTGATCTACAGTTCACAGTTGTTACACTTAGCTATTGCGTTCTGATACTAAACCGTTACCTGTGTCTGCTACCTCTTCTTTCATAATCACGTTATTGAAATATTCAGCTTCTGACTAAGTGGATGAGTAGAGTATGTGTGTGTGTGGTGTGTTTACGGGCATGTGACTCGAGTATAGCCTACGTAAATCCTTAGAACATGAATGGGGCATACATGAAACATGCGATGGAGTTGATGAACTCTGAGATTTGTCGAGAAAGAAGGAAAAACTAAGGGATCTGCTTGACTGCGGCAACTTCTTCATTTCATAAAACCTTGTACTAGGTTATGTATGTTTTTGACTGTCGCAAAGGGTCGGCATTCTTCGAGAGTTCTTACTGTATTCCAAAACAGTATCATAAGATGTTGTGTTTATTGTAGTACAGTGTGCGGTGAACGGGATAGATCTTTCTGAATACCAAATTCATTCCTTAATCAACGTGATAACCATCTTAACCTTGGTGACCGATACACAGCTGATGTTTTAGGAGGACTTCATTACTAAATTAATGGCGCTGGCTGCAAGCCCGGAATGAAGGTGCAGGTAAGCGTAGCTATATGACGCTGCGTTTCGAAGAATCGCCGCAGTTCTTGGTAAATTCTCAAACTCCATGTGTGTTGAATAAACGCTCTCCTCTTCTCAAAATCTTTTAGACATGAATGAGTCCGGACGAGAGGATCCCATTAGCTTTTCTGCAGTGCAACTCAATGGGAAACAATCAGATTCGTCAGTATATGGTTCCTTTCATTAGAGCCAAGGAGCCCTTAAATGTTCCACTGGAAAAGAATTGGCAAAACCATCACAGTTTCCCTACGTAGTTCTGGGGGACCATCATGAGTTTGTTATGGTTCACAGACCACGAGATGGGATATGTGGTGGGATATGTTACAGGTGATTCAAAGTGTTATTGCGACTCTTTTATTATTACCTGATTGGCTCAATCCATATATGTCACGTCTGGACGCATATTTCTGCGCCGATGAGTGCATCACAAGGTCTTCAGATTTAGAACTCAGGCTGAAGTAAGGGACATTTCACTTATAGACGTATCGGTGACGTGTGATCCTCAAAGGATGCATCGACTAGGATGAAGATGCGGACAATACTGTAAAACAACGGTCCACAGAAAGCTTCATACCCGTTGCAGGATATGTTGTAATGCCCAAGCTTGAGCGAAAAGCTTTTCAAGGCTTGTGGGGCAGCAATAGCTGTTTCGAATAGCGATTTGAAGATTGGATACTGTAGTAGACTTGTCACCCACAGTCTGTACTAGCTAGAGAAGCAAAGAAGAAGATGCAACACACTTTTTAGGTAATTATCATGGTTTCAGTTACTAAGACAGTTTAGTGCCATCGGAAAACAAACAAAAAACATGTGAAGCCACTACATATAGTGAGACATACAAGAAAGATCAAAATTGAGACAGTAGTACGTGTTAGATATAGTTACTGAGTTGGTCTAGGTAAGAGTCTCCGCGGTGCTTGTCGCCTAAAAAGACCCGTTCCAAGTGGAGAAGTTGGGTCTGAGAAAGTTAACGCATAAGCGTCATTAATCGAAGTTACAATTATTTCTTTCTTGACAACAGCACTCACGGAACCCGGTTCGGTGGTAACTGTTGCCGCCAACGCCCCGGTCGGGAAAATCGAGCTATAGTTGACACAGAAATGATGCCACGAGGATTGAATCAGTGCTGCACGTGATGTTTCTTCTACTTGTTCGAACAGCGGTGAAAGATGGGATGACGATTGGACGGAGATAGAAGCACTGATAGGTGCAGCCGATGTTGAGGCGACACTGGTAAGTTGATCGCCCGCCGTCGTGGGGCAAGCACCCGCACTGGCATCCGGCTGGTACGAAATCTCAACCCGGGAGAAGTGCAGCGGAGGAAGGGTGAGAAACTCTGTTCTTCGCTTGGCATGGGCGACGCAAAGTAAGGCCTTAGTTGCGGCGTAGCGACGCACCTCAACTATAGATCCATGCTGCAAATCGAGCACGAAGCGAGCATCGGCACAGGGCTCGGTGGTTAAATGCGGCAAGCCCAACTCGGTAGGGACGAACAGCTTGCCGAGAGTTTTGCCCAGGATAAAATGAGTGGCGATTCGAAAACAAGGTGCAAAAACTTCGCGAGCCGAGTACGGGCGCACTGAACGCACAAGTGACGATACAGCCTGTTTACGGGTTAGTTGTCCTCTGGGGGCCGGCGGAGGGGGTTGAGGCTGCTGTTGAGGGGGAAAGGCGGAAAGGGTGGTTTGCGAGTTTGGTGAGTAAGCAAGAGAAAGCCAGTCCAGAGCGAGCTGGGAGTTGGATATGGCGGCAATTCCTTCATCATAAGTAGCTAAGTTGAGGGATCCGACGGGGTTCATGGCACGCGGGGCGTGCGAGTAACATTGCGGGCGGTGAGTGTTTGGATTGTTGGCAAAGAGATGCACCAGCGGCAGAGAGGAGGAGCGGGAATAGGACGGGTGCCAAAGCGTCGCCAGGATTGCGGCGCGCTTAGCGTGGTTGAACTGGCGTGCGCCTTTTTGAAGACCGAGGGGAATGATGGCAAAGTGTTTGTATGGGGACGCGGTTCAGGACAAATATGAAAGGGGTGGGGGAGGAAGATGTGGAGGCAAGCGGGATGAGGGTGTGGAATAGGGTGGAGGAAGGTAAGGGAGGTAGGGGGTGAGCAAGAAGGGAAGAACAAAAACAGTGATGCTAGGGAATAAGCAAAGGTGGGGTGTCGATTACGGAATAGTATGGAGGACAGGGGAAGTTTGTGAGACGTTGAGGAAGTCTTGTTCTCCAATGGCGTGTAGTGGGGTATGGGCGTCGGCGGGAAGAGAAGAAAGCGTTATATGACTTGTGACACGCGGTGGTAGTTGGCGGGGCAACAAAAAGTGGTTGGAAGGCAATAGGCAAAGGTGGTTGGAATTGGAAGTGCAATGATTGGATAGAAATGGCAGGCGAGGGCTAAGGAGGGGCGAATGGTAAAGGTCCGAGTGGGTATGATGAGGATGTCGGTAGACGTGGCGGAAACGCGACAAAAACAAAAGCTAGTGCGTTACCGGTGAGAGACTCGGGAGACGATGCTCGGGGTTGGTGGGTGGAAGCGGAGCACGCGATGGGGAAAACAATGGAAGGAGTTGGAGAAGAGGGTGGAGGCGAATGCGAGTCACGGAAAACGGAAATGATTTTCGGTTGGGGTTTTGTGAGAGTGAGTGTTGGAAGGGGAGGGGGGGATGGGTTGAGGTGGGTTTTGTGAGCGGGGTTTAGAGAGCTGGTACGTTTGGGGGGGGGCTTTGGGGGAATGGCGAGAAAGGGGCGCAAGACATGTGTGGAAGGGCGTTGTTTTTCTTTTGATATGGTTTGGTGGGGGTGGGGGGGTGTAGGGGAGAAAGACGAAAGCAACGAAGAAGAAAGGAGGTGGATCAAGAAAGAGGGAGGGTGTTTGAGAAAGGGTTGGAAGAGAGAAGAAGTCGTTAAATGTGGGTGTGTATGGGTGATCGAGGGGGAGGAGGGGGATGAGTGTGTGAACGGTAAGAGCAGAGGAGTTATAAGGTTGGGGAGGAGGGCAAGGTCAAAGAGGAGAATGACGTTGTTGCGATTTGGGGGGGGGGGATGAAGGAGCACTCTCACCGGCGGATGTCACGCCACGTTCGGGGCGGTTCATGATGCAAGCGGCAGTTACAGACGGAGCGCAATGGCGCGTGCTCAGGTGCAGCACACGTGCCATTTTGAATTAACTCACTGTAAAACGGTGCGCGCTGCGGAACGTACCGTTGGCGCCCTTTTTTTGGTTCTCTTTCTGTGCGCGGCGCCCATCCACGGTGAGGCACAGCCGTGTACGCGCGTGCACGCTGCGCGCGCGCTGTAAATAAGTAACTCTCAGAACCCCGCCGTTTGAATTCAGCTGGCGCGACCTCAGCAATTTACACTTCTTGTTCCCCCCCCCCCACAATCCGTCGGCGGTTGGGGCGTTGGTTGTGCCTGCCGACACCTTCAGCATCGAACAAGCCGCGTCTCGCAGAAGACCGCAGAGCTGTTACCTTGACGCAAATGTGAGGTATATCTCGACTCGGTTGCGTTGCTCTGCGCATGTCGGGAGGCACTGTAACTATGTGTGCGTGTCCGAATGAATGGCGTTGTTTGAACAAGGAACGGCTCCCAACGGGCGGTGGTACAATAATGGATGAGTTGATGTTACCCCTGGGTATCCTGGCGCGGCGTGCAAAGCAGGATGGTGATTAGTTGTATGGCTGTTGCACAGACGCAAGGCGCTCTAAACGGGCGGTGATGTGTAGCGCGATGGAACGAGGATAGACTGCATCCGATAGCGTGGTACGGGAGGGGGTTATGGTGGTGGATGCTTCGATACGTATCTGGAGTTGGATGTAACTTAACTGTTTACCCTTCGATGGCGGTGGTAGCGGGCGCGGTTTGAATGTTGAATGCGAGGCAGGAATTTTGATTCGTGATAGAGAAAGTGTCAATTTGGGTGCAATCAGTTGTACAGCATTCATCATTCATTACACAAGTGCGCTTTGCGTAGTGCAATACAAGAGTGTGTTGGTGCGTTGCGAAATCGAGTGTAAGATTAGCGCGTGGATGTGGGGGGCGGGGCGGTCGGTTGATGGATGGTGGTGGAGGAGGTGGAGGAGGAGGAGGAGGAGGAGGAGGAGGTGGTGGTGGTGGTGGTGGTTGGTGTTGTTTGTTTCGAGGCAATACGGATGTATGAGATGTGATTTGTAGATGAGGTGTACAAATGTGATAGTAAAACGCGTGCACGGGCGGAGTGTAACGTAGGGGCAGCAGCGGCAGCAGCGGCAGCAGCGGCAGCAGCGGCTGCAGATGGGGTAGAGTGAGAGCATTTGCAGGGGGGCGTGGGGTTGCGAACCGATATTTGAATGAATCCGTTGGGTAACGCGCACACGGCAAATCAGAGAAGAAGAAAAGCGACAGCAGCAGCAGCGGCGACCGACGACGGGGCAACGTGACGGGGGACGGAGCGAAGGAGCGAAGGAGCGAAGGAGCGGCGGTGGAAGCGGCTGAAACAGATGAGTTAACGAGAGCTGCGGTTATTTTTAGGGGGCGGGGCGGCTGGCAGGACGGGGCATATGTGTGTTCAACGAAAACAAAACGGAAGGGGGGCGGTGTACACCAGCCGGAATTCGAATCCGGGTCCTCCGCGTGGGAGGCGGAGATCTTAACCACTAGACCACTGGTGCTGCGCGCGCTTCGACGGTGGGGGAGCGCTGCCATCTGCATAAAAGCGTGTCCACGCGCACCGCCCAAAAAAATACAAACACAAATTGAAACAGCTTTGAAACAGCTTTACTGACATCTCTGCATGACAGGAACGCGGCTGTCAGTGACGTCGTCGCCCAAGATGTGCGCCAGCGACGCCGCGTTGATGCCCTTCCGCCCCCCCACAGCGCCATCGCCCCTGCGCTGCCGCTTCCCCCCCCCGCCCCCTGTCGGCACCATCTGGTCCGCCATCCGCCCGCTCTCCGCGCCCTTCTCAAGGCACCGCGCCACGTGCTGTCCCGCCGACAGCAGCAGCGACAGTGAGCATCCGCCGCCCTCCGCCCCTCTTGCCCACTTCCTTTTCGTTCCCGTCTTACCGCTATCTTCTGTCCCTGTCGCGCCAAGCGCACTCTCCTTCTTCACGCCGTCGGCCCTTCTGCTCTCCTCTTCTCTTGTCGCCTTCCACCGCCCGCTGTCAAGCCTACTCTTCTCCACTTCCTCCCCTTCCTGCTTCACCGCTCTCGCGTCTACATCGCATCCCTTTCCCCGACCCTCACTCCCCGTCCCACGTGCAGATAAGCACCCACATCCACAAACAGACCCACCCCCAGCACCCACACCACCGCCAGACACCCCGCCACCGCACCCAATCGCTCCCAACCCATGCGCCATCGTTCCACCACCACCACCACTATGTCCACCCACAGGCGCGCCCGAATGCGCCATTGGCATGTAGCAAGAGTGAAACATCGCCCCATGACGCACACATTCATGGCATCCACAACGCCCGCCCGCGCCGCCAGCGTATGCCGATACCGCACTGCCTGCAGCCGCTGCAGCTGCTGCCGCACCTGCATGTCCCGCGTAGCATCCATACGGGTATGCGCCGTAGTGTACGGCGTGATAAGCCGCCGCTCGTGCATGCACCTGCGCCTGAACGTGCGCCTGAACGTGCGCCTGAGCCTGAGCCTGAGCCTGAGCCTGAGCCTGAGCCTGAGCCTGAGCCTGAGCCTGAGCATGCGCGTGGTGCGCCAGATGCGCGTGGTGCGCCAGATGCGCGTGATGCGCCAGATGCGCATGATGATGTGCATGCTGTGCATGCACGTCATGTGCGGCTGAGTGCTGAGCAAGCGCATGAACATGCGCCGGATAAGCGCCACCAGCAGCACTAACAGTAGCACCTCGAGCACCAACAGCATGCGGCACCGCCATAGTGCAAGGGCCCAAAGGTGCAACGGCAAGCTGTGCAGCCACAGCCGCACCCGACTTGTGCGGCGGCGGTGGAGGCGGTCGTTGTCCCTGTCTCTGCAATCTCAGAAAGTATTTCTGAGCGTGCGAACGAATCTGAACGGCCGTTTTGCTGCCCACCAAGCGTTCTATCGCCTTCCATTCGCGCCCATATTTGCAGAGCGCGTCCACGAAACGGGCGTGCTCTTCGTCGGTCCAGTACTGACGCCGCTTTGTGAGCACGTACTTCTTGCGCGGCGGTTTGACCGGCTTGTTGGTAGCTTCGGTGTTGGAGGAGGCTGCGGCGGGAGGGCGCGCGCTAATGGTCGGCACCACGTGGTCGGTACGGTCGGAAGTCATGGCGGGTGATAGGCGAGATGGCGAAGGCCGGGGGTGTGTAGGAGACGGGCGTGCGGGAGGAGCGGGCAGATAAAGAGATCGCGCGTGACGGCGCACAGCTCGGCAGCGCAGATACGCACGCAAAGGGCCACGGGTGGCTGGCAGCGCCGAATGAGTGGGAGAGCACATTGCGCTCACATGGCAGCAGATCGCTCGCAGATACGACGCGCGCAACGGCGCGCCCGTCAGCGCCACACAATCTCAACACACGCTGTCTCAACACGCCGTCCGCATGTACACAAATCCAAAATATCCCACACGCGGGCGGCGCAGCGCCCGTTATGGGTGGGCCACGCGGCCCCACCCGCTGCTGCTTTCTAGCTTAACTTTACGCCGCCCCCATTCCCGCGCCCCCCCAGCGCGTGCGTGCGCTCCCGCGACGCTTCGCGCGCGCAGGAGGCGGTCTTTCCAACATTCAAATGCGCCGTGCCGCCTTCTGCGCCGTTCGTTGCCTTTTGCGTGTGGTGCCTGTGCTGTGTTTGTGGCCCAAACGACGTCTTCTCGTCGAACAGCGTGAACGCGCAGGGCGCCAATCCCCGCCACACGTTCCCATCTGCACTTGTTGTTCTTCTCCGTCAGCCCACGCTGCCCCCTATGTCGTGCCTTGTTACGTGACCGCATCATGAAGTTATACAGAAGACAAGGGTAAACGGACTCTCGCAATCCTCCGCACAGCGAACCATCTTCTGGAACACCTCTTCTCCTCCAGACCACTTCCGCTACACGTACGCCGCGACACTTGTAGATACCAGGCCCGACCCCTCCACTGTAGACTATCAAGAACATGATGTTATGTATCGCACATGTACTTTATCGGAGTCGCCTGTCCCAAATCCCGCTCCCGTTCCACATCACATCTCCCACACCCCTGCTCACGTGCTTTCATGTTTACGCATAGATAATTATCTAATGGTGCATTCAGCTGGCTAGCCCACTCCATCACGTTGCCCGCTCTTGTACTTTCAACGCTTTCTTTGCGCTGATTCAGGGCATCTACAATGCACGCTGGTGTGTTGTACCTTTTGGTACGTAAAGGTGAAGGAGGGTTAAAGCGTTACTAGGAGAAGCAATCACGGTTTGTGTCTTAACCACCCATACCTTTACTGCGCACGCAAACCATCAGCTCCCACCTGCCTGCACAACCCCCTTAACTATGATACGCGCCAACTACGTTACCACGCTTCTTCTTCAGCAGTGCCTCCCCTGTGCCATCTGAGCTTGCCATCCGCTCTGCTATTGGGCATACATCGCCACTTTGCGCTTTCAATCCACTTGTTCTACTTTCTTCCCCTGAACAACGCCAACTTCGTTACTCTAACGAACTCACCTCAGAACTCGGACTTCCTTGGCACACTGACTGAGGACTGGCTAAGGGAACATATCCCTTCCACTTATAAGTGTTAAGTTATCCCTATACCCCTGTCGGTCGCTAATGTTGCAGAATGTGCCAGAAATTGCTGGAACACACGTGTAGAATGTTCCAGTAGTGTCTAGCACATTGCACGCTTTGTTGGCCCAGCAAAGACTACAGTATTTTAGTGATGCTGGCGCAAATTGTCGCTTTATTATTGGTTAGTGTGCAGCTCCAGAGGTCTCTAGAAGCCAATGGAGTAACCTAGACGCACACATGAGTAACTAGCAAGTAGAAATGCGTATTTGGCTCGTTTGTAGTGCCTCTAAACACTATAAAAAGAGGTTCTGAGCTTCGGACTTCGGTCTGAACTCACCTCAACAATCGACCAACATCTAATCCCCACCCCCTATCAACCTTCAGCCACTTCAACTATCATCAACAACCAGTGAGGCGTTCGCCACTGGATAAAGGGCTTCTAGTGAGGCGTATGCCGCTAGTTTTCCAATAGGGTGGGAACGTACCGTCGCTAAGACCGGTTGAAGCGCCTTAGGCGTGGACGGGAGACGGGTAGTGTGTACCAAAGGTGTTTCTGTCGTCTGTGAGCCCCACCGGAGCTTTGCTCGAATAACGGGGTCGGTCGAAAGACCTGGTGAGTTCCGGACGGAAGTACTTGACTGGAAGCTATCCGCAGGCGAAGTGCCGTGCAAACTTTCCTGCAAAGGGCCAGCTTGGGTATAGAGTGAAAGCATATCCCGCTGTTAGTAGCTCTCCTCGGGAAGCCCTGTAAGGATTGTATGCGCCTGCTTCTGGTTAGTGCAGAGGTAGGTAGGCTGCAGAATCCACTTCACATCCGGAGTGTCTGACCGGAAGCCGAGTTTCTGACCCTTAGTGATCCTTGACATAATTTTTGGGTTGCGCGCCGTTTCAACGAAGAAGTTAAGAAGTTTTATTTGGTGATTGAGCCTCTTGCTCTCCCTAGTGTTGTTTTATTTCATCGAGTGGGTTTAGTTCTTTTGATACCACTGTTTTCAACTTGTTTTGGGGCTTTTAGCTACGAAGAGCACCCTTTTGGCTTTTATTATTACAACTTTTTGGCCCCCTGCGTCACCGTCTCATGATGGCGCCCACAACCCCCTCACCTCCTTGTTACTACTGAGACGCCGAGTAGCGGCCTACAGTGCACAGGCGGCAAGCACGGCCGCAATTCCAAATAAAAGGCACCACGGCCGCCGACGCACGTGCACGGCGGCCAGGGGTGCAGGTTCTGTCTCAACTACGTGTGGGTTGTGTGGACTCACTACTAATTACAGGCGATGGCAAATACAATCAGAACACAGTAATGGAACACTCCTGAAATCACAAACTGCAACGGCACAAATTGTGATTAAAGCACCTTCAAAATCGAGTTTTGCACTCGCGAAGATTACGATCTCTTCAAAGGGGTACTTGTGAATCTTGGGGTATGGCCTTGCCATGATGGCAGGACGTACGCCCCAAATTGCCATTTCCAGCCATCATGGCAAATCCATGCGTCTGTATAAGCATGCAAACCATCCGCTCTCCCCACCGCACACCTGCAGCGCACTTCCGACGCCCTGCGCTGCGGCCGCAGTCGCGACGACCGGCCAGTGCGCCACTCGTCCCTGTCCGCCGCCGCTGCCGCCGCTATCGCTCTTGCTGTCGCTGCTTCTCGCGCTCACAACACTGCCCGGATATTACAGAGCCTCCTCACGCCCACAACACTCACCAACAATTGTTTCTAGTACGGCTATCCATAAAGGAGAACAATATGACATTATTTGCACACAACAGCACAAATATTTACTTATTAAGACACTGGTCTATAAGGAGGAGGAAGGAATCGAGAGGAGCGATGTTCTTCAAACTTCCACGCACATATAACTTGGGGGCCAGAGCTATGATGTCATTAATCCTATTAAACTGTATCTCTATCTTGGTTTCTTTCTGGGCTATACGGCGCAATATTTCCTCTAGTTCCTCCAATAAATCACTGGACCAACCAAACCCCTTTAAATGGGGAGGAATTTCATTGACGGCACCCTGTGTAGTATTTGCCAGCATGACGGCATGTGGGGGATCTTGTTCTTCAGCCTCCATTTCAATGAGCGAACAGTATGGGACGGAATGGTGCGATGAACTGGAATCATCTGACACGTCTCGAATGACAGCAGTTGTATCTGGCTTATACATGATAAGATGGTTGGAATAGGGTTCGCGGAATTACCCGGTGTCCTCACCAGATGTTATATAGACAACAAAGTAACCTAAGAGGTACAATACCTCTCGCTAAACTAGCCCGTCATGGCAAGGAAGTGCGCCATAACAAGTTGTTATAAGGCGTTACTTAAACCTAGTATGCAAGGCTAGAGTATATTCATATAGAATGACTGTCTATAAAAGCTCTAGTTTGGGGGCCTCCGAGCCAACTCGGGCCAGACCAATTCTCCTCCCTTCGGCAACCCCCACCTTCTCTTAGAGCAATCTGCCCCTCCCTGTCATCAACCACACTTTTCCCCACCTACCCTTTCACTTAGTGCGGCTTGGTCTCCCGCATTTTTACACGTGCTTGTACTAACACCGCCCTTGTTAGGGCTCATCATCTGTGGCACGGTGCACTTCGGCCGCGTACTAGACCTAAAGTTTTGGTCATGCGTGTTGGCTGTGGTGCTATATTAGGAGTGGTCATCAGCACTACGCTAGATCTAAGGTTTTGATCGCGTAGGTTATCCGCTGGTGCAGTATCTTCGCTACATTGTCCCATGCTTGTTCGCTTGTTGTGTTATACAATCACTACGTGGTTCCCTTGCTATGTATTACATTGGTTATTTGATGCAATTTGTTTCTGTTTACTACATTGTCATTGCACGCCTGTGCTGGTACTCTCGAGCTACGATTCCATTTCTGACCTGCCCTCCAGTGAACAAGGGTACAAAACGGACTGTCATCGTCCATTGTCGTGACAACGTGCAACATGACACTCACAGTATTCCTATACCCCCTCTGAAGCACACCGTTTCAACGTACCAAATCTGACGGGTTGGGCGCTAGTGCATCTTGCCGCACTTTCTATGCAGGCGATCGCCAAGCCCTTCAAAGCTGTCTCGCCTCTCCCAGCTTTGCTTCTGCGATATAACCCACTCTCAGCCCTGTGAACCCCCCGCCGTACTTTCGCGCGACAAGTGGCTTTGAGTGCTCTCAACTCTCCACTCCCTTTAATTCCGCGCCGCAAAGCGCTCCGAGCGCCCTCGGCATTAGCGGCTGTGCTTCTGCGTGAACACAAGCTCAGATCACTGGCTCTAATTGTCGCTGTACTCCGAAGTGTCTAGCCGTTTGGAACACGCCTGCCATTATCCAGGATGGTCTCGCTTCAACACTTCTGGGGCATTTGAAAAGGACGGTGCATTCTTTGACTTGGCTAGAGCTCTAATTTCGATCTTTTCAGCCTTATGGCATCTTTTTGGCTACTGTTCTCTGACGCACTGAAATAACTAGAAGAGTTCTGTTGACGCTTTCTTACGCAGTACCGACGCGTACTCTACAGCTTCACTACAATTTTGCTTTCTTCTACATAGTTAAGTGCTCCCTACGGTTTGGAACGTGAGCGGACGTAGCCTATGTGGGCAAAACCATCTGGTTCTTGTTATTGCCGTTCTCTCCGTTCCCGCTCTTAATCGTTTTCCTGCAACCAGTATCGGTTATTTCGCATCTGCGTGAGTGCCAATTCTTGTTGCCCTGCAATTCTCTCTGTCACGACTTTGTGCTGCAACCTTCCTCCCGTCGCTCTCTAGCTGGGCACTATGCCGTTCTAGGCCTGGGGCCTCCTCCCTCTGTCTAGCTCTTCCGCCGAACCTGGTGGCCTTCTCGCCTGCTTTTGTCCTTGCCGCAACTCTGTGATTGCACGCCGTCCTTTTCTGCCAGTCTAAAGTGGTTTCCTTCGGTCTAGAAGCTCAGACTGGACTTGAGCATTTGTCTACTACAACTGCCGCAATTCGGTTCGATATAGCCTGACTGTGGCAGGTGACCGCAGTTGGAGACCTCCACCTCTCTGACAGTGAGTTTCAGACCCCCACCTCCCCGACTGTGAGCCCAACTACCTCTTGACAGTCTTCTCTACTGGCTTACCTTCTCACTCCCTTCTCTTTCCTGCAAACACTTCCGCCTCTTCCTGGGTCTGCGCGCGCTGGCTGGCCTCTGTGATGAGTTGACGGTAGCAGAGGAATGCCACGAAAAGTTTTGGGAATTTGTGAAGAAGAGAAGCGCAGGTATGGGGGAGAACGATACCGCAGCAAACAGCACACTGCAGGCTAATAAAGTAGTTTCTTCAAGGTCGCCGAGACCATCGGAAAATCTTTGATGCAACCGCACCAGAAGAATTTGTAATAGCGTTGGCACCTTCAGACGGGAATGTAATGACGTTATTATCTCGGTGCCCGATAGCGACGAATCTGAGACGAGGAGGAGGCAACAGAGCACTGTGTCGTAGCAGGTCTCCAGAATTGGTCGGAGAAGTGAGAATGCATGCGAATATTTCTCTTCAGCGATGTTCGGCAAAAATTTTCCCCGGCATCCGCACCAATTAAGAAGAAAGCCGCCAAGAAAGCAACATCCTCAAAAGCCCCTCTTATCAAGAGGGGATCGGGATTCAGGCAGAGTGAAATGGAAATCCTTCCTGACCTGATAGAAGAGTACATGCCACTTGCAAGGGAGGAATAGGAAATGCTCTCGCGGATACATGTGGCAAGATACGTGACATAAGGCCGCAATGCACAGTCGTTGCGCAGGATGTTCTCGGCCATATGTCGCAAAACTGTGCCGACGGGGGACCCCAGCATTTCCCTCCACGTGCCTCTTGCAAAGCATCTTAGAATGCAGTTAACTAAACGGGCAGATATTACTGACGGGGTGGAGTCCGACGAAGATTACAGGGAAGGTCTCGGTGAGGGAGATTTCAATGCAACTGAAAATCAAGAGAAGGAAGCAATGGTATCAGGAACCATGAGCAACGTCAGTAACAGCGCGCATGTCCCAGCAGCGCGGCGGATGTGCTCACCTTCTTCGAGGCCATTGGTACGAAAACGGTTAGGTAATACATTGGGTAAGAGTGGTGGGGAAGATTTCATATTAGAAATTATGAAGATGTCCATGCTTCAAGAGCAAAAACGACGCGAAGCGGAGCATAGAAGATATCTAGATGAAAAGGATGCTGAAAGGCTGCGTAGAGATGAAGAGAGATCATATCGCACTCAGCGCATCGAGGAGGAACGGTTGCGGCGGGAAGAGGAGCACGAACGTCGCAAAGAGGATGGAAAAGGGTTGGAAGAAGACATAGGGAGCAGCAACCAGATGATGCATATGATGTTGATGGCGCTACTTGGTCACAAAAAAGGCGTTCAATCCAAGTGATAGTTCGAAGTAATCATTTATTAAAGGCAAAGCATGTTCGCTTCCGCACTTAAATGGGGCATGTAGATGTTTAGAATCTGATCGATTCCAACCAATATAGAACGCAAATTGTGCAGCATCACCACAGTGAGCAACATAGGTTTTCGTTCTCTGCGCTCCTCGTAAACAAATCGATCACGAAGTTTAGGAAAAGTAGACTTATAAGAACTCATACCCTATTCCAATGCCTGTCGAACAGATTTTGCCTGCTGTAAGTAGTTCATATCTTCAATCGTCCCATCAGAGGCCGCCAAACAGTCTTGGGCAGACTTAATCAAGTACGGGTAGTTTGATTTGCAAAATGCAGAATCTACGACACAACGCCCCCCAATAAGATCAAAAGCTTCCTGCAGTTTGCTATACACCCCACCCCATTCCGCAATCGTAGAATCATGCATAGCTCTGGTGCAATCAAAGAGCAGACAATAAGCACTCCTCTCGGGGCAAATACGAACACGTTCCATACTGTTGAGCTCTACGCGCAGTTAGACTCAACGATGGGAACAACGCAACACGACACTGGGCCCTCAGGCTCTGCCTATCTGTGAGTGCAGGCCTCGCCTTTACTGATGCGGACGATATAGTCCTTGTCCATCGCCTTTGCGGCCTTTCCGATAATTAGACTTACGTTCGAATTATTGTCAGCTCGTACAGGCTTGGCGGCCTTTGGGACAAATAAAGCTAAATGACTTTGAATCGCGCAACACGGCCCGATGAAGTTGTTGATATACAACGTTGTTAATCCAACTGGCAGAGTCTTTGAGCTTGTCTTGATACAGCGATCACCGGCCGTGCATAGGAAGTCTTCCAACACCCCTGGCAAATCCTCTAGTACATTCTGTAGAGGTTCCCAAGTCTGATCGATCTTGTCCGGTAATCCAAGCTATTCATCAGAATACTTATGACATCGTCTTGCTTTCGTATTCCCTTAATCGCTTGTGCGTTCTGATACGTAGTTTCGTTGTGTTCTGCAAACTTCAGCAACTGGGGATCAACCTCTTGGTTGCTTAAGGCTGCTCGGTAAAACATCAGTCTTCCTTAATGGCCTGGCCCCACACCACAGTAGGGGGGGTGTCACTACGTATCTAAAATAATTGAAATAACTGAACTATTTAGTTAGCCACTCTAACCCTTGTGAGACACTCACCAATTGGTGGAACACTGGTTGCAATGCAATGTGGTCAGATCTCACTCTATCACAGACCTGCGTCCTACCGACAGGCACGCCCTCGTGGCTGCACACCGTGGCCCAGCGGTTAGTGTCGGTAAACCAGCTTTTGCGGCAACTTTGGCACGTGGCGCAGCGTGCGTAGCCATTTGGTAATCGGCTTGACGGTGGGCTGTGCATCTTCCTTGCTGTAGATCCAGTCTCGACGGTTCCCACTTAGCCTAAAGAACCCATCCCATACCCGTTGTCCACTTGCCACTTCCGAATAGCGCGACACTCTTCTTAGGGGTGGATCCTTTTTGTTCCTTTCGGTTGAATTCTCCCCTTGGGTGCGTCCGCGAAAGCGACAGCTTTAGTACTCGGTTGGCTGACAATTTCAATTCGCGCTGCCCCTTCACGGTTTCGGATCCATGCATTAGACGCCCCTACCTCCGGTTGGTATTACCTATTCGGTCTATTGTGGGTGCGACGTAGGCGCACCACGCGAATGTCGTTTAGTCTTCCTCCCAATTGGTTAGTCCTGATCCGACACGTCATGCGTCCCCCAACCGAAGAAGACTTAGACCTTTTGGACTTGGAAGAGCGAGAGGCCTCGACAGCACATCCACCGATTGGTTCTGAAGAGGCGCCACTGTGGCTTCATGCTCCTCTCACGCCAACATAGGACATCGATTCCAAGGGGGAGGGGCCAGATACTCACTTAGTTCACCCTAGACGAAGGGAACCGTCTTCCACCCTTGCGCATTTTCTCCGTGCTTTGAGGCCGTTCACAGATGTGTCACAGCCAACAGGCGAGGGGGCTCCTCCAGCGGTCACGAAACGAGTTCCCGATCCCTATTTCACCACTCCGAACGACTCCCCTGGTCAGTCTCCTTACTCTTCGCCAACCGGATTTCACACAGGCCTAAATGGTTTGGCTTCCACAATGATTTTTCACCCTCGTATAGGTCCCTACGCGGCCATTTCCAAACGGGTTAATCGCTCCCAATCCTGGGGAGGTTCGCAGACTCCCAGTAGTCAACCGGGTCGCGGTCGCAGACACCCTTTGGCTTCTCAGAGCAACAATCCAGACTTAGGTCCAATTCCTGTGACTTCTCACACCGCTCCAACAGCTGTTTCTCTTATGGGCCAATCCATTCCGCGCCCTTTTCCTGTTGGTGAACTGTTTCACCGCCAAGATGGTTATAGAACTGCTCTGGGGGACGTTGGCCCCCGCATCTTCGATTCCAATTACTGGCCCATCAATACAAACCCAGTTCAGGCTCCGAACGAATACCATCGACCCTCCTTGGACTCTTATGTCATTTACAGCCGATTGGATTGCAAACGCCTAGCGAAGATTCCTACCTATAAGGCTCCTCCGCCACCTGGTAGCTGAAACCGGCAGCTCAACGGATCGGCGGTGTTTGCTGTCAAGCGGCATCATATACCCTTCGTGCTTGTTATAACTCCGATGGTTCCGTGTGACCTTCCCTTCGTCCACGGGTCCCATGAGGTGAATTACTTCCACCAATTGGTTTGGTTCCTATAAGATATGGGTCCCCATCCTTCGGCCGTGTGGTTTGACTTTGACTTAGTTTGCTTCGACAAACCGTTGCATCCCAACTGGTTCATGGACTGTGAAATGTAGGCTGGGGGATCGGCTGGCGGGTCCCACCTTCGTCACCGCCGGGCCAACGTTCGTACCATACACACGTACAACCTAGTCGAATTCTTCTCAGAGGACCATGCAATGCGTCGTAAGATGTATGTGCCACGTCCAAGATGGTGGGAGCACTACGAAGTATGCCAGTTCTTGGACGTCCCATCCCCTCCAGTTATAGCCTACTTTGGCAGTGCTATTATAGATAGGTCTCCTTTTGCAAGTACTGTTCAGACAATTGCCGTTGCGTAGTTTGCAACCATGACAGCTATGCTATCCCTCCAGAAGGCTCGAGAGGGCGTGACTTGGCCTACCTGGTCTAATGATCTTACATGTCTGGCTCCCGCTCTGTATCCTGTTCGTCGTATCTTTCGTATTTCGAAGCACCTGGTGGGCATCATACGCGACGAACATGGGGTAAAAAACCTGGTAAGAGATAAACCGTACTTGATCGAAGAGGTCATCGCCATTTTGGATGCATCTGAAAACCACCCTTGGAGAGTAGGAGAGGCTTGGACGGTATGGAACCACAAAGAACTACGCGTAGCTACGACGGAGGGGCATAGCCTCCCATTTGATCTTGTCGATCAAGAAGATGGGGACCATGCGGACGTTGCTATGCCCCAACCAGTTATAGAGTCCCCCAAGGTGCCTGGGAGCGTTCCCGTAGTGGCTAATTCCACCTACTACGGTCGCGACTCCTACTGGTCGCGGAACGCCATCCAGCCCAGTTCGTCAGGCTATTTCCGGTCCATTGCAATCCGTTCGGGTAGTCGGCTCTTTGGTTCCACGCGATGGTGGGCACCTGGACAGTATCAAAAGTACTTTGCACCGACTACATCAGGGTTGTCTACGGTACTTCAACCGACCAGGACATCCGAATGCCATTGTGGCCATTGATGCCCTGACCAGTTACTTTCCGGTCTTCGCACGGCGAGAGGCTCAAAGAGATGGCCTCCGCCGCTTCCGGGACCTATCATGTGCGAGCTCTTTCCCAGATAGTTGACGATACGCCCTCGGCTTGTTCTTCTGATAACCAACAGGCTTTCATGGGGCTAGCTCGGCCATTCCATGTTCAAGCTGCGACCACACCACCAGGCTTTGGACTACCAACTTCCACTGGCTTCAATTCCGATCCAGGTGTTCCGTCCATGGCTACATTCGATACCGCATCCACTTTGCCTCAACAGACGCAGACCAATCCGGTGTATCCCAATCTTCCTCCACCAATTCCGGTTACACAGGGTTTACCAGCTGGTCAAGCCGGTCCCTCGGCTCGTTCGTCTCCCATGGCATGTACTTCTCTTGTTGCTGGCTCCAGTGCTGGTGTGTCACACGGTCACAGACGTGGCCCGGGATGGAATCTGCCAGGGCCCACGTTACCTCTCGGTCGGCGGAGTAGACGGGACGGCTATGGTACTTCATCTCCATCTTTTTATGTTCCTCAAGGTGCGGTTTCTCCGTCGCCTTTGCCCGATCGTCTGAGTGCCAACATGCGATAATGTGTTGTCTTGTTAGCTGAGTTGTTCTTAGTTTCTTGATAGTGATTTGTCTCATTTTATTGCTTCAAAACGTTCTTGCCTCTCCCCTCCTTAGAGTTCATTCACGGCATGGCCGTTTAGAGATCCAGTTGGTAGGGTTTCATTTCGTTTGCCTCAATAATTTATGATAAAGTTATTGGATATGTGGTGGGGCGGTTGTATGGTGTCAAGGAACGCCATCCACCCATACCACCGTGCACGGTACCAAATTCCCGATATGGTCAACTCTTGACCGACGATGGAGTCAATGACCTCTTCTGCTTCTGTTTTTACATATCGAAGAGGTTGTATTGCGTTCCCTTGTGCTGGTATTCTATTTCCAATCGGGGAAGCAGTGGGAGCAACCGTAGGATCGGCGATTACCGTCTTTGGTCCAACTTGTTTAGTGCTCCCATCAGGTTACGGACTAGAGGCCGAGTCCCTGAGAGCTTGTTGTTAAAATTGGGTTGATGGAGCCAGAGCAAGGGTGCTCTGTGTTCCATCGAGAACCGCGGTTGATACGTTGGCCTGCAGGGCTTTCATGACACTATCAACCGAAAGGGTGTTCTCTAAACCGCCTTCCACGATAGTTACCGTGTGGTCGTCTGTTCGTATAACCTCGTAAGGACCAGTTGACTTCGGCAGTAGCTGGTATATCTCCTTTGCTACCATCCGTTCATCTTTCTCGTCCTTTGGGACTGGCCGAGCACCATTTGTTGGGAAATTCACGAAAACGTAGTCCGCGACTTCCACTTTGGTAATTCCTTTCAACTTTTGGTCGAAGTAATTCTTGTAACTCTCCTGGGCTGTGGTCAACTTTAATGATGCTAGCGCAAGGGTTTCCGTCAACCTTCGTAGCATATCCCTCTTCACTTGAGCGGCAGATTCTGTTCCACAGGCACGGCGGTTCGCCACAACAGCTTCGACAATAATACCTGGAAGGTGTCGTGCCAAAACCAAATCAAAGGGAGTGGTTCCCACTGAGCGATGTACCTATAGGTTGTAAGCGTACGTCAAGGATTGTACCAACTCAGCCTGATGAGATTGGTTTTCAGTTATATAGCGATGCAATCGTTCCACAAGGGTTTTGTTAAACTTTTCCACGTGCCAACTGGTCTGGGGGTGGTACGCAGTCGTGAAATAGTGCTTCAAACCTAACATGGTACAAATTGATTCGAAAAACTTGGAAGCCAGGTTAGAACCATTAGCGGTGAGGCGTTAGAGTGGAAGACCGTACGGATATACCCAATGGTTTAGAAATGCTTCCGTTAGAACCGGTGAAGTTTTGCTCTTCATGGGGACTGCCCTTGTGAGCTTCGTAAACTGATCGGTGACTACCACGACGTACTTATACCCTTTCCAGGTTTTTATAGGTGGTAACAATAGGTCAGTATCAATGAACTCCAAGGTGCTGGCCACGGGGAATAGCTTCATAAGCTTACGATGTTTTCGAATACCACCACTTGTCTTAAAGCACGGGTTGCATCTAGCCACATAAGTATAGACCTCGTGAGCCAGCAGGGGCCAGTAGAAGTCTCTCCTTAGGTTTTGGTACGTTCTTGTACCTCCCAGGTGACCTGACAACCGCGGCTGGTGAGCCAGGTGTACAACCCTTTGGCGAGACCACTCCGGAACGACCTTCTGGAGCTGGCCATTAAAGGTGGAACACCTGACTAAATAGCCTTCATGGTCCAAATCGAACTTCGAATCCTTCCGCCCAATAAGATGTAGCAATGACTTGGAATACCTATCGGTTGCTTGGTCTTGCAAGAATTCCTCTTTGGTAAGAAGGGAATATTCCTCCTCCTTCACTGCAAGAACTCCACCCGGCGCATCGTCTGCTACGATAACCTGAAGGAATTCTTCCTCTTCATCCAAGAACGTATCTACCTCAGTTTTCTCCCCCTGTCCATCCTTAAACAATTATAAAGTGAAGCATGGAATAACGTCCTCCACTAATTCCTTTTCCAGCCCATTGGTATTCAAGCATGACATGGCACGGCCACGTTATGCTTTATCCCTGGGCGGTATTGTACCTCATAATCAAACTATGATAGTCTCAACCTCCCTCTAGCTAGCTATCCGGAAGTGTCTGCGAGGCCCAATATCCACCTTAAGGCATCGTGATCTGCCCGTGGGGTAAACTTCGTTCCCTATAGGTAAGGACGGAGCATCAGCATGCTCCACACCACCGCTAGGCATTCCTTCGCCGTCACGGTGTAGTTCTGCTCTGTTTTGGTGAGGGCCCTACTCCAGTAACCAATTGGCGCATTGCTCCCTTCCGCTTGGTCCTGCAAACAACAGCATCCTACCTGAGCGGAAGACACGTCCGTATGAATGGTGTAATGATAGCCAGACTTGGGTAAAGCCAATATTGGTGGCGAGATCAGGACAGCTTTTCGTTTCTGAAAATTCTCGATTTTGTCCTCCTCAAGGTATCCAAACCGACCAGGTTGTCCCTCTTGCAGTTTCCTATTAAAGGGAGCTCCAATCTTAGCAAAATTCTGATAAACCGACGGTACAAATTGCACACACCAATGAAGGAGCGGATATTCGTTTTGGTCTGTGGAAGCCTAGTTCCCTAACCCGTTTGGATATATTTGATAATCCTCTCGGCTACCTGCAGTCGCCCTGGGCTGATCATATGGCCCAGATACTCCACCTTTTGGTCGAAGAACACACATTTGCGTAACTTGAGCATCATTCCTGCATCCTTCAGGAGCTCTAGCACCGTTCGGACGTGCCCAAAGTCCTCTTCAATCGATCCAGCATAGATTACTACTTCATCTATGTATACCAGCGTGGTCTGCTCTCTTACCTACGATAGGATTAAGTCCAGAACTCTCTGAAATGTAGCGGGCAAGCTCCGTAAACCAAATGGCATTCGCAAGAAATGGAAGAGACCAGCATTGCAAGTGAATGTAATCTTGTACCTATCCTCCCCAGGTATCTCCGCTTGCCAGTAAGCGCAATTGGCATCCAGTGTGGTGAAGACTTTTGCATACCCGAGGGAATTGACGCATTCGTCCATTCTGGGTATTGGATACGAATCCCTGACAATAATGGCATTTAGTTTTCAATACTCGATACCAAATCTCATTCTGGTGTCTCCCTTCTTCTGAACCAATACCACAGGGCTGGCCTGCTCCGCATATGCCCACTCAGTAACCCCTCCTTTCAACATTCTTTCCACTTCTTTGGTTTCAACCTGTGGAGCTTTCGGACCTGCCCGGTATGATTGTTGGTGTCTCGGCTTGGCTCCAGGAACCAAGTCAATACGGTCTTGCGTGGCCCTTGATCAACCCTTGGTGGTCTGAAAACATAGCTCTGAACGGATGCAATAGGTCAAGGATGCCGTCCTTACAAGGTTTTTCTTTTCTTCTGACCCTATGGTTAATTCCCCTTTCCAACTGGTATTTCCGTGCTGTGTCGGTGTTGCTTCGGCATTTGCCGGCATGGTTGAGTTCTTTTTTTCCGCAGTTAGTTTCCCCCTTCTTTAGGGTAGAGGTCTCCGGACGACCTTAATGGTTTCAGGGTAAATATGCTGTCTGGAGCAGGAGATGCGATTCCATTAACGGTGTTTATGGGTAATCTGACCATATGGTTGTTGAAGTTGCTCAAGCATACATGAAAGGTTTGATTCGGTATATCGCCCTTGATTCCGTTGGCCACCATCTTCATGTTGCGTTCCAATACCTTTTGGTGGCTTTCTAGTATTAGCAAACCCGGTTAGTTGCATACCGCTTTGGCTACCACTTGGTACATGCACGGAATTCAAATGGAATTCGCCAATCGAACCTTATTGGACACTCTCGCCGACGTGTTTTCCTGTCTTGGACCTGATGCGGTTCTCGATTTGTGACGACTTTAAACGGCGACTCTTGGACCCTTATGGAACAAAACCGTTCTAGTATGAGGCAAAATTGGAGATAGTTCTTTATGATTGTAGTTCCAAGTGTACAATCCGTTGCCAATTGGCTGATCACTATAAACTGTGCCACGACCTTAAGTGTCCCAAGGCTACTATTACGTCTACACTTCCACAGACTATTAATGGTCCCTTATTTGCATCCACCAAAGGGGTTGTGATGGTACTTGGTCGTACCCTTTCCAATACCTTTGAGGATAGGAACTTCTCATTAACCAGGTTCAGTCCAGCTCCCGTATCCAAGATGGCAGTAAACGGGACCAAATGGTTAACAGGAAACCGAAGGTTGATGTTTACCTTTTGTTTATCATGTTGTGGAAAGCAAATAGGTACCGATTGGGCTTCTAATAGATCCCCTTCAGTGACCACGAGGCGAACATCTATACAAGAACATGCTAGTGCCGGTTGGCTTTCAGAACTGGACCGGTTGTGATTGGCCTGAGGCCCAACATTTAGGAGTTTCCCGCCTGAGTTGGTACGGTGGCGGCGTCCTATGCCATCTCCGTACCGGTGATCACATTAAACTGTTGATTTCCAGGAGGTTGCTTGCTCTGAACCAGTCTATTTCCAACCGCTGGTCAAATAAGACCTGATGGGTTTGCTGATGCACCTTTAGGAGCGCTAATCTAACCTGAGGGGTGACATTAGCACATGTCGTCGCCAAGTGGTGATGTGACAAGCAAAACCAGCACGGGATATTGCCAGTGGTTGGATCCCTCAAAGCCATCCAGGTTCCGCGCATTGGCTTCCTGGCCATCGGATGGACATGCGCCGTATGGTACGAAGACCACTGACTCTGGGGTGGGGCCCTACCATTTGTTTTTATCGCGAGTACCTGCTGATCAGGGACGGATACCTGCGTGGCTGGTGTCGACACCTTCAAGGACGATGTTATCATAGGGATGTCCAGGCAGATGACGGAAAGACCGATGCAGTTGCGGGGCTAGTGTGTACCAAGTGGGCCGTGTATCCAACGGGTGTGACATCGTAAGCCATGTTCTCTGAAGGTGACGAATAATCCACCTCCAGGATCCTCCGTTTTGGTTTATCCTTGCCAGGCTTGACAAAAGTACTGGGCTGTCTTCGACCGACTCGGTGACTTTCTCCAAGGGCTTTAGCATATCGTGCCAGCCCATTATAGTCCACCTTTCTGTTTCTTGCGAGGTAAGTCCTCACCTGCGACTTAATGGCTTTGTCAATGTTATCTTCTAAGAACGACTTCAACCGCGTGGTGCTGAATACATTACCACACCGGGAGGCTATCGCAAACAACGACTTCGCGAAATCCAATTTGGTTTGTCCTGACCTCTGATGGTACCCTAGTAGCTTAGCGTAAGCTTCCTGAATAACCTCATCGGTCGCGTTGGTTTCCAAAAGGTAGTTGAAGACCTGCGGATAAGTCCGAAGCATCTTCGTTTGGTCTCCATAAACCAACATGGTATTTCCTTGCATCCAACTATGGAGCAAGGAAGAGGCCCACTTCTTCAAGTAGAAATGGAACAAACACATGGGGGCCCCTTCTGGAATACCATTCTGGTCACAAGCAATCTTGAACCTTTGAAGGAAACCAATGACTGCAATGGGATCATCACGTGTGAATGTATTATCACTCATTACGGAACCAAGCCGTTTGTACTGCTTGGTAATCTTCTGAGCCACCTGTGAGGTATACTCAGAATCCCGTTTCCGTAGCCTATAGGTCCTGCATTTAACCGCCTTGGTAAAAAAGTCATTCAACTGTCGAATAACTTCCAGATTCGAGTGCGTATCGCACTCATTTTCATCGGATGAGTCATACCGTTTTGTGCTTCCTTTAGTGTTTTTCTTCACCTTCCAACCGTGTTTTTCCTTCCTCGTTTTCCTACCTTCACGGTGCTCGTTATCCTCTCGACGGGTCCGTATCGGTACTGGAGTCCGAAGAGTCAGGGTCCGGCCGACAGCCCTTTCTCCTTCTCCTCTTGGTCTTCTTCTTTTCTTTTGGTCTCCATCGCCGTTTATCCTCTGAGCTCCACGAACCACCGCCATCAAAGTCCTCTCCTTTGGGTCCCAGCTTGGCTCTAACAGTTGGTTCCGGAGGGTGTATATACCCTGGGCTGTCATCCACCTGAACGTCTGCCCGTTTCCGAAATGGGTCGAGAAGCTTTCTACCAGTTTAGTTAATAGGAAGGGATGGCTGGATAGCCTGCAGGACCTGTGGGTTACCCTAAGGTTTTGGTGTCCGTACCGAGACGGTTTGTAGGCTATGCAGGGCCTCCACTTGGTTTTCTTGCAGGGAGTCCTTTACCATTTGGTCAACATATTCCCGAGCGCTCTGCTCCAGAAACTGGAAAACCAATGCTGGTATTTGGCCGGCCAGCTGGTGAGTATCATGGCCAACCACCATCTTGGTAATTGTACCCCAATCCCACTTGGATAGCAACATCTTAGGTTTCTCCGTATCCTTTTCTTCTATTAGTTAGTCAGATGTGGCACCAGTTCTAGGCCTCACCGGGAACGCGGTCTCTGCCATATTTGTTACCAGGGGAGCGGCATCCTCCGCCGTCTGCTCCTCGTCGCCGGCATAGACCTCTCGGGTAGTTCTTCTCAATAGTTCTTCTGGTTTGTCCAATATTGGTTCAACAAATCTCTGGGACGGGCCCGCGCCCGTTCCTCGACTCGATGAATCTCTGGACCGTGTGTTCGGATGCGGCGTATCCAATTGGTAAACTGATGGTTCACTAAATTGCTTTGTAGTGATAACCAAACGAAACGGTGTCCAAAATGCACTTCCTTCCTAAGTTCTCCTTTCCAAGCCCAATAGGTGTAGTTCCAATTCCAGGTCGGGAGACGAAAATGTTGTACAACCAATCGGGTGTCAAATACCAGCCGTGTAGTCTGTGTGGAAAACCTTTGGCGGGAGCGCGACGAGGGCTCAACGTGAAGGGCGGAAGTTGGGTTACCAAATGGGTGCGGCAGCATCAAACCCATAGTGTGGCAAGATAATCAGGCAGGTTTACTGTAACCAATTGATAATGTTGGTAGTACGGCGCAAACAGGTTAGTAAAGCCTGAATAGTCTTAGCTAAGCCAAGAGGTTGACTATAGACACCAGTTGGTATGAAACTTAGCCAAGAGGTGCTTGCCTTTACCATGCTTGGTGAGGGAGCGCTGCACCCACCTTACGGGTGCGCGAGGCTCATCCTCAGGTGCACTCGGCTATGTGGCATATGTTGGGGCCGGCGCTAGTGGCCTGGCCTCACACCACAGTAGCAGGGTGTTACTACCCTTTTAAAATAACTAAATAAATTAGTACACTAATTACTTAGCCACTCTTATTCACGTGGAGCACTCATGAATTGGTCCAGCGCGCGTTGCACTGCCCATGTGGTCCGATATCACTGTATCAAAATGACTGCAACGTTCTTGGAGCTGTCGATGCTCAGCGCTTTAAAATTAGTCAGAGAGTACATCTTGTACTCTAATCCAAGTTATTTAGAACTTCCGTGCCTAATGCTAGCTGGCATTCCCATAGAGATCAAAATCTACTACTCGAAGAAGATATTGATTTTGTGCAAGCTTCCTGTCGCCTATCGTTTCTGTTCACTGTTTTCGGACATATCTTGCGCAAAATTTGAAAGTAAGGAACCTTCATGGAGAGAATGTAGGCCTTGTACCAGAAGTTGATGCTTCCGTTTAGCTAGTCCCTTAGAAGTTATATCTCTTAGAGACGGATAAGTGTTTAAAACAGCTCAAAACCATGTGCGGCTTCTTCAAGTAAAGGTAGCTATTCCAAACCGAAGTTCTTTCCCCAAAATGTTCCAATTATTTGCTTTGAGAAGTCTCCCAAAATCTCATCAAATTTGTACGGTTCGTGATCTTCGCATAGCAAATAATTCCCTCGGCATATCTTCACACCATGACTGGTGTTTTATAGTGTCGCACCATGAGGTAACGTTGCGCATCGGGTTCTGATTAAGATTCTATTCATCTAAAAAGACAAATGACCTATAAATAACTTGGCCCACAGCGTGAAAGCATGGAATAATTTGGTGCACTGTTATCATTGCCAGTGAATTGGAATGATGGGCTAAAAGTACGACAGCATGCCAACGAATTTAGACGTCCTTTCTCCTGAAATGTAACCCATGAAGAAGGGTAGCAATAGTCCATGGTTTGGTCTTCCATTTATGTGAAAAGTGGATGGCTATATCGGTTTTCATGTGCCTTGTAGTCTGTGGTACAACGAATTGGGTGTTGAGTGGCAGCTGGGTAGTCCGTACGGATATTCTTTATTAGGAGCCCGGCGAGGGCTCAACCTGAAGGGTGGAAATTGGGTAGCCAGATGAGGGTGGGCGCAACAAACCACTAGGGGTGCGAGATAGCGAGGCGGGCTAACCATAACCAATTGGTAGTGTTGTTCATACGGCACAACCGCGGTAACAGAGCCTGAATAGTCCTAGGTAAACCAGAAGTTTGACTGTATAGACCAAATGATATCACACGTAGCCAAGAGGTGCTTACCTTCATCATTCTTGGAGAAGAAGCATGGATCCACCTTAAGAGTAAGTGAAGCTCGACCTCAGGTGCATTTTGCTACGCTTAATACGTCTGGGCAGGCCCCAGTAGAATCGAATAACGATACAGTAGCGGAGTGTCACTACATATCTAAGATAATTATATATATTATCATTCTAATTAGTTAGCCACTGTAATCTACGTGGAATAGGAACCAATTGGTACAGCGCTCGACGCACTGCCCATGTGGTCAGATCTCACTGTATTACATATTCAACCGACACACCAGGTACAATTTCAAGGTTTTCGTAGGGCTCCAACCACTGTTTGAAAGCCCAGCAAACCAGCTTCATTCGTGCCGTGGGGTGACAATGAAAGAAGAATTTGTTTCTTGGATACATCTATTGAGCTCAATAAAACTCTCGCTCAATAGCATACACTCCAATTCTTTTGTGTTTCTTACTGACCCCGCATGTACCAGTTTTTTCCGCATATCCTAGTTTTCTTCGTGCAGAAACAAGACTCATAGGTTTCTTTTACTTGTCTTCAAGGTAAAAACGTGTGTGTCCTGGAAAGATACCTGCAACTTCTCCGTCATGTGAACAGCCTAAGCTCTCATTTTCAGAGCTAAGTATTTGACAGCTTTGTGTTTGGTTGACTGATGTGTATGCCTCGCCGCTGTGAAGTTTGCAACATAGCTTCATCCACTAGTATTATCTGAAACGGTGTTTATCTTAATCGAAAACGGACAGTGGTCTTTCTTGTCGTGAAACTTCCAACACTTTAGAATTCATTTTAGCAAAACTTGCTGATCTCTAGTTACTCAATTGCTTTCTCCTTCCTTCTCTTTAAAAAAACAACATACATCAAAGTTCTTACAAGCAATTAGAATCCCATACTGTCGGCAATACATTGAAATTCTTTGACACCATCATTCCAATGGGAATTCCTTAGAAGTGATTGTACGAATTTGGAGAACAGTGGTCTTAAAGCACTCTTCGATATCTGCTCTATGATAGTACTCAACATTCGAGCGGTTTTGGTCATCCTGTTTGCTGTCCTCCCCTTCAGTTTCATGAATCTCGTACTGGCCAGTAGGTATACTCTTACCCTCGAATTCTTCTTTAGAAACATTAGAAATGACAAAAGGAAGCTTTTATTAGTCGTAGTGAAAGCATTTTACAAGATCAATTGTTTTTTCTTCGGCTTAAGACCCTCGTTTCCTAACCAATAAAATAGTATGAGTTGAAAGGGACTCAACGTCGTCGAATGGACACCTATTCGTAGAAATTGTAGATGCCATTGCCACACTCGACCATGAGCTCTCCAGTAAAGTTTCGAGGTATCAATCTTCACCCTTTCCCAAAACTCTACTTCTGTCATTCGTGGCAGATTCCTTGCAAATCTCAAAAGGACCCTGCCCCTTTTCTAAAGCATCACGGAGAACTTTGGAGCCAGGGAGGTCCTCTACAATACCTGAATTATGTTCCATGTCCGATAGTTCTCCTACATTGAAAGCTGTGTCGTCATTCTCTGCCAAGTCTACTACATCAAGCCCGCTGGCATCTTCTTGACCTTCACGTACCCCGAGCTTCCTATGTTCAGAGGATGTATCGGCATTCTGAAGCGATATGTACGCCTCAGATTGGGGATGAAAACCGTTTGGATTGGACAAAGGACGTTGCTTGAATGGTCTTGTAGACATCATCACTTGGTTTTAAAAATCCCTGAAGGCAATTCCCGCAAGAACCTCTTTCACGTTTTTCATTATTCCAATTCAAAGGTATCTCTGATAGATGAGACTCTCTCCACGGTATCAAAGGGTATTGAAAAAGCTTCTAGTCTCGTTGCCTCATGTAACTGCATCCTTTCTCCAGTTTTTGTAGCGCTCTAGATAAGAGATCGCCTAATGATCTCATTTCGCTTTTCAATCTCCTTCCTGATGCCCTATAGAGTGCCGTGTCTGTGATTGAAATCATACGATATCTTCCATTCTCCCGTATGTCTGATAAGGTTGAAATACATATTCCAGGTGCAATTCTAATTTACACAGAGCCTCCTTCCCATACCAGTCATATCGTTTCCCTTAAATCTCCTGCAAACTTTCCAAAAATAATGGACGCCATACATCTAACCATTTGATTTTGCCAGTGACTTTAGGATCCCTACAACGTCATCGACATGATCTACTTCAGTTGTCAACTGAAGTCACTGGACAGAACTGTTATCCTCCTCAAACATAACGGTGCGAACTGAATCTTGAAAGACGGAAAATGCTGCATTGTAGCTGTCTTCAAACAGACCACTCGAGTAACACAATCCACGGAAACCATAAACAGACGTCAATTCCAGATCTGCATTCTCTTAAGACGAGCGTTCCGTGTCAGTTCTATCGCCTTTCTCCTTTCTATAAAACTTTCGTAAGGATCTTCAAGTCATTTCTTGTCGCTGTTAAATCGATTCCTCCCACTCACATCATTTTTGAGACATTACACCACTCCCAACTCTGTAGATTCATCCGGCTGCCCTACCTTTCCCTTCCTTCAGATTTCCCCAAAATCCATAAATTTCAAACACTTCGACCCTGTCTCTTCTCTTCGTTGGGTTCAGCGTCTGTACACACCGGTTTGGACCCTGTTTTCAGGGGCAGTTTTTGCCGGCCTCTTTGCCTCTGAATGTATTTCAATCACAATAAACCTCGAACTCGAGCGTCAAACATATGCTCTTGTTGTTAAATTTGATACTAGCTGGCCATTGTTTCAGTACGCTTTTCAATGCCAAAAACAGACATGCGATCAAAGCTGGAAGAAGCCTTCTCCATATAGAAATCGAACGATATACGTCAGAGAGCTTGGAACTGTTCCATTGTGCATACGTCTTTTGCGAAGCCCATTCTCGATCCGAAGCAAAATCCATAAAGAAGAAGAATACGTAGCATTTACCACTATAAGTATCGCCTTGGCGATAGTAGTTCTTGATGTGTAAGAATACGTTTGTACTCGATACAAAAGCCCCACCGTTTTAATTTAAAATGCAGTAGTGAAAAGATTTCTTGAAAAGCTTGAAGACAAGCGGTGGAAACTTGAAAGGCAGACTATTCCCAAAGTAGACCCTAGGCTTCTCTAACTTGTTTCCATTTTCATCTACATATCTTCTCCATATTATTACACCCCAGTGTTCATATTGAAGATTTACGGGAACGATAACCATGTCAATCTCAACAGATTGCCCGGTTACAATAGTGGAAAAAGTCCACTGCCGTGCAAACAACTCCGACCATGCCACTCCGAACTTCACCTCTGCAAGCAACAACGCAACTGCTAATCCAAAGCCCATTGCTGCAACCATATCAGTACCATTCGTTTTGCCTCGCCAACCGGCACAACTGCGTAACGTGAAACTCACCGCTGCCACCACACTACACTTACTACTGTGGTGCAACGCGAAATGCGTGGAAGTAGCGAAGATGCTACTCATAGGAATGCGAGACGATGACCCTGACGGCTCTACCGTATATGAGTTGGAACCGTACGAGTTGATGCTAATGAGATGTGTTTAACTGTGTGAAGTTGCACCTGGGTAGGAATCTACAATGGATTTCAGGATGAGTGTGCGCGTGTGCGCGTGTGCGACAGCACCATGTTATAGTGATATAGTTTACTTGGGTTGACCTCTCAGGGTGCCTGACACTGGCCTGGCTACGTGTGTGTACCTGAGGAGGTGTGCAATATTGTATTTAATTATTATAATTCATTATGGTGGTGTACCTACTTAGATGAGCGCCACCTCGTCGTCATGAGCACTAAGTAAAGTTAACCCGAGGCTTTGGTCACTCGTAACTGTTCAGTTTGGCCTGAGGTATCCGGCTCTGGATTGTGACGCCGTTGCACCGTGTACTACTCCTCGTGGAGGGTCACTGCGTTTGGGTCGCTCAATTCAACTGCTTGGTAAACATACAGCTACTCTGTGTTATAATTTTCGTCTGAAATTTATCTGCTGTGTAGTACTCGCATTGCCACTGTATTGGGTAAATTTTCCGCGACATCCCGTGCATCTGCACCCTCCGTCGGGTCTGTTTATGATTTTCGCACAACCCGCCGGGTGGGTTTTCCCTGTGCTCGGAAGTCAAAACTCACTGGGTATATTCTAAATCACCGCATCGCGTGGCACACTGGTCTCTCGTTTTACCGTCTTTCTGGCTCCGTTTCACCTTTCTTTATCCACCTCTGTGGTCAATCGAAAATACCTACGGAGTTACGCTCCTATTACAGGTATACAGAGGGCTTTGTAACAGGGTCTGCCTCTACAGGGAGCAAGGCCCCGGACAACTTGAGTTTGATACTAAACCTTTTGGTTTTGCACTACATCCACCACTGTCTTTGGTTAGCCTGATGTCATAAAAATACAACGGCAATACTGCCTAAATGGAACGCATCACGATAGATGCGTCTCCCACTGACGTTTCCGCATCTACCTGGCACCGGCACGGCCACAACTTTCACTTCTACTGCTTTACATGCTGTACCCGTTCTAGATCCCATGAAAGTCACCTCAGCTCGCTCGAATTTCTCGAGTAGTGGCGCACCTCTCACTGCCATCACCTGCAAATCTGCCGCTGCGATTGCATTATCTACCGCTTTCACTGCTGCACCGGTTTTACTATTTCTCCATCGCTGCCTTGACTGTCTTGGTGGGCACCCCAGAGTGGCCGCATCCATTTTCACTTCTACCACTCCAAAACATGCACGAGCCTTCGAGTCTACCACTCATGCCGCAGCCAATCGATTTTAAGAAAATTGTTAGAACGCACAGTCGCGACAGCTCATATACAACAGCCGCCACTGTTGCTACAATGGCTTCTACCTCGTCAGCTTTGAGAACCATTACAAACAGGCTCACTTGATTTTATCAGCGTTCCGTTCAGCCCGTTTAGACTGGGAAACCTGGAGAAATTTTTCACAAAGATGGTACCGGTTGCCCTGAAAGCTAATTACTGAGCTCAACTTGCATACAAGCGTATTTTTGACGGCAAGATCAGTCAATCACTACCGATGGCTACCGCAAATCACTTTGCTTCCCATCGTAAGGACTAATATAATGCTGAAGAGGAAAACTGTCATAAGTCTTTTTAATCGTGGGCGGACCCTCTCACATGGTCTCTACTCCAAAGGACAAAATCGTCTCAGACATCAACGACCAACACGAATGGGTTTCACTCGACTGCGTTACTGTATAACCTCACCTTAATACAAACCCTGATACAGGGCACACCTCTGACACTAGTCTGGGCTCAGACCACCCGCTCGCAGTTCATTCTCCATCGCTCCCAACGATTCTACCGCATCCGGTGTTAGCATTAGTTCCGTTTTACCTTTCTTTAAGTATAGGTGGCTATAGCATCAGTTCTAACGTGCACAAACCAGCTAGTTTTATTCTACTCAATCTGCTGAAGCGGTTACCAATTTGCAATACCAAACTGCCCTCAACGCCGAATTGACATGTTCGTGACACCCTGTCAATATGACATGACAACATGTTCATGTCAAAGAAGTCTTTTTTGACCACGTGGACATACTGTCTCTAAATTACACTTTGCCTACTACTTCCAACTTTGACAGACACTTCACACAGTACAGCAGGGATCGAACGGTCACGGAAGATTCCCGAGGGAGTCTTGCCAAGTCATCACTGGCACCCTGGGTTCATGCCGGATCATCAAGACCTCGTCTGATGACCAGTCATCAGCATTGATGGAAATTATTAAGTCATCAAATGACTAAATCTGGCACTGAACCCGGTAAACCAGTCGCGTATGGAGGCCAGCACGAACACCAAGCATCATACCGTTTAACTCAGACGAATTCTCATCGACTAGTTGTACTGATAGAACTAGACTAGAAACTCTATATAAACCCCGATGGATGTTTCGAACTTCTAACTCGGATCATCACCATCGACTTCCAACCAATTCAACCACTGCAACTCTGTTCCTAACATCCGGATCGTGGTTTATCGAATATCTCAAAAAACACGGATCTTCCTTTTTAGGAGAAGTCCCCGGATACCTCGGCTCATTCCGCTTGGGTCAACCCACCAATCCAACTAATCACACCATGAATTCGCATAGGATGGGGTAGGGGGCTGTAATCGCTGTACATTTACCAGCATCGCCAGAGAAACGTATTCTTGAGCACCGAATGGGTAATCGCACAGTGTGAGAAGTGGAAGGGGAGCTCTGCAAGGAACATGGGAACTCCACCACAAAAGGCCCTCGAATGCAGGGCCCCGCAGTAACAGCGCCTGCTTTCGTGGATCGCCTGCAGAAATTAAAACTTTGCTGTAGCGATAACAGGCGCGGCGTTGCTTCTCGGATTAGTAGAGTCGCACAAGGAGTAGGCCAAGCCTGAGTTGGTTTACTTTGACGAGGAAGGCGACCACGATTGGGTGAACAGCACGCTTTGCTGCTTGTAATCCCAGCTGGTTGGGAAGAATAATATTTTTGTGGAACTTTAGAAGTGACAGAACGTTGAGACGTATCTCCACAGCACGTGGGAAGGTCACGCGCAACGTGCCTTACACCGCGCAGACCGGTTATACCCATGTGGAAGTAGCACGCTTACAGCGTCGTGGAGGAATGAGTTGTAGAATCAACGGAAACCGTACCTGTGTACATGACAACCTGTGTCCTTCATCATCAAGGGTTCACCTGAAGTGTTAGTGGTACTGTGAGGACCTCCAGCGGTGACAGGCATCCAATTGGGATACAATTTGCACGCACATGAGCTGGTCGGACCGCTTCCATGCCAACGGTGTGTGGCACCAGATTATGATCGTCAAGAGGTAGTCCCGACCCTGAGAAAAATTAACAGAATCTCGGAAGCCACCGTTTGCCGTTTATTGACTCTCGGGAACTCACGTGAAAAGGTACTACTGAGAAACTTGAGTCCTATCTGGGCACACCTTCAGTTTTACGCCATGATGCGTGTAGCAGAAGTTACCATTCGGTTGATTCGATGAACCTACTGAAAGTAAATTCCAACTCCCTGGTGACCAAGAATCGGAATAACCTTTATGAGGGTTGGACAGCAGTCCCTTGATAGCACTAAGGGGTTCGCATGTACGGAAGTCCATCACGGGAGAGGTGAAATCTGATACGTATTCCCGAGAATTCGTCATCGAACGCATCATGCGTAGAGAGTACGACCCACAAGGGGTGGTTTATTATTAAATCCATTGGTATAGATAGACTCCAGAAGAAGACACGACGGAACTCATCGAACACCTGCGTAGGTCCAAAGTCCTTCAATGTCACCGAAAGACTCGGACATCCATACAAGTAACGGTGGATAAATTTAAAGTCGGGTGGAACCGTACCTAGTCTCTGAAGGGTATTAAGTAAACGCGAAGCGGAGAAAGTCGAAGAAGAGAAGAGGAAAAACATCCGCACGGATGCATCAGGATATTGATGAACTGTGAAAAATAGAAAACTACCGAGGTAACGGTTATATCGGAGTACAAGTCAAAAGAAGAAAAGTCATGATGATGGAGAGCACTATGAACTGGAGAATGCAGAAGAAGCATGAAGAAAGAAGTACGAAGAACCATAAGTTTGGTTTAATCCAGAAGATCTCGCAGGCCTGATCACTGGAACATGAAGGTCAGAATACTGAGTAAAAGTTATCCGGAAGAAGGGCTTGCACCAGAGTGACTGGTTTCTTGAAAATAGTTCACAATGACGAGAGACTAGAGCTGTTAAACATTTACCATGTCCGGAGTCATCGGGATTCCAAGGTTTTCAGAGGTTCTTGCACAAGGCGATGACGTAAGGGTCCGTCATACCTTCAAAAATTACGCTAGTCAGAGGTTGTGGTTCATTTATCTGAGTTACAAACCCCCACTCCTTTGGATCATCCGATTGTTTGGACACCCCTGGCTTGATCGGATCCACCGAATACATAAAAGGTCAATGGTGGAAGCCACCAATCTTGTTGGCCTCGTCATCCATCATCAGCTCATGGACGTAAACTGACGCCTCCTAATGGTCATGAAATACGAATCCTGTCGGATAAACCGCTTTTATGGTCCGCGGAAGACTACGTTGCTCGAATACGTAACCACGGGACACCGTTTCACCCACATACGGGTCTTAATATACAAAGTACCCAGCAGTTTGATGCGGTTGAGCAAGAGATTTGTCATGAGACATTTTTGGACCCTGATAAAAGTTATCGCACGGACGGTATCCCAGCTGACCAGGTTGACCACATCCAAGATATAGAAGACTTTTTCCAAGTTTTCTGGGCATCCTAGTGCGACTAAATGTTTGAGCTGTTTGATAATGCTCCTAACCATCGGCGGTATGAAACAAAGAGGGTGGTTGTCATACGCTTCCCAGACAACGAAAAACGCTAGGCGAGTAGCCTATTCTGCGGCAATAAGTGACCAATAACCAGATTTCAGATCATAGATAATGTGGGAACATATATAATATAAACAGATTGTCAGTTCCGGGCAGCACCCCTTGGGTACTTCAAACTGACGCCACCATGTTGGTAACGCTGCAAAGCCACACCTTAACAGTTTTTGGAGATCATTTTCGTTTCGATATGTACGTATGTGTTCAGATACCCGTGTCAGGAACGCGCCTTTCCCTCAAACAGAATCATCTTGGAGAACGCCGCTTGCGTTTCAGAACGTCAGTTGAAGCGAAACCCTGCAGGGATGATTGATCTCCCCGAACAGAACATATCGAGCTCGATGGTTACATACGTTGCGGTTTCGAAGGGAGCCATTTCGAGCTGGGCCAGGTTAATCTCATAGGATAGTTACTCATAGGTGCGATATCTCGATAGGTCGAAGTCGTATTCACTGGGAATCAGATGTTGACTTAAAGTACGCATGACCGGTCTACGCTCGAGTCCCGTCATTTCCTCTCGGAGCCTATCCAGGTTCTCTCCATGGCGGAGGTCTATCCTTACACTTTGGACCCACCCGAGTTACTTGATGACGAACAGAGTACTCTGAGAGGGAGTGCCACGCGCAGTTGGGTACTGGAACGGTTATTGAAGCGTTAGCTTGAGGCAAGGCAGCCGTAAGAAACTGGCTCAGTCCGGAACACGACGGAGCGATACTCCCACACTGGGAAGCACCCTATCCAGGGTTACGTTAGTTGGGATTGTCGCAGTTTATTGGCGGAGGTGAAGTATCGGATTCGATTTCGTCAGTGTTCGTTAGTCGCCTTATGCTTTGAACCGAAGAAAGATCGGTATTATTCATAAAGAGTTGTATTGTTTATACCCTTTTTGCCTGCATGTCACTCGATATATTGCCATGGTTCCTGGTCTGAGGGGAGGGATTTGTAGAGAAATGCGTATGCGCCTACCCTCTAGGAGATGTGGATCATAAATTAATCAGTACCGAGATGGCATCAGTTTAACTCTGGTATGAGTGCATCCTTGGGATATTTGTGTGGAACTCGATGTGAGTTTTATTTGGTACTTTTTGGAACCTTCATGGGTGGTTTATATTAGATATGGAATAGATGGAGGCGTGGTAAGCATATGGACATTATTCATGGCTGGCATGATTCACATGTGTCGTGCTGCGCCGTGGCCGCCTTTGCCGCTCAGTGACACAAATGTTTGTACCTAACGTGTGGTACACTACAGTAGTAGTATTTCTATTTTTATTATGACCCATAGTACTTAAGGGAGGACGGCCTTGCCTTTGCACATTGAAGCAAAGTTAAGCTGTAACTCGGCTCTGAGTTTATGTTCTGCGCAAAGTGACCCACTCCTCCTGGGTTTTCACCGCTTTTGCTGGTATACTGACCTACACAGTATCAACTAGAACCACTGAACTGTCTTAACCTGTTGCTTCGCCTATGTTTCACTGTTTTTCTCGTTTTCGTTACTTTTTGTTGTCGGAACAGATACTCGTTAAGCTGAGTATTGCTTTTTGGAATGCTGGCTGAAACACGCAACAATCCCCCTTGCCAGGTCTGTTTTGGCTTTCCCCACGACCCATCGGGTTGTACACTTACCTTGGTTCTTTCCCCCCTTCTTCCCTTTTCTTTTTGGATTCTACGTGGACCGGAAAACCGCTCACACGGACCTGTGCACGACACTGACCAGCTGGTAACCCATTTCTCGGTAACAACTCCATCGTTATACCCAGAAGTCACCTCGGTTTTACATCCGTAGACCGTAGTACGGACGATCGTGCCGCTGCGCCTACCTCGCAAGAAAGAAAGACCACCAAAAGGTTAAGAAGATCTCCTGCTTAGTTATATTGCTCCACAATGAGTTAAAAAGTCCTGCTAAATCATCAAAGGTCTCGGAAACCCATTCCAAAAACCGTGGATAAATTCTAAGTACAGTAGACCCATATTCGGGCCCTAGATGGTATCAAGTGACCCCATAGCCGAGAAGGCCGAAGAAGAGAAAAAGCAGAAGATCCTCACCGCTGGATCAAGAAGATGATGAACTTTAGTAAGTAGAAGAATACTTGATTAACGGTTTAGAGAAGAAAAACTGTGATCATGTAGAAAAATACGAAGTAGAAAAGGTAGAGGAGGCATGAAGAAAAGAGCATGAATTAGCACAGGTTTGGTTTAAGCCAAAAGCTATCGCAACATATATCCCTGGATTTTGAGGGTGTGGCTATTGAGTAAATGTTATCCCGACGAAAGCCCCGCACCAAGATGACTGGTTGCATGAAGACAGTTTGCTGCGTCAAGAGTCAGGAGGTTTCCAAAATTTACCATGTCCGAAAGCACTGGGACTCCATGGTTCTAATGAGTTCCGTGCAACACGAGGAAATGGAGACACACTAGTAGTACTCTTGCCGGAAGTTTGCGGCTCACTCGTTTTAGTTTCAAGGCCTCAGAAACCGGAAGCACCTGATTGGTTTGGTGACCCAGGTTGGTCGGATGACCGGACTCTAGAACCGGTCTATTGTTAAGCCGGCCACTTTCGCTGGCCTCGTCATCCATGATGTGATTATAGAAGTTGACCGGCGGCTCGCAATCGTCATGAAACAAGAATCTAGTCAGATGACTGGCTGGTATGTTCCGCAAAAGACTGCATTGCTCGAATGCGTGAGCATGTGATACCGTTTCACTCGCACGTAACAGTCGGAATATAACATATCCCGAGTAGTGGGATGTCGGCGACCGGGTGATTTGTCACGAAGATTTCTTCAGCTTTAACGAGGGTTATCTCACGAAATTGGTATAAAATCGTTATCCTGAGGCAGTTGATAGGCAGGAAACTGGCTCAGTCCGGAATGCAAGGGAGCGATACTCCCTGATTCGGAAGCACCCACTCCAGGTTTGTCCTGGCTTGGATTGTTGTACTTCATTCATGAGAATGAGGAATCGGTATCGGTGGTGATGGTTGTTTTGGCTGTGCGCTTTATGCGTTGACTGGGAGGAAGGTTGGTATCACTCATGAGGATGTGAGGCCTTTATACAATGTTCTGACGGCGGGTCACTCATTTCGCCTACGAGGTTTCCTAGTCAAAGGAAGACGATGGGCAGAGCAATGCTTATGCCCATGATCTTTAGTCGAGTTGAATCATGGATGATGACGTACTGCCATTGCATTGGCTATAATCAGGTATGAGTGGAATTTTGGGTGAAATTCAGGGTGAATATTACTTGCTGTCTTTCTTACCTTTGCAGGTGGAGACTATCATATTTGAGAAAAATGGACGCGTGGCAAGCGTGCGAGCATTCATTCACTACTGGCGTGGTTCAAACGTATCATGTAGCCCCATGGACGGACATGCCTCCCAGAGACAAAAATGTGTGCACCACAGGCGTGGTGAACTATACAAATATTGTTCTTAGTTTATTATGACCCAATAGTGCTGGAGGAAGAAGTGCATAGCCATTTCACCTCCAAGTGACATCATGGTGAGACTGAGCTGTGCTTTTATCGCCAGCGCGATATAACTAACTTCTCTTGCATTCTGAACCTGTTCGGTTTTGTTATACTGATCCTCACAGTGCCTTTGCGGACCTCGGATTTGCTTTACCCTGCAAGTCTGCCCAGTGTCACCTGTCATTAGCGTTTTGCTCATCGCTATTATTATTATGGAAAGATAATTGCTCGACTCAGTATTGAAGTTTGCCTTGCTAGCTGAATGAGCATCACTCTCACCCCCGGTTCGCTTTCGGCTTCCTGCACGACCAGCCGAGTTGATAGGTTTCCCCTTGGTTCTTTTTCGGTTTCCCCTTTTTCGTTCTGGATTCTCTTTGGAAAGGAGCATCGCTTACATGGATTGGCACCTCATGATATCTGCATGGTAGAACGATTCCTGGTATCTCCTCCGTAGGTATATCCAGCAGCCACCTGGTTTTTAAGCCCGAACAATGTGTGGTAGAGAGTGCTCTATCACTGAGTATACCTTAGAAGGTGGCAAGGCCCCGAACACCTTGGGAGTATTTCAAGTCACGGGACGTTGCTCTACGGGAACCGTTTGGGAACGGATATGAGAGAGCAAATGCCCGTGCAGCGAAGATTTCACCATCAATTTTAGGCTTTCACATGGGACAGTTCGTAATGCCACCTTAGACTGGTGGCTACGGCCAAAGTCATCGTAGCCCTTTTAATTATGTTTAGACATCACCATAGATTTATCTGTTATTGGGGTATACTTAACGAATATCAACAGTTGAGTCAGGAAAGCGAGGCGTGCAACGCAAACGTCTTCGTTTTCTTTCGTTCAGAGCACTTTCAATGGAAAGTGAGGCCCCGACGCCTCGCGCGTCAATAGCCTTAACTCTGAAGACGCGGCTCCAGACTGGGAGAGGCACTAACTTAGTTTCCCTTGGGGATTTATCCGAGGCCGGATCCAGGTTCATCGACCATGAGAGCCCCGTTCCGGCTGCCAGGACCATTCACATAGGACAGGGGTGGGTTGGACAGTTGCGCAATGTTCCAGATAGGGGCATCTGGGGTTGATGGTACAACAGATTTTGTGGCAAGCAGTGCAACACTTCCGTTGTATTGTGGAGACGTGATGTAGTTGGGATGGAATGCCTCTCCTCTACATTGACGTATTCGTTATGGGCCACCAATGTGGCATATCCATCAGTGAAAGAATACAATGACGGAAGGTATGAACATGGGTGTAGCATAGATTAAAGATTAAAGCCAGCAACGTGACATGCTGGGTAATATTCCTAGTATCTGCAAAGCAAACCGTGGGATTGTTGTCGTTCCATCCAGGCCGAGTGTGTTGAAAAAGAGCATTCATAAACAAGAGTCATTATGATAGAACGCGATTGTTCCCCACGAAACGAACTGGTTTGTCCGTAGCAGTTTAAAATGAGCCCTCCATAACAGGCGGTAAGCCGTTGGTCTGGATTTACATACTGCCCTACTGCGTTAAATACAATTTATCTTATCTCTATTGAAGGTTGCCACCCGCAAGAAGCCAGAGTAATTGGAAATCGTTCTACCTTAACAACTTCTTAGCGACCTCGACCAATGAATTAGAAGTCGGGCACCGAGGGCATCGCCGTTCGCTAGAGCGGATCGTACGAACGCGAGGTGCATTGGTCTTCGCTTTTGTTCGTGGTAGCAAGGGACGAGGCTCCAGATTGCCTGGTCAAGTTCGTCGATGAGCATTTTGCATCATTTCTGAGCAGGTAATACATTCCCACAACAATAGAAAGCATTGTTCAGCTGCACCAACTAATCGGTTTGTGACATCGGCACGGCGCTGACGCTTATCTCTCAATGCAAAGATTACCTGGCTTATTGAAAAGCTGTTAGCGTAGGAGCATAAGGAATTCTAATTATCCTTCGCACCAGAAGGACCTCCTTCGTTGGAGGCACGACAGAAGCCTCTTCCAGAATTGTATTGGTCTTCGGCCATTACCTGTAACAAATTCGGTACTGCATGTGGTGCAACGCGGAATGTGTGGAAATCGGGATGATGCTACTCATAGGAGTGCGACGCGGTGACCCTGATGGCTCTACCGTATATGAGTTGGAACCGCACGACGTGATGCCAATGGGATGGTTCACTGTGTAAAGTTTTTTTTATGAAGGTAGGAATGTAGAATGGATTGCAGTATGCGTGTACACATGTGCGCGTGTGCGACAGCACCATGCTGTAGTGATATATTGTAGTTAAGTTGCCCCCTTAAGGTGCCTGAAACTGGCCTGGCCACGTGTGTGCACCTGAGGATGTGTGCGTTATTGCAGGTAATTATTATAATTTATTGCGGTAGTTTACCTACTTAGATAAGGGCGACTTCGTCGTTGCGAGCACTAAGTACAGTTAACCCGAGACTTCGGTCATTCATAACTGTTCAGTTTGACCAGAGGTATCGTGCTCTGGATGGTGACGTCTTTGCGCCGTGTACAACTGCTCTAGGAGGGCGACCGCATTCGGTTCGGCTAGACTCAGAAATGGTTCAAAAACTTCTCCCTACTTCACTGATGGACTCTTACCAAAAGCAACCAATAGAAGATTAAAGTCACCGACGGAAGCTCTAGTGTAGTAGGAGACGTCTTCAAATACGTCCCTGTGCTACTCGCTGAGTCGAAGACCCTGCTACGATATTAATTTGTTGACGACCCTTCGGTTTATGTCACTATTGCTTCCCCAACCTTGGAGAAAATTGAAGCCTGCATCGACATGGGAATTCATACGGTGACTGTAACTATCAAAGAGAAATAATCGATGGTACATCATGAGTATGATGAAAGTATTCCTGATATGAACGGATCTGAAACAAATAGTGATGATTTACCAGACTCAGACATATACCAAGCATCCTCTAATTTAGAAAGTGATGAGGATAAAAAGATTTTTGTGGCTCTTGCGAAAGAGATCGAAATCCACCCAACGAAAATTCGTGGGATTGGTAAGGAAGAAGCAATCGACCAGCTCTTAGAAAAAGCTGAAGGTAATGGTATTGAGGGAGAGAGGGTATATTTGCTGAATCTCTCCGAAGAAAAAGTCGACCTAAAATCAGCATTAATCGCCAAAAAGGTGAAGCATCTTTCGAAAAGAGCGCAAATGTTGCTTTCCACTAAATGCATAGAATCGAACGCTATTGCTTTGTCTATGGAGGATTTTAGACCTGCTGAGCTTCTAGTGAGGCTTTATGTGGTGCTATAATATCCGGAGCCTTTGACTTTTCAGAAAAGAAGTGTCCCACTGCGATATTATGATTTCAGAAGAAAAGAGATTTATGAATTGCTTCGTGCAGGAATCATATCGCCAGAAAAAACCGCCCGGTCTTTCTTATTGTAATCAAAACAAGTAAGACGGAATCCTAAGGTTTTGCGTGGACTACCTTGGTTTAATGCCGTAATAAATTACGATCGTTGGCCATTATCGTGCACATATGAATTGTTTGATGACCTTCGTATATTTTCGCTATTCACAACGTTATTTTTATTCTCAGGATATTGGAGAGTGAGAATGGCTGACGTATGCACAGTAATGAAGAATAGTTTTGGCAGATTATCCACATTTGATTTTAAACTAATGGAATGTGGATTGATGAATGCGCCCGCCACATGTCAAAGAGTGATGGACGACGTGCTGAAAGATTTATCCTTTGTTCGTGTCTGCTTCGATGAAGTTGTGATTTAATCCGGCATTGTTGAGGATCACCTTATGCATTGCGAAAAAGTAAGCAGCATAACGGCTTTGCATGGACCGAAAACTAAGCTGACTAAGTGTGCTTTCCTGCAGCATTGGGTGTAGCACTTAGAACTCATCATCGATAAATTTGAAGTCCAGAGAAGATGAAAGGTATACAAGACGCTCTGGTCCATCCTCTGCACAGGATCTAAGACGTTTCCTACGATCAGCAAAGTAAGATTGACGGTTCAAATCTCGCTTTATTGGGGCATCTACTGCTTTGCATGAGGCCACGTCACGAAAAGAACAAGTGGCTCTGGACGCCAGAAATGATAGAAGCTTTCCTTAGTCTCAAGGCCAAATTAGTGAAACTCCCCTGTTATAGGATTCCGGAATTTGATTAACACTTTGAAGTTGAAACTTATGCATCTAGTATGTTTCTATGGGCAGTCCTTTCTCAGAAGAAGGATGGCAAAGTACATCGTATAACTTATGCTAGTCGTACCATTACAGCCACTGGACGACGGTAGACAGCCTGTGAATGTGAATCACCAGCAGTCATGTTTGGGTTGAAAACGTTCCGTGTTTACTTGCTTTCATCCCTACCATGGACACTCATCGCGGATCGATCAGGCTTTGCAGTACGACTTTAAAAAGCGGACTATGGAGGAACGACTTGCAAGCTGGATGGAATTTTCTTCTGAATATGAGTTTGACGTAAAGTAAAGGCAGAGGCCAGATAACCGTATTGCATACTACTTTTTGGGGATAGAAAAATCTACAGAAGAAGTGGTCAATGAACTTGTAATAGCCGTTTCCTTAGAAGAGCCGATGTTTGAAGATTTAGAACAGTTTCTTATTAGTACACAGAATTACATCTTGAGATTGACATTGAAAACGAAGCATACCCTTGAACGACCTGAGAGTAAGAGGGACGTTGAGAACTATTTAGTGTGAAATGAAATACTTTGCCGAAGGTGTACGAAAGAGCTTCTGGTGATAACGGGTGTAGGAGGCCGATTGCAGATCTTAAGACGATTTCATGATGAAAATGGACAATGAGATGCTGATAGCACCAAGCAGTTTGTGCTAGCGCGTTACTGGCCGCAGGGAGAATGAAAACATGTTGCAGAGTATGTAAGCAAGTTTGATGGATTCCAGTTGGCAAAGAATGTTCCGACGTATAAAAATACGCTCCGATATACTTGAAAGGCTTATTCCATAGGTTTTATATTGAGTTTGCTGGACCTCTACCCACGACATTTCCGAAGAATTGATTCATGTTGGTAGGTGTAGATTATGTGAGAGGCTGGCCTACTGCGAAGACTAAAACGACATAAATGGCCAAGGAAGTGAATGCGTTTCTAAAAGATGAGATCATGACCCCATATCGCCTGCCTCGCATCGTGGTCTCTGATAATGCTACTAACTGCACTGCCGAAGCTCTGTCAGAATTCAGCAAACGCTACGCCGCCACCTGGAAGAATGTGATGGCATATACACCAGTGTTCAGTGGCGGAGCAAAACGGATCAGTGGAAATGAAAAGAAATCTTTGATGAAGAACATCTTAGAGTACCCAGAAGAATGGGAGGAATTTTTATAGAAAGTAATGCATGGATACAGATGCTGTCATTTGAAAAGTGAACCTTCCCCATTTGAACTGCTGTATTGTCTTCCCCCACACATGTCGCGAGATGATCCATCTGCTCCTGTCATAAGCTGTGGTGGATTGCATATGGGGTGGAATTAGAGTCGCATTTGTAGAAAAGTGTCGCGTGGGCACTCTTGGATTGAGATCCCAACTATATACTAAGAATAAATTGTTTCAGGTAAAGAATTAAATGCTAGTATCGTTAGGAGCAAGTCTGAACAAAGCCAATAAAGGGTCTCCGCTCACATCTGAAATCTATGGTGTCCGTACGATCATTATACCTAGACATCCTGCATATGCCCTATCTTCAAGACCTGGAAGGATACCAAAGAATCCCATTTGTGCTGGACGTAAAACTCCTATGCAGAAAGAGACCGATAGTTCTCAATAACCAATGAAACAGTCAACAAATATGAATAAGGTTGGAAGAATGAATTTGGCATAAACACTTTATATGTGATTTGAAGAAAAGAGATGCGTGTATGCAATCTGTGGCCAGTTTACCGGATCAATGCAGAGAGAAGAAAAATTAGTACGTGAAGATGGAATATAATCAGTGACTATTATTCCCCCCCACGGTATGAAACATGCCTACCGTGACGTTCGCTATGGTTTTCGTTGTGATTGTGAGCACTCTTCGAGTTTTCTCGTGGTGTTAGGGTTACTTTCTGAACCTATAGTACGTACAGGAACGTTGAACCTGCACCGAAAGAACCTTCTAAACCCTCCTGGCATACACTAAGCAGGTAAGCGTAGTGCTGTCAAAGATGCCCTTCCAATGGGTACCGATCGTGAATATATGATACACTCCACCGGAGGCACAAATTGTTAGCAGATAGTCACCCCCAGTAAAATTGATAATTTGGAGAACAGAAAATGCAGTACCAACCTAAATCTCACAAAGTTCCCTTCCTTTTATAACAGCTGATTCTGAAGATCTCAGAGGTCCCAAAAGCGTGGAGAGGGAATTCTGAGGTTCTCCAATGCTTCTAAATAATGATAAAACTTGTCCCCATAACCACGACAGACCTGCGATTGGATTGCAAATAATACCTTGCAAATAGCCGAAGTAAGACAAAGGCCAGTCTCGTTCCGAAAGTGAATCGGATGCTTGTCATAGATTTTGAAACTCCGAGGGTCGGGTTTCTCCATTTAAAGCCATACAGTCGACCTTTTAAAGCAAAGTCAGGGGTGATGAGAGCACCACTTGTCATTTGCAAAAACTTGAATGATGCGGTCATCAGTTCCTAACCAAAATCTATCCGAAGAAGACACCATATGACTATGGAATCCAGGGGTCCCAACGATGCGAATGGTATATAAAACAATGGCATATGCTTGCTTGATGACTTCATCAACGCTGAGGTACCAAGTATCCTTGTACACGATGCTCTCAATCATTCAATCGCACCCTATTAGGATTGAATAATTACCATTGTATTGGGCAGTTAAAGTGATTATGACATCTTACAAATCATTGTAGGAATAATCCTTTTACTGCCTTTCGTGTAGGAAAGGAAAAGGGCCATCGGTAGGGGGAGAAGTTTTTCAGAAAACCTGTCTTCGTTTTTGTTGGCACATACGATCAAGTACGTACGCATACCTCCATTCACGGGCGAGAGGCTCAATGTTCTTCACATCGCATCGGCTTGAGTATGTTCTGAAAATGTTTTCATAAAGAGGGTATAGTTCTTTCTGTGCCGTTTTAGTGGCAATTATTTTCCGGGAAATGGCCTCCAACAATTCTCTCACACGCGTTCCTTTTTCCTCCCATTTTCCTCGTTTAATGCTGCTGGGACATCGATACTGAGCTTCTTTTAGTGAGAGTATGCTAGAAAAATAAAACTACGATTTAGTGTATTTTGATTTATTCAAAACTTGCGTACAGTATGCCTACAGTAGATTTATTAATAAAGTGGATTGAAGCTATAGTAGGCTACGAATTCACACTGAGAGCGATGTCTCTGACCGGTGAGAGGAAATGGTGTGGGTTGCGGCAGTACGTGGGTGGAGAAAGTGCTTGAAGTGCCGGAGTAAGTGCGCTGAACAAGTGTGCAGGGCAGCGAAGTATATGTGAAGAAGAAAGGCTTAGAGCGCTGTAATACGTGCTCAAACGGTGTGTACAGATTGCTGAAGTACATGTAAGCAAAAAGAGGGCGTAACGCCGGAGAATGTTAGGAAAAGCAGAAGGAGGCCGTTTCTGCGAATGCAGAAGCGGATGTTTTGCGAAGCAGGACGGCAAAAGAAGAGAAAGAAGATACAGGAGACATAGGTATAGCCGTCCGTGGCGGCAGTTTTAAAATGTTGATTTGAAGGGTGTCTACGTGGATTATTTAACTGTCGTGCATTAAATTCTGGTTATTATGAAGCTGTCGAAATGGCACGCCGGTAATCTGGTCATATTTTTGCAATAACCCCCGATTGCATATGCAAGCAACAAACCGAACGCAGCAATAGCCGAAGATGCCAAGCAACAAGGTGAAATCTTTCAGCGTAGAAAATCAGTTTCGTGCGCTGCATTAACTCGTTACCAGTCCAATGTTCCAACGGCGCGAGCCCGTGAATGCATGAAATACCTTGCTCATCGGGATTGTAGATTCGTAGTCTCCGGCTTCCTGCTATGTCATTAGGGTAAAAGGACACGACGGTTTGGTCTTTGAAAGCGATAAAGCCCTATTTCTCCGCTACTGCTGTCACAATGTTTGCGTTCAAGACTTTTTGATAAACTTGAACGAGACGCCAATCATCGCGTTGTGCATGTCTGAGACTGTTAACGTCCTCTTTTAAAGTGGTCCTGTTCAACCCATCAATGTTCGTAAATCTCACTGTGCCAAGAACTCTACATTCTCTGTTGCTAAGGCAATCCAACTGTCGTGCCAGAACATGGTGCGTGTATACTTTGCTCCATAATCATTAGACGACTACGATGAGGTATAGGATGCAACTAGGTTTGGTGTGGCATTTAAAACCATGGTAAAACTGAGGAACTAGATTGTGGTATCAACTATCTGTCTACGTTTCAATCTACAGCCCAACAGAGATTCGAAACACATTTGGGTATCGCTGCACAAGTGATTAATCTGTGCTATATCCAGATTCATTATCCTGCGCGGTATGTAGATAGACATGCGTATGATCATCCAGCAACTCCATAGAACTGCATCTCGAGCTTTAAGGGTTTCGAGCTCATGTAGAACCTCGCAGACTTTCGACACTTACATCGAACTTTTTTCTCATCAAATGAGCTTCCCCCCGCCAGCAGTGCCATTTTACCGGCGTTTCTACCAAAATGTTTGAGAAGCTGAAGACTGTGCCACAAAGGGTTGGAAGAAGCAATGTACTGGTCGTAGCTTGGATACAAGCGGAAGGCAGCTCAAAAATTCATAAACGTCTCTCTCCATCTTATTTTTGAAGAAACGAATGCCAAAAAGATCCGATGAGCACCAACAGTCAATAATTTGATTTAGTCAGTGTAATAATTTTGCTAGTTTCAGACCAAGATATGATAAGAATTCATCCATTTTGAGCGCTTGTTGCCTCTATAGTCTTCCCAAGAATTCATTGCTGGTGTAGTCTCGAACACAGTTTAGAGTCGAGCCGCTCACAAGTAATCCAAACAGACCGATTTCCTTTTTATGAGCATCTGCCTGATGAATAAGTTTTGAGTTTGATAGGTAGAATACAATTGGTTTCTGCCAGTATACATAGCACGGTGCATTCTCATACGTAGTTCTCTCTTTAGTTGTTCCAAGAGCTAAGATAACAAATTTTTCGTAATTTGGAACGTTCTGGTTGAGTTGTTCTGTTTTTCCAAAGTTGCACTCTACTTCATTTGGAAAACATTGTGAATCGGAAATCTTTTGAGATACGTTTCGCTCCTATGTAAAATCACTAATCTTGACCTATGTGCAGTTGAAGGCACTAGAAGAGAAGCACTGGTCTTGCTGTTTTGCGGTTCACTTCAAGTTGGATGCGTTTAATGTCGATGCAGCCCGCACTGTGCTTATGTGCAAAGTACAGAAGCACGGTTGTATACTTCACTCGATGCATTCTATGACTTCTTGAGGGGCCCAAAACCAATCTTGTAATTGGTTGCAGTCAGCAAAAAGTCAACTGAGAGCCAAGTAGGTCAAATCTTTGCTCAACATTATAATAGCCTTAGGCAAAGTAGAACCGTGGTAAACAGACAAACAAGGGTTCTTCCAGATGGACCACAAAGGGCTTATCTTAACGCTTCAATGGTAGCAATAAGGTGCTTGGTTCAGAAGTGTTAAAAGCCGGCCGCCCGCCTCATCCGGTCTGAAACTGCGTTCCTCACTTGCAAAAACTATAAGGTTGCGCAATAAATTTTAAAGTTAAAACGTTTATTGCGTTATATTGCCGGCCTTTAAGATAATTTCTTAAAACTGTAAATCGTGTGCCACGTTGAATTACTGCTGCCTAGAATATTCCGAAGATATCACCTAGCAGACTCCATTATCGTCGTATCGAGCTGCTGCCGTGTGTTCCAGCTGCTACTGCAGGGGCTGCGAAGGAGCGGGTGTGATTGTGTACCCTTCCAGGTCCATCTAAACTGGGATCCGTTCTTCTTCTAGGACAGTTTGATGAAGAGCTGATTGCTGTGGTGGCTGTGAGGGAGCGGGAGTGATGTCATCCCGTTCCAATTCCATCGAAATGGTATATGTTGTTCTTCTTCGATTTGCAGAAGAGCAGGGTCCTGTGTAGGCCTTCTGGGAGCTCGAATGATATCATACTCTTCCAATTCTATCGGAACGGACATATGTTCATCTTATTCAACTTGCGACATAGCACACGCATCTGCCTCCATCTTTGTGTCACCCTAATCATATAAATCAAAAGCAGAAATTTATGGGAGAGGTGGAAGCGTCGAGGAGGACGTTGCTAGCGCTGTGGGAATGGAACCACTTGCCCCAGTGACAGAAGTAGGTGAAGGGGTAATTTGATCTTCATCCACGGCTGGAACAATGGATCCCTGCACGTGCGCTCCGCTCTCATTTACCGCCATCTCATCTAGAGCGGAAGAAAATAGTAAGCGTCGAGCTCGTTGAGCTCTTGGCCGTGCTCCAGCGCTGTTGACGCGACGACGTGCAGCTTTTTGCCTTGCACCACCTGAGGTCAACCTGGCCCCTCAAAAGTGGCTCCGGCTGTAGCGGAGAGAGATCCCCAGCGTGAGGCAAGGACTTAAATCTTATACAGGTGGTTGCAAACCTTAAAATTTGATTCAGATGCATGAGTCGGAGGCCCTGGATGCGACGTGAGGGATAGCCCAGATACTGGTGGTTATCTGAATCAGAAATCACTGATGCACGATCGTTGGCTTTGTTGGAAGTCCGCAAGTAGTTTAATAAGATTCACGTGAACGATCGCTTACACGGATCATCTCTTGAGCAGGGAGGTCACAAATAACTGTAGGGCTTGGCCGGGCGTGTGTGCTGAAATGTTTGTTTCATTTTTAGTTAGTATCTTAGACAGGTGTCTACGAGTGATCCTGCTTAAGAGATTGTCCCATGGCCTCCCCCGGGAAGTAAAGAAAACCTTTTTTTGCTCTACTCAAGTTTGGAAACACGCAACCACGACCTAACAGTTCCGAGGATCCGTGTTGAGCCGGTTTGACTACCCGTCTTGACCCTTTGAAAAGTGTGCCCATGCCCACTTTGTTCTTAATTGCTTCTCAATTTTTGATATCCATTATATGGTTTCTTCTTTGCCCTGTCTTACAGGTTTTCATCGTCCCAGAGCCGCAGCTGCGGCTTTTTCGCCTTTCTTTTTCATTTTTGCGTCTGGGTCAGTACCATTCGGGTACGCACTGTAGAACTTCCTTTTCCTCTTTCAGTACCTACCGTTCGTGGACAAGGATACCTTCTATTGCCTTCCGCTCGGTTTGCAAGTCAACAGACGATCGCCTGGAGTTACGCATGGCTAGTGCTGATAGTACCGAAGCGCTCTATCGCCAAGTCTGCCCTTTACAAGGAAAGGGACTCGGACACCTTTCGACATCATTTTCGCTCACGTGGTTTTGCAACACACTGGCACCTCTACAATCGACATGAGCACGTCGGGTATTCGCTCTGGCTTCTACATTATTTCCTCTGGCACCTCCAGATCTCTCTCTGGCACTTCCGGCATTGGCTCTAACACCTCCGGAATTAGCTTCTGCCCCTTTGGAATTCTGTTTTGCACCTCTGGCACTGGCTTTGGCACCCCTTCCATTGGCTCGTGCACCTCCAGAATTTGCTTTAGCGCCTCTTTTTTTGGCTCTTGTACCTCCAGACTTGACTCTGGCATCTCCAGAATTCACTCGAGCAGCTCCAGAGTTTGGTCTAGCTCCGCCGAAGTTCGGATGCGGACCTCCCTGCGTTATAGTAATTTACAAAAATATGGCACCACAATTCGATTTCTTTTCAATCCCTAAAACGTTTGCCAGAGTTCCAGGATAGCGTCCAATTTAAAAACCTTGAGAGTGAAAAACAAGTAGCAGTTTGTTTTGCTCCCACCAGGCCCAGTTGCATGAGCAATTAAAATTTCTGCAAAACTTATATTTACCCGATGCAGTCCTGCACAGCACAAGAACTCTCGAAATACTTCTGTTTGAAATTAACGAGCAGAGCGTGCCCAGCCGTTTTTCAAGCAGTACGATGTTTAACCTGCGTCTAATTCAAGGAATTGGTCTCCCTTTGCTCACACACCTTAGTGTGCTTCTGGGCTCCAAGACGCACGACACAGCTGACAATCCGGACGGTGCATAGCCAGCTGATAGTAGGTTTCAATGCCCTCAGACTTCTTGGTCCCCGTCAAATGACGAGTATTTTACAGAAAAGCACCTGGAGTTTCCCAGATCCGTGGTACTCGGTGGGTTATTTTTGTGTGGACCTGCACAAGAGCTCGGCCTTGCCTAGGCCTCAAACAAGCAACAGTTCCCAAAGTAGCAAAACGTTAAAACGCTGCACTACTGACCAAACCTAAAACGGGATTTAAGAATAGTTTTTAAGTTCAGCAGTCAAGATGCTTTTCACACTGCACCAGTGCAGTATATAGGCCCCGTGCATTGTAAGTAAATGGTACATTGAGCTTTGCCAGCCAGATCGCTCACTATCCATCCTACTGAGTGGGTGGAGCTGAAGTCATATATTGTAATGCCAGCCACTCAGCGGAAGCGTTAGTCAACTTACAGCAGCAACAAAGGAGCTTTAAATTTTGTTGCGGCTGCTTCTGATGCTGCTGCTGCTTATATTGGTGGTGGTGCTTATGGTGATGTGGCTGGTGGTGGTGAAATGTTTAAATGGAAGGGAGGAGTTGCGCTGAAAGAGGTATTTGCACCCGAGTTAAGGGGGCGTACAAGCCTTCTTATTGGAGCAACGCCTCCTTTAAGGCAACTTTTACCCCCTTAACCCTTTACAAATATATATAGGGGAGGGAAGAGCAAATCGGCCCTCGGACACGGGTAGCGCTGCTGCGCGCTACTGAATGGGCGTGACTCCGGAAGATCTGCAGGGTGCTCAGTGGAAATGGGAGATAGAGCTTTGATATAGGTTTGATATAAATTGTGATTTTTGGATATAGTTCTTTTTCGTTTTAGATATGATTTTGACATAAATCGCGATTAAGGCTCAAAATGGAGGATTTCAAATGTTCATCTCGATATGGTTTCATGCATATACTGTATTCTGATATAATTCCTACGTAGTTGTGACGCACCTACCTTCTGGATAAGAAATAAATACTGAAAGGCTCGATATGGATTAGGTGTATTTCTGATTTACGTTGGATAGACACTACTTGTGATATAAAGCAGATGCCGCGTGGATATGTATTTGAACAAAGAGAACATCAATGCCTCTCTCAAGGTCTTTAGAGTGGCATAGGCATTTCTCTGTACCCGCCTTGGAAGTGAGTGATGATTGCAGGCAATGGATTGCTGCTCTGTTTCGAGAAGATCAGCCACGTGTTTTAAGGAGAGTCCAACGATTGCTCTCAATTTGAACCTCAAACATATCGGCCATCGCTCTGGTTATTCCAACTCTCTAAGCTCAAAACATTTAACAAAACCCGATATCTCTCATACATCACCTACAAACGTGCTCTATTATCCTTTCACCCCCTCCCTATCTATCACGAAAAAAGGTAACGCGTACCGCTCACATTCGAGGTCGCATTTGTGACGAATACGAGGGGTGGGAAAAGGGCCAAGGAGAAGGGAGATGCAGAAAGAGCGAGGAAGAAGGAGGTGGTCGAAGGGTGGGAATGATGCAATGGGAAATGATGCTATGGTGAGAGATGGAGTGGAAGGGAAAAGGGGTTCGGGACGTTGCGCAAAAGGAAGACGCAGTTTCGGGTGACTGGCTCCGTTACGAGAGCAGTGACGGCAGCAGCTTTTAGCAAACCGCGTAAGGTTAATGAAAAAGAGCAGTACTAGACACCTGTGGCACAACATGCTCCCGTGCGTGCCTTCAAACGAGCTCGGAGGATGTCAAGCCACGCCACCGCCATATCGTGACATGTCATGACATGTACGCCTCTTGACGTGGCGCATCATTTCATGGTCTCGACATTCCTTGACCGTAACGTAACATCTTCTTCCTCTACCGCAGGTACCTCACCTTGCTTTCGTGACCCGTCCACATCGCAAATCGCGCTTCTAATATCATCGCCCCATCCCCACTCACTTTTGCTGCTCTCTCTTGTATCTTATAGGATAACGATAGGTCATTCCCGTATCTCTCACATAATGGTTTTCACGCTCCAGAACATCGCTTAACCTATCCAATCGTCTCTTCGCTCATGTGGCAACACACTCCCGAGTGCCTCTGACATTTCCAAGCAGATTCAGGACTAATGGGAAACGACTCAATAACTGCGCAAACATCTTTTCCCAGCTTCGCCTCACCTCCGACTCATAAGCCTTTTCAACTTTCTCCCCCTGCTAACCCACTTGAACTGCCAGCTCACGTCGCCCAAAAGGACGTAGTGCGATTACCTGATGGCGTTGCGCTTAATAGAAACCACCAAATAGTGCCCATCTCATTATCCTCGAATATGGGATACCACGATGTGGGGCTTTCACGTTTGGCCGAATTAGATACCCTGGTGCCAACCGGTCTACAGGTGGCGGACAATACGGAGCCGTCTTTTGACTATGAAGAGGACAGTGACTAGCCCGTGATCGGTAGATCGAACCGTCTTGAATGAGTTTTTGAAGTTCGTCTGAACGATTGCATTTCTGGACTGCGCATCTTAGGCGTCCATGCAGCGTTAATCACTGGTTGTGGGTTCCGATTTTCCCTCTGAGACAGGTATGGATGCGAGTGGATTATTAGCAGGTATTGCGGGCTTCTCGACCCAGTATTCGTTAGTGACGTAGCTCTTCATGCTAGTTTCGAATCATTTGAACATTTCATGCTCCATGCGACACGATATTTGGGTGGTTGCATTCGATGTATGGTTGGATGAAGACTGGGAGGTATCCATGCTGAGTTACATGATTTTCAGGGAGAGTTACCTGGAAGTGGGAAAGAGGACGGAGAGGAGTTGTAGTTGAGGACGCTGGCACCTGATTAGTATCACGGTAATACGAAACGGGGTGGGGCGGCGTTACAGCATTTCTCCACCCTTCATGTACGTACACGCAAACCTGAAATCTTCATATTTGTAGCAGTTTTCGCTCCCCCTTTTTTATTCTCCTTGGGGGAATGGGAACGTTCAGTTAATTTATAATATCTCCATAAGGCTATTGTGTGGATTCTGTGGCTCGTTCCAATGAGCGGCCACAGTCAGTCCATTCAAACCGTCCCTGGCAAACGACTTAGTTAGAATCGTCTCGCGTTCTACTATATCAAAGTGACGTAGTGGCTACCGTGAAAACCCTCAATACAGTAAAACCTCAGGAAAAATTTGTATTTTAAGGAAAAGGTATAGCCCCATTTCGAGTTGTGTTAAGCAAATCTGCAAGAAATGAAAACAATTTAGCTGCCCGCAAAGAAAAAAAAGGAAATCCGATATGTAAGATATATAAAGGTAGCGAGATAGAAAAGAAAAACCTTTAGTCAAATCAGAAAGAAGTCTACGTCGGTATTAATAATACTTAGTTTAAGACATCAAGCCACAAAGCAACAATAGTCGCTTGCGTACTTCGTAGGGTACAGACTTGGTAAGTGCTTGAGCAGCTTGCACTTCAGTGCCAATCGATTTCACATCCACAACACTGGTCTCCATCAGTTCTTTGACATGATCAAATTTGAGGGAAATGTGCTTGTTTCTTTCCGAGACCTTGGGTTTCCTCACAATCGACAACGAAGTCGAACTGTCAGTGAAAATTGATATTGGGTACATTTTTGGTTCACTGGTTAGGACTGTTTCGTCGCGTAATTCCCAAAAAAATCTCCGCAACCACGTACACGTTTTACCACAATACTAAAGTGCAATATACTCTGCTTCTCCAGATGACCACACAACAAGCGTTTGTTTCTTGGTCGTCCACATGATCGATACTTCATTCAGTTTGATCAACAATCCTGTCCTAGACTTCCTTGTCTCACGACGTCACCCTCAATCTGCATCGCAATATGCCTCCATTGGCAATGTAGTATGCATGGGAAAGAACAAACAAAGACCCTTTGTACCATTCAAGTACCTAAGTACTCTCTTTCCAAGTCCCACTTGCCTCATGCATGGGTCGTGGACTTGCCTTACTTGCATAGATGCTGCAAAGATTATGTCTGGCCTACAGGACATTGCCAAATACATTAAGGTATCCACCATCTTCCGGTACTGATTATGAATGCCAGGTTCAAGACTGCATTCTTCTCCTCGTTGGCCTGTGAGGTCGCATTGAGATGGTAATTGTGTCTGAGAGCTGTTTGAGTGGCTCGATGCGTTGTCTTTCAAGATCTTTTCGACATACCTAGTCTCTCGGACCTTGATGCCGGTTTTGTTCCTCTCAATGTCAAGTCAGATGAATGACTTAATTTATCCAAGACGTTTGACCTCAAACAGCTTCTGCATCACCACTTTGAAGTCACTAAGTAAGGCATGCGAATGATATGACATCAAGATGTCGTCCACAACGATCATTAGTGACAATGTACCACTTGTGGATTTATATATATAAAGGCGACTATCCGTACTAAATTGTGTGAGTCCTAGTCGTAATAGTGCCTTATGTAGTTGTGAACCCCATACCTTCCCGGCTTGAAGTGCCCCATAGAGAGATTTGAGCAGCAAGCATACTCTGCCAGGGACGAATGAGGATCCAGAGGCATTTTGTGGTTGCTCCTTTATTAAGGGTTCGTCAAGATCCCCGTAGAGGTGAGCATTGCTCATGTCCATCCCCTCCCACATTAGGCATTGGGCTGCAGCTTTGGCGAAAATGAGACGGATAGTTTCTTGTTGTGCCTTGGGGGTATACAGGTCGTTGAGGTCAAAGTCCACGTAAGGACGTTTTAAGTCTCTCCGTGCTACGCAGCGTGCTTTCGGAAGTATCTGCGGGGGATCTGAGCTAAGTTATTTTGCTATGAATCTCCGAAGAAAGGGTAACCGCTTCATATTTGGTTTTCTGTCTACAAGCCTCCACGTTCCTCGTTGCACTAGGGCGTTGTATTCTCTGTCGATTGCTTCCGCCCATATTGTCATTATTTGTGCTTCCTCAAAGCTCTGAAGAACTCTGCCATCATATCTCACATCTTTTAAGCGAGAGTGTACATTCAAACAATGCACCAAATGGGCATCCAAACGCTCTTCTTCATCTACCTCCATCCTTTTCTCGGCTTTATGACGACGAATTGAAGAGAAGTCTATTAGTTCGTTGATGGATGGAAGGGCTTCCTTCTTCATTTGAAGTCTGCCTCGTGGCACTTTATTACGTTTTCCATCGAGGGAACGTAAATTCCTAACAGAACTCCTGGGCTATGCATCTCAATAAAATGGCCTGGAGCACCACATGGTACTAGCTTCTTTTTCGCCACTGTCTCGGAACTATGTATATACGCATGTCCCTGTTGTCCGATCTTGAGTATATTTGTAAAGTCAGGCTTTCGTCCAAACCATAGTGTGAAGGGGAACTTCATTCCTATTCGCTGCTTTGGTAGGCGGTTTCTTAGGTAGTGGGCCTGTGAGATGGCTTCCTCCCATAGCTGATGAGGCAACTTTGCATCGAACAGGAAAGTTTGCGCGATCTTCCAGAATTCCTGGATGATTTTCTCCACGACACCGTTTGATTGATGCGCATACGGTGGAGTGAATTCAAGTATCAGTTCTCCATGGCATAGTTGACGAAGTCGTCGGACCTATTCTCAGCCACCCAGTCAAGAAGAAGGCGGTATATTCGGTTTGGAGGGATTTCATTCTCTGCGCGAGCCTTGTCCCAACGTACTGACTCAAAGAACTAAGTCCTTTTGTAGAGAAAGTAAACGGAGCTTACCCTTCTGTTATCGTCAATACGTACCTGCATGTACTTAGAACCTTGTGAGGAGCTTGGGTTTATGCGGCCGGTGAGGTCCGTGTGTGTTAGTTCCAATGGCTGTTCCGCGATCAAGTCAGAATGTGTGAGTGGAGCACGTTTGGTACCAACGTCGATGCATGGGGTACAGGATATATGGGTGTCCACGTTTCTTATGCCAGTCCTTTGCAGTGTTTCCTGGAGTGTGTGACACTGTTTGTGCGCATGGGGGAGGCGTAGGACTTGGGAAAGGGTACAGTCCGTTCCTTGGCGTTTACTTGTAAAGTTCTTTTCCAGATGAGCGATTTTTGATGATGAACATCGGTGTCTCTTGGCTGTTGGAAAATTTTAGGTCTACGTGCCTTGAAAGCACGGAGAGGGATACCAGGTTATATTCGAAGGAAGGCGTATGCTTTGCAGGTAGCAGTATCCCATTCCCAAGCGGTAGTTTTATTGTTCCGAAGCCTATTATATCAGACGTGTGGTCACAAGTGTTTACAGTTTGTGGTGTACTGAGTTGGTAGTCACAAAACAGGTCCCACTCGTTGACGAAGACGTGACGTGCGCCTGAGTCTAGCCATGTTGTTATGCTGTCATCATAATGAATACTTGCATTTGCTATGGCAACAAAACCTCGGTTGGGACCACCTTGCTCGCTGTTGTTACGATTGTTATTTGCTTTTCGTGGGTTACGGTGCGTATCCCAGTTTGTGCTTTTGTTTTGGTTTCTATCCTCGTGGTGGTTCATGTTCTGCTTGGAGTTCCAGTGAGTTTGTTGCCTCTCGGTATTCGTATGGTACCTTTTTCGTAACCAGCACTCAGAACGGATGTGTCCTATTCGTCCGCATTTCCCGCACTGTACTCCTGTCTTTCTTCTTCAAGAGGGTTTCTTGCTACGAATGGTAGACTTCTTTGCGGCAGAGTATGGGTGAATGCTGTCATTTTTAGTTATTTTAGTCCTTATGGAGGAAGTAGAGGCCCTTTGTATCCGACGATCCATCTCTGAACGGAGAAGTGATACTATGTGGTCGCGCTCCATGTTCGTAGCATCTGATAGTAGTGTTATAGCCATGAGTCAATCAGGTAAGGTGCGAAGCAGAGTGGCAGTTCGCTCTTTTTCCATCAGTGGATGTTCAGGTCTGGCAAGTTGCAAGTAAGTTGTTTCCAACTCAGTGAGGTGTTTCTCTATGTTTTCACCATCTTTAAAAGTTAAAGTGCTTAGCTTCTGCCGGAGGTTTAGTTTGGATTACATTTTATCCTTCTTGTATGTGGACTCACGTTTCTTCCACACCTCCAAAGCAGAGCAGTACTCCCGTTCTAGTAAATCTGAGACAGCACCGATATGCTGCGTGCCCAAGTTCTGTACGATGACCGATCTTGCCTTTCCATCGGCTTCGTCCCATGCCTTGCGTGCTTGTGCGCTACCATCAGTTGGGCGTGGTTCTGTGAGCAATAGTAGTGCTTGCAAGCTATGCATTATGTCCTGCACGTATATGCGCCATGTGTAGTACTCGGCGTTCACTTTTAGTCTGGGTATACATTTGGTGTCGTGATCTTTATCAATGTCCATCGCGGAGTAAACTCTACGCTAGATGCAGATAAGGTGGCAGATAAAACGTCTTCACCGGTGTCTTACCGGGGGAGGGATCTTTCTTTTCCTTCTTGAACGTTCGGGGCCACTGGCAGGAGATGCTGTCACCGAACCCCTGGCTCCGAGTAAGACCCTCTCGGTGATATGCAATTTCAACAGCCTTCCCAAGTTCTGCGCCATCCAGAACGGGGGTGCTTGTAACGCACGGGATTTCCAGGAGAGGTTCCTAAAAGCAGGATATGTTTTCACCAGTTTACCTCTTCTGATCCCTTTCGTTTACTTGCTCGGGAAACGTGCTCCGGTTCGCTCGCTGACCTGTCGTTGGAGTCCGGGCTGAACGATGAGACACCCTGTCACCGACAGTTCGCAGCCTCACCCCAGCTGTACCAGTTATCTAGTGCGCTTACTCGCTGACGGATTAGTTCAAGTCCTCTTTCGGTTCCCGTACAGTACTCAGCTTGCGGACTCCTTTGAGAGACCAGTTGCCAACCTCCACGCAGTGCGTAATGGCTGCGGAGGTCCTGCTCGGGACTTGGCATCTCTTCTTACAGTCAAAGTTCCTGGTAAGATGTTGACAGGCGAGGCTATGTCTCAGGATCTAGCAGACGGCGGCGCATCATAACAGCGTCCACAAAGGAGGGGGGTGCCAAAGGCGAAAGCTGCGGGGGAGGGTTGTGTTTCTATGCCAGAACCCTATATCCACGGGGTAGATGCCAGGGGGGGAGGCCAGTCCAAAAGTGGCAGCCGTAGGGAAGGTTCAATGGAGGAAGCCGAAGAGGGGGAAGCGGTGGGCAAAGGCGGAAGCTGCAGGGGAGGGGGAGACGGTTCAAAAACGGCAGCCTCGTGGGGGGGCCCGTCGCCAAAGGCGGAAGCCGCAGGGGATGGGGAAGCAAAGCCAGTTAAAAGGCAGCAGCCACGTGGGGGGAGGGGCGGCGGCTGAAGGCGGAAGCCGCAAGGGGGGAGACAAGAATTAAACAATTTTCTCGTCTGCTTTTGCTTTCTCCACCATTTTTTCCTTCACCTCGCTTTTTATCACTTCTCTACCGCGGCGCTCAGGGCCACGCGCGACCGAAGGCTGCTTCCAATTTTCTTTCTTGAAAGCGTCTATATGCGTATGAGGGGAGTGGTCTTGATATATTGGAGGCATTGTGGCAGAAATGCGCCTTGCACGCCTTTGGACGTGCATGCAATACCATACTTTGTTGCCACGTCTTCTTGCCATTTGAAATACTTGTTGAGCGAAACACCTCCTTTTTATGTCGCGTTTACCCTCCTTCGAAGCATAAACGACTCACCGACTGGCCCCAATCGTGGAGGCAATTGTGAAAATTTTTGGAGTGAGGTTTCCCCCTTCAGGTGAATGTTAGATGGCTTGGTACAGGACAAACGCGTAGCACGCGTGGGAATTTTTGGCTCCGACTTCGGAATTTATTTAGTAAGTTACCTTACTTCGGACCGTGACACTGAGCTCCCAACGTGTATGGCCCTCAAAATGTGTGCACTAATGTACTTAACTGGTTTAGATGATTGTAGTAAACCTTACTTAGGTGGGAGTGACCTCGCGGTCGCAAGCGCAAAGTAAACTCAACCAAGGTAGGTCTTCAAAACCATCGTTCCAGTCTGACAACCTAGATTGGGCTCTGGTCACAACTGCATTCGTAGATTCACGACCCCATTTGGGGAGTAACCAACGCTTAGTTTCAGTATGATTACCCTCTTCAGACTGCTCAGGACATCTGTGTAAGTACAATGACCGCAGGTCTAACATTACTCCGTTTATTTCGTGTATCCTGTTGCATGATAGATCTCCACCCCAGTATTTGGTTGTTCTTTCCTTTGGTACTACTGTTTTACCCCTGGGTTCTCGGGTCTGTTGCCACTATTTGCACGACCTTCGTCCCATTCTTGCTTGGTTTCTTTCCCCTTCGGAACACTACGCTCATTGTGTACGATGTATATTTCCAATCAATCAGGTTCTTCTCTGATCTCGTTCCTCTCAGGATTCTTCGTAATCACCTCTACATATATAGCCAGTATCCACAGGTATATTAACACCCGACACTCGTGTGGAGTAGAGCGCTCGTCCAGTGAGTCTATCCTTCATAGGAAGCAAGAGGTCGGAGTCCCCGAGAGCTACAAAACACACGGGTTATGCCCCAAAATAATCAGCAGCAGCAGCAAAGCTTGCTGCAAAGTGGTTGACACTTTCACAAAGTCTGCAGTGCTAACCAGTTCGAGAAAAACAGTTGTCGCGCTTCGCCCTCATTGGCGTACATTGCAGTCAGTGTAGGTAGTTATTGTATGCTTTTGACTATGCCATTATAAAAATCACAAACACCTGAGCTAAAAACAACTCGATGGCTATAGCTATTCTAGGTGACCGGGCACTACAGGGCTTTCCAGGCGTTACTGCAATCGTTGTAAATCACAGTGCCTGGATATGCTTCAAACGCTATTCAATAGACAATGCAAGTAGAAATAAGCGGCTTGCAGCGCAGCTTGTGTTCAAGGATTGCATTTTTATGTGTTCATGGAAATCAGTATAGTACTGGAAACGTCTAGAGCAGATAAGTGTGGTTAGATGAAGGGAGCCATGCCGCTAAAATATCTTTTTGCATGCTCGTTTCAGCGAATGCAATATCCATGTGGGCGCCATCACAAAACGGTGACGCAGGGGGTGCGAAATTTAGCGATAAAGTAGTCTAAAAAGGGTTTCCTCGTACCTCAAAGCCCCATAGAGATGAGAATGATAAATAGAAAGCACGAAAAACTGAAAATGCAGGGACCAAAATAACTCAACCTGCAAAGCAAATATGAGAACAAAAAGGAGAGCAAGAGTGTCAATCCCAGAAAACTTCTTCACAACTCCTTGAAACAGCGTGCAACCAAAGAATTATGTCAATAACCACTAGGAGTCAGACTCTCGGCTTCCTCCCAGACACTCCTGATGTGTAGCAATGTGTGCAGCCTATCGACTTCGGCGCTAACCAGAAACAGGCACGTACAATTCTTACAGGGCTTCCAAAGGAGAGCTACTAACAGCAGGATATGGTTTCACTCTGTACCCAGTCTGGCCCTTTGCAAGAACGCTTGCACTGCACGTCGCCTGCGGAAAGCTTCCCGTCTAGCACTTCCGTCTGGAAATCACTACGTCTTTGGACCGACACGGTTATCCGCGCAATGCCCCAGTGGGGCTCACAGACGACAGAAGTACTTTTGGTACACACTGCCTGTCTTCCTTGTACGCTTGAAGCGCTTCAACTGGTATTAGCGACGGCACTTCCCCACCTCAAGTATGTACCTAGCGGCGAACGCCTCACTCGATGCAAATGATGGTTGAATGGTTGATTGTAAAGGTGGGAAAGGGTGGCGGGTGAGGTTTGTGTATGATGGTGATGTTTTTCTGAGTCCAGACCGAAGTCTGGGCGTCAACGCACCCTTTTGTAGCGTCTAAAATCACTTGAAACAACGCAGAAAACGTATTACTACTATATACGTACTCATATGTGCGTCTTGGTTACTCCATTGGCTTCTAGCAGCCTCTGGAGCTGCACACTAACCAATAACACTCCATTTTCTTGCGCCAGCATCACCTAAATAAAGTAGCACGGCTGGGCTAGCGAAGCAAAGAATGCTCTAGGAGCTGCTGAAACACTCTATACGTGTGTTCCGGCAGTATGGGAACATTCTATTCGTTTTGCGACCAACAAATTCCATTTGGAGTGTAGCGGTTGTGCGGGGATGTCAAAGTGTACCTGGGATGCTTAGATGTCACAACTAGACATGGCCCAAAAGTACTTGGAGGAAAACCCATGTCACGTCACTGTGGTATTTAGAGCCATTCCACGAGCAGCAAAGCGCCAAGTCACCGACTGCAAACTTCCATATCTTTTTCATCGAACTGTTTCGATGACGTTTCCTCTGAGATCGCCTAGCTCTTGTATTGGATGCTGCCAATACCTCCAACTCTCTGAATGTATAAGAAGAGTCTCCATGACTTGGTACAAGACCATTTTCTTTCGAATTCACTCGTGGTTTCACGCCGAAAAGCAGCTCAAAGGGCGAAATTCTACTAGCAAGATGACTGCGACGGTATCCATAAAGGAATGAAGACAATTGCAGATCCCAGGTCAAGTGGTTGGAGAAAACCATTTTTCCTAAGGCTCTTTTCAGAGTACCAATCATTCTCTCTGCCCTGCCATTTGAAATAGGAGCATAAGCTAGGACATTCTTCCACGTAATATCATTCTCTTTCATGAATGCTATAAGTGCCTAGATGTAAAACACGTCGCGTTGTCCGAAACGATAACCCTGGGTAGGCCAAATGGAGAGATGATTCCTTTCTTCACAAAGTCAATGACCACTTTTGATGTAGAGGTCTTAGTGGGGGCAACGATTGGCCAGCCTGTCAAGTGCTCAACGTAGACCAAATTAAATCTGTATCCCGACCTACTTGTACGGAATGGGACTGCGATATTGACCGAATAAACGTCAAAGAGCGAACAATAGGTGTGTGAAGGCTGCTGATATAGGTAGGTAATCGTGAAATTCTGTGACGTGTATCATAGCTCTTTACATAGTCCCCAATTCCCTGATACATAGTCGGACAACAAAACCGCTCAGTGATAAACTTTCGTGTGGCTGCGATGTCCCAGTGTCCGATTTCGTCGTGAAAGGACTTCATGATGTCTCGTCGTTAAGTGATATCTGGAACAACGCGAACATTGTTTGACAGTCTCCTGAAAAATGTTCCTTCCCAGACAAGAAACTGCTTTGCATTACGTCGGGTTGCTTGACGAATGTATGTTTCACTCTAATCCACTGGGAACCCATAAAGGTTGCGGGAAATAGTCGAATAATATGGTTCCAGTCCGGAATGCTGCTTAGCTTCAACTTCAAGGCGAACTAAATCTCCTTCATCTTCATGTGGGTCTGCTTTGTTTCCGTGTTAAATCCTAGAAAGGTAGTCCGCAGCACCATAATCCTTGCCTGCACGATACACAATTTCAAAGTCGTACTAGGCTAGGACGTCAAGCCATCAGGCTAGGCACCCATGTATGTCCCGCTTCTGGAAAGCGTAGCGTACCGCCATATGATCTGTGATAACCTTAAAAGGAACAGAAGAAAGAAGGTAGGCCCTAAAAATCTTGAGTGCGAAGATGACAGCCAGTGCCTCTCGTTCACATGCGGAGTAAATCCATTCAGCTGAGGTCATAGTACGACTGGCGAGCCGCAATGGATGAATTTTTCCATCCTCTTTCTTCTAGGACAATACTGCGCCCAGAGAAACGTTAAAAGCATCGGTCTCTACGATAAAAGGCTTCTCAAAGTCTGGAAATGACAACACGGGAGGCTCTCTCAATTTCTTTTTCAAGTTACGAAAAGCATCAATCATATCTTCTGTCCATGTCAAAGTCTTATTTCCTGACGTAGTGCTGTGAAGTACAGCGGATGTCTCAGCAAAGCTTCTGATTAATCGACGATACTACCATGCTAGACCAAGAAACGACCTAAGCTCTGTCGTAGTAGTAGGAGTGGGAGCGTCTTGAATCTTGTCAATCTTTGACTGGTCTATAGATACGCCATTTGCATCAATGACATGTCAAAGAAGGGATACCCTTGGCATTGCAAAAAAACACTTCCACAACTTGAGCTTGAGACCATGCTTCCTTATGCGGTCGAACACTAGCGTCAAATGAAAAACACTTCTTTCGAAGCTCCTTGAGAATATCACGACATAGTCAATGCATACTCGGAAAACGCAAGTCCCTGGAGCACATGGTCCATCATACGCTGAAATTTGGAAGGGGCATTCATAAGCCTAAATGGCATGACTTCAACCATGAAATTCCCGTATCTGCGAACAAATGTGGTCATCTCTTTGCAATCTTCATACATCTTGACTTGCCAATACCCTGAGAAAATATCAAGCGTGGTGAAAACATAACATCCTACAAGGTCGTCAAATATTTCTTCCATGCGGAGTAGCGGCCATTGATCAGCATTCATGGCTCTATTGAGTTTGCGATAGCCAACGCAGAACCTTGGACTTCCATCTTTTTCCGAAGGAATAACGACTGAAGCTGACAATGCAGAAGCGGAAGGGATAATAATACCAGCCTTGAGTAGCAGATTCATTTCATTGCGGACGAAATCATTGTGCTTAAGAGGCATTCTCCTTGCTCTGGGATATATTGGCTTATCCAAGAATAGATCAAGAGAGTGAGATATAGAGACTTCTGCAGGGTACAGATCCACCAGAGACCAAGCGATTACATTAGACTCTTGCAAACAAGAACATATCTCTTTCCGTTCTTTTTCAGTAACATGGAATATATTTGACGAAAACAGCTCTCCTTGTTCACTGTCACCAGAGATTTTAAAATTTGGTATCATTTCCCTAGGAGCACCTTGACTTTTGTCTGTCAGAGTGACAACCAGTTCATCATCGTCTTTAGAGGTACTCTTATCATCGAAAGCAGCATCAAAGTGCAATATAGAGTCATCGCTATCTGTTTGAACTTCTCCTTCGTCGGGAACATCAACGCGAGCGTGAGCGAAGCCAATCATGGCTTTCTTCCCGGAGATTTTCATCTTCACTTGCTGATTGCCGAGGTGAAGACAAGCCTGAGGCGTCTCAAGGGTGGGAGACTGGACTATCACATCAAACGAAGGACCATCGATAACGAGAAAATCTAGCGGAACAGACATGCCTCCAACCGAGATAGGCATATCATGAAGTATAACCTTGCAAACGGCGCTCTGGCCGTTAGATACAGTTATCTTCTTCGATGTATCCCTCAGCTCAAATGACAACTTTTCACAAAGCTTGGTAGAAATGACATTCGGCACCTCTCCAGAATCTAGTAACGCTTCAATTTCAGTTCCATATATCGTCACAGAGACTGCCTTTAGACGTCTAGTCTGCTTCTTAACTGGACCTACAAATGAACGTCGGAAGTTAGTACGGCGACTGATAAGCTTACCAATCTTCTTCTTAGCATCATCAGCGTCAACGCGAGTCAGTTGTCCAAATTTCAATCTGAATGAAGCATCTGCCAGCTCTGCTAGGACGTTGTACTGCATTGCATGATAATATATGCTCTTTCTTAGCCCTTCTCGGTTTCTGTTTTCGTGGTTTATGCCCATGAACTTTCGCTTGACGGATTCTTCGTTCTGGACGAGATGGGTTAAGCAAAATTGGGATGGGTGCTCTGCCGTACGAACGGCGTTGCTAAGGAAGGGCTTCACCTTTGGCATTTCTCTTAGCTGTAGCAACTACCTCCATATTCTCAAAGTTCTCGGTCACGATCGGGACATGGCCAGATCTTTTCTGAGCACCGAAGAAATTTTCCTTTTCCTCTTCTTTGGTTTGCCACCCTTTTCTAGTCTCCTTTGGCGTGCTTCTTCTCCAGCACGTGATCCCACAGTGTCCGATCTTTCCAAAACGATCACATATAGTATTGCGATGCGGGATTGCGTCACATTTTGACGCATAATGACCGGCCTTCCTGTAATAAGCACAGTTTCTGTCGTAGTCTCGAACTTCTGTTTGTGATTTCTTAGCCATTAGAATAAACTATGCAAACTTTTCGGATAAGTTATCAACCTTTGTCTCCAAACCCTGGGAGAAAGAATGATCCAATGGCCTCTGGTTTTGGACAATACGCATCGGTGGGCCAATGAATAAAACATGCGAACGCATCGCTTTCTTGGCAGCATCGAAGGCTTTCACTTGAACCTTCAACTCTTCATAATCTTCTGCACCATGAAAGACGACAAACTGAGCTAAATCAGCGTATTACATCACTGCTTTTCTTAACAGGCGGAGCTTTGCCTTAGAATTGAACCCAGCTTTCCTGAAGTGGTTGTCCATATGACTAAAGAAGCCAACCAAATCTCCATAATCCAGTTCAGCCGATACTGCCTGCCAAATATTCTCTTCAGGTTCTCCCACTTTTTATAAGCGATTGATAAAAGCGTGCTTCACGGATTGATAACCTTTTGCTACTTTGGAGAGTGAACCATTAATGGCGTAAGTATCATCATAAAACTCGCAGGCTTTCTTCTCTAGAAAGCCAAGAAGCTCAAGTGCCATATCTTCTTCGGTCTTTTCTCTCATAGCAACATTCTCAAAGTAGAAGAAAAACATCACAAACCTAACAGACGATCCATCAAAAGAAGAAAATTTAAGGCATGGCTCAGAGAAAATCCCTCCTCGAGAGTACCATGTGGGCACCATCACAAAACGGTGACGCAGATGGGCCAAAATTAGCAATAATGTATGCTGAAAAGGGTGTCCTCAAAGCTGAAAGCCCCATACAGATGAAAATGATAAATAGAAAGCACGAAAAATGGAAATGAAAGGACCAAAAGGACTCAATCTGCTAAAAAAACTATGAAAACAAATGGGGGAGCAAGAGTCTCAATCCCAGAAGACTTTTCCTTAACTTCTTGAAACGGCATGCCACCAAAAACTTATTTCAATGGCCACTAGGAGTCAGAATCCAATCTTCCCGTCAAACACTCCGGTTTTGAAGCGATTTATGCAGCCTATCTGCATTTGCGCTTACCAGAAGTAGGCGCGTACAATCCTTACAGGGCTTCCAAAGAAAAGCTACTAACAGCGGGGTATACTTTCACTCTGTACCCAACCTGGCCATTTGCAGGAAATTTTCCACGGCACGTTGCATGCCGACAGCTTTCTGTCTAGCAACTACGACCGGAAATCACCAGGACTTTGGACCGACCCCGTTATCCGAGTAAAGCTCCAGTAGCGCTCACAGACGACTGAAGCACCTTTAGTACACACTGCCCGTATCCCGTCTATGCTTGAAGCGCTTCAACTGGTCTTAGCGACGGCACTTCCCCACCCTAAGTATGCACCTAGCGGCAAACGCCTTACTAGATGCAAATGATGGTTGACTGGTTGATTGAAAATGTTAGAAAGAGTGGTTAATGAGGTTTTTGTATGATTATAATTCTTTCTGAGTCCAGACCAAAGTCTGGGCGTCAACGCACCCTTTTATAGCGTCCAAAAGCACTTGAAACAACGCAAGAAACGTATAAATACTTTATATTTACTCATGTGTGCGTGTAGATTATTCCATTGGCTTTTACCAGCCTCTGGAGCTGCACACTAACCAATACCACTCCGTTTTCTGACGCCAGTGTCACTTCAACACAGTAGCACGGCTGGGAGAGCAAAGCATAAAATGCTCTAGTAGGTGCTGGAACGCTCTACACGTTTGTTACAGCAGTGCCAGAGCATTCTACAGGTTTCGCAACCAACAATCCACTTTGACGGAACGCTTCGCTGCCCTTTTAGAATCTCAGCAGCAGCAGCTGCTGCAGCAATGCTCAAATTTCATTGGCTGCTTGGGACTGCTTCATGTTGACTGCTTTTAATGCTCACTTTCTGGCACTAGAGCAGCGTCAGCCACTCAGCAGCACAGTGGCTGGAACAGTGTGAGAGGTAGAATGAGAGAGAGTTGCATTGTAATTCTCTAAATTACAATGCAACTTCAAATTGAGACTCCATTCGGTACTCTCTGTAAATTAGGCTTACAAAAACTTAGAGGATAGCGTCAATAAAGAAGCGGGCGGCGACGCAGTCTGTGCTTTCTGACGGTCACACACTTCGTCTCATGGTCGAATCGCTCACCCATCCCTCGATCGCAACCCCGAAGTATCCCTCTTTACACGTCAACCACCCCCCACGCCCAGTACCAACCCCCCACCTTCATCACCGCCACTTCAAAGCCTTCCCACTCGACATCAACTGCGTATTCCTCTCCTCAATGAAGCTCCGCAACGCGCATATCATTTATCCCAAGCCCTCTGGAGACCATGGAATTCATTTTCGGACTCGAAGCCTACAGGCTCTACTTGGTCGTTACTATTCTGCTTTACAACTTTTCTTTCTACTTTGGAAACTCAACCACCACTTTCAACCTAAGGCTGAACAGCTTGCAAGCCGATTACTGGGACAAGAATCGATTGGGCACTTGAAGTAATCCTTAGGATTTGATATCGCACTGGATACTCGGCTCATCTAGAGCGTGCCCTATCTACCTTTGGTGACACGGTGTGTCGTCTTTTGGATTTAGCTCTTCATAATCCTCTTTTTTTACTAACCAACTGAGCCGCACTCGAATGTTGCATGGAACTAGAAGGGACCAACTGGTGAACACTTATCTTCAATTAGTAACCTCCCTTGGACATTCCGTAGACACTTAACGCACCTTGCTCTCGTTCGCGCAGAGATTGGCTGGCTGCAGAAAGTCGTGACTCACCGGGAGAGAGTAGCCCGGGTCCACAGGTCAAATGTCTAATGTAGCGGAGGTAGTTTCTCCTGTCAGTACGCTCGAAGAAAAGAAGACTCCAGAAAGTAACCTCGCTAGCAAGAAGACAAGCAGATTATCAAAAGGAACCATGCTAACCAGATTTCATCACAATCCTTTCAATCTTAACCCAAACAGGTGAGTGGACGTAGAGAAAAAGGTAAGAGAACGATCCCACGCCTTGAGGGATCCGCGGACTATTACACATGGATAATATATGTTCGAGACATGATGAACGCTGACCAAGTTCTCTTTGTATTAACGGATGCTCGCCCATTGGAAATTGAGAGCTCTGTCCAAGCTCCCCGCCGATGGGATGACGCGGACAGAAAAGCACGATCACATATTGTGCAGAACCGTGGTACTCAGCCAATTGTTACCATGTCAGAGCTTTTTGAAAGAATGCAATGTTCTGCATTAGACGTTTGCACCAAACTTGAGATTACTTACAAAAAGGACAACATTCAAATTAAGATGGATCTTCTACAACATTTCAACAGTCTTGTGTTCAAGGATGACAGGAATATTATCAAACATCTCCATGATATGGAAAAAATTTCTTGAGCTTGCTCGTCTTGGACATCCATTAACCCACAAGGAGCGAACAGCTTGTTTATTGAGAACCTTACTAGACTCATTAATGGCGATCAAATTACTCGCAGATGCCAATAACATGGAACGCGACCAGCTGGTCTCGTTGATAATGTCTGAAATGGATCGCCGCAAACACCATGATTCCACTAGTACCATCAAAACTGCTGGTATACGAAGTAGTTCTCAGTACCACCATATGGGCGCGCGGAAATCCAAAAAACCAATCCTAAAGTCGGTTAGGAGATCTGCAACGGTTTGATGCTGGCATTTTGGAAGAATAGACCATATTAGATCCGAGTGTTGTTGGAGAAAGCAATCCAAGCCAAACGAGAACTACCGGAAACGGTCTTCAAACCGATTGCGTAATACCAACTTCAGATCAAAGGAATGAGACTCCAACGGAAGAAACTACAGCAAGCCCTACCCCTACAGACAGAACACCGAACCTCGTGGGTTTGTTGCTATAACAAAGGCAAGACTATCTCTTCACGAACATGAGACAGTTACATGACTGGAATGCGGCGTTAGTCATGTTTCCGTCAACGATAGAGCCCTCTTCTGGGATTGTAAATCCGTGAAGAATGAATTAGTGCGTACATGCGACAGAGAGTCCGATATAAAAGCAACAGGAACAATCATGCTGCCTTTGGGAGATGGAATCTATTTACCTGCCAATCACACTCCCTCATTTGATTCCAATCTAGTCTATCTATCAGTACTTTCAGATTGTGCTACTGTCACATTCAGCAGTGATAATAACTTTACCGGTTTTATCATAAAGGATTCTCGAAACCAAGCACTGCTTCACCAATGCACAGCAAATAAAGGACTTTGTCCACTACCAAACAAAATCCCTCCGCTTCGCGCTCAGACCAGTGTTACAGCACCCAGCACCCGGAGAAACAGCCAAAGACTGGCACGAAAAACTAGGACATCCTGGAAAAGACCAACTACTCTCCACCGTCCATCAGCCCAACGTTGTACCCGATCTGTCAAGATCCGGTGTTCAAAAAATCCATTGCGCATCATACGTAGAAGCCGGATCGAGACGTGCTCCACTACAACGATGCTCATCCTTAGCCACTTACCCATTGGCGCTCACGCACACAGACCTAACTGTTCCCATCACGGCACCGTCATTACAAGGATCAAAGTACATGCAGTTACTCGTTGATGACACCACAAGAGCATCGTTGCTTTACTTCCTATCTACTAAATCACAGTTCTTTGTCTGCGTAGAGTGTTACAAGGCTCTCGCGCAAAATGAACAACCAAGGAACCGTCTATACCCCGTTCGCCTTGACGGAGAGGGTGAAAATAAAGCGAACGAGTTCCTCACATATGCACTGGACAACGGAACAATCCTTGAATACACACAACCTTATGCACACGATTCGTGCTGCACTGCGGAGAAAATCACCCAGGATTTGTGGAAGACGGCTGGAACATTTCTCTGCGCATCCAAACTACCTCTACAGCTTTGTGAAGAAGCCATACCCCGTGGAAATTGGATACGGAACCGCCTACAAAATTTCAGAATCGTCATGAAGGTCCCTTACGCAAAAGTTTTTTGGTAAAAAGCCCGAGTTCTCCGCTCTACTTTAGTTCGGACAAGGAGGTCATGCGTAAATACATCGTTCTGATACTGCACCGAAAAAGAAGTTACTATCCCGATCTTTGAAGGAACACTTCGTTGGAATGCAAAACACTCAAATGCTATACAGAGTTTACGTACCTTCCACAGAGAAGGTGATCATGGTCAGACAAAAAGACTTCAAGGTATCAAAGGAATATCTACCATCCATCACCACGCTACTTCAATTCTCGTCCTAGAGCCGGACAAAAGCTGAGCAGCGACTCAATGAAGAAGTGCACTGCTTAGCTGCACACTCTTGCTCGAAAGATGGTGAAGACTCGTTGAAGTTACAAAATAGCTTCGAGGAAGGAAGACATATTCCCGTATGGGCAAAAGCAATCAAAAGGGAATAAAATGCTCTCGTTGAACGAAAAACTTAAAGATCCATTGACAGGAAGGCAGGAATGAAACTCCTTCCATTCCTGTGGACATTTAACGGGAAATAAGGAAATATAGGTACTCCAGAAATTCTCCCCAAAGCTCGATGTGTCGTAAAAGGCGACACGCAAAGACCATATTTGGAGTACGATCCTGACAATCTGTACGCACCTGTGGCTCGGCTCGAAACATTCCGACTAGCGTTTGCCAAGGCAGCCACACAGAAACTGATTTTGGAGACAATGGATATAAGCCACGCTTACCTTTACGGTGACCTAGAGGAACCGTTGATAATGGAGCAACCCCAGAGTGCCTCTGGCGGTTTTTATGTTCCTGGTAAAGTTTGCTTACTGTTGAAATCCATTTACGGTGCAAAACAAGAGGGGTAAATTTGGGGATCTCTCTTGCACACAGAGGTAGTTCGACTGGGATTTCAGCAGTCAAATACGGACAGTAGGTTGTAAATTTACAGGTCAGGAAGTGGCACAATAAATACTGTCGTCTTTGTAAATGACATTGTGACTCTGCCCGATTCAAAGTCTCTCTTGGAAGACTTTAAAGCTGAAATGAAGAAACTGTTTCAGTTAAAACTTCTTGGTGAGCCCAAGTCTTTTATTGGTCTAAAAAGAAAGGGATACGAATGGAATTCATGCAAGCCAAGAGAAGTATGTGGAAAAACTACTTCGGGATTACAATCTCTGCAATGAGAACCCAGCAAAGACTCTACTAGCGTCTCCTTGTACCGTTTCAGCGACACGTCGTAGTGAAACATTTTTCCATCATTGCTTCACGAAAAATACCGTAATTTGAATGGTCACCTGATGTACTTGGCAGTGGCATCGAGGCCTGATATCGTGTTCGAGGCGTCAATGTTTGCAAGACAGGTACATAATCCTTGTCACAGGCACTTTGCACTGGCAAAACGTGTCTTAAGATACTTGAAAGGTGCAAAGATCCTTTGTCTCTACTTCCCGTGGGAGAGTCATGCTCCGATTGAACCATTCTGTGATGCAGACTGGGCTTGTTGTAGCGAAACTAGAAAGCCTACAACTGACATAATAGTGAAGGTGAATGATAGACCCGTGTTATGGACGATGAAGTCGCAAACAATCATTGCTTCGTCTTCTGGAGAAGCTGAATACATTGCTCTCTCGTATTGTGGGAACCTGCGAACGTGGTTACGAAGACTGTTTTGGGAGCTTCGAAATGGTACCATTCTTGAAGATGAACCGAATGACATGTATCCAATGCGTCCAAGACTTCTGGAAGGAACAAAAACATTGACCTGAAGTTCCATCATGTGAGGGAACTTGTGAAGTCTGGGGTCCTAATTATCTCGCAGATACTAATCGATTTTAACCACCGGGCATTATGAAGAAAGAGTTTTCTCAACACCACTTATATAAGCTTTCTACTCTTTGCGGTTTGAGGCAATCTCTTTTTCCTACATTTATAACCTATGTTTTTCCCTTTATTTTGTGTCGTGAACGTTCGCAGAACTTATGGAAAATGAACTTGAGAAAATCAAACTAAGCACAGGTTATACCTTTTCCTATTGTACGTAGATTTTTTTTAGGTTTTTGCTGGTACAAGACATTTTAACGATAGCCGTTAAGATACAAACTTTAGCATAGATATTATCTTATATTCTCTGTTACCAACGCAAAAAATGTACAGTTGTTTGCAAAGGATGGTGTGATTGGTGGAATTAGAGAGCGTGGCATTGTAATCCTCTAAATTGCAATGCATTTCCGAACTGAAAATGGATTCGGTACTACCTTTCAATTAGGCTTACAAATCATTAGAAGATACAGTCTGTAGAGGAGCGACCAGGGGCGCATTCTCTGCTTTATGCCGGCCACAGACTTCGTCTCACACAGAAGTCAATTCTGCAGTGCCAGCCCATTGCATTTTTGTTTATCAAAAACAATTAAGCTTCATAGTACTGCTATTATTACACTCTTTCTGGATCCACCAACAATAGTTTAGGTCTGGCGCAGCATGCAGAACCCTGTTTTCTGCGTTGAGCTAAAGATGGATCCGAAGGCACATTCTTGTGCCCCGTGTACAACTTTTTGGAGGGCAAACATTGTAGGGTCTGAAAAGGAGAGGGTAAGTTGCTTTCGTGGGTTTCAGATAGATTCCAACTTTGACCTATTTCCAAAATTAAAGTTTTCTGAAAGGTACTATGCGTTACTCCCATACACAAAAAATGTATTGGAACGGGCCTTAAATACTATACTACGATATAATGACTGCTTCGAATTTTGACTTTCTTTTACTGCCGGCGCAGTCAAAGTGTCCCTTACAATATGTTTGACTGCATTCAATATTTTGAATGCTTTCCCCAGTCAAACATTTGAATTCATTCAAAGCTTTGCTAAGGAATCCATTCAAAACATTGAATGCAGTAAAAAGCCTGGTTTGTAAGCCATTCAAACTTTTGACTGCAGTCAAAAGCTTGATGTGTTAGCCATTCAATTCTTTGACTGCAGTCAAAGAACGAAGCGAAAGCATTCCACTAGTAACATATGTCTTATGTAGACAGCGCATGAGTACATGAAGACGACGTTCTGTCACATAGCACTCTACCTATTTTCTTGCAGTACCAAACATAGTAGTCATCAGCTCTGGTTATTTTCGTCTCCGTTCCACTTGACTTTCCAACATACTACAGGTACTTATATGATCTTCCTGTGTTCATCACAGCCACAAACTACAAACGTCTCCAACACAGAATTAGAAGTGCAACAACGTCACTTTTCAAACAGGAGATCACATTTATATCAAAATCAACTTCAGCAATTCAATCCTCTTGCAGGATATGCAATCATACCGTTTCCACTGGAACGATCTTCCCGATCAATTGTAATCGATACTGGTGTGGTTCTCGAACATAACTTCACAAAACAACGAAACTGGCATGGCTTGGCACATCGATGTAACAGCGTTATTCAACTAAAAAACAGGTACTCTAACATTACGGATCATCCGAGACTGCAGCAGCATACGATTTCGAAGCGATTAAGAAAACTTGAGCAAGAACGAACTGCATTTGCCAGTAAGGTGACCAAGCAATGACAACTGTTTATAAGAAAAACTCCGACTCGTTATCACTCGATAAACTTGGTTCGGTTGATGGTCAAAAAGTTTCTTCCGTTTTCTATGGTATCCTTTAGTGAGTTCAGAACATTTATTGGGGTTTTAGATCAAAAATCGGAGTTAAATAATCAATTGCAACCTGGTTCGATTCGGAAGCTAGTTGTCAAAATATACATCGGAACCACTTCTTCTCTGATGAAAAAGCTCAGAAAAGAAATCAGTGTTACACCTCTGGCATTCCTTCATATTAATGTGAACCTATGGACTTCTCGCCTTTCTAAGGATAGGTTTTTTGGAATACAACTATTTTACGTAAGCCGGGAGTGGGAAGTTAAGGCTGTTCTGCTAGCTGTGCGCCACTTTTGCCCGTCTGGTAATCTTTTGCCAGGCCGTAGCTTGTCTGACATTCTACAGTTGTGGACAAACAAGATAATATTAGAATTTAATGTAAGCTACGATAAAATTTTGTCCTCAACATCTGACACTGGTTCAGATGTTAAGAGACTCTGCTCTGTTTTGATACCTGAATCATGGGAATGGTGTTTGCCTCATATGCTTAATTGCGTTCTGGTTGGGGCATTCGGGACAGGTCTGAACTGCGTCAATATTCGCAATAATGGTGCACGAAGATTGCTAAAGGACTTAAAAAAGGTCATACGGCATGTCAACAAAAGCTCTGTGATGAAGCAAAAATTTAAGGAGACTCAGGAGAAGAATAATAGAAAACGTTTGAAGCATCTTTCGGATGTTTCGCATGGTTGATTGTCAACTGTTCGACAATTGGAAACGTTTCTACGGCTTTGGGGGACGTTGGTTGTTCATTACGAACGGAACGAGATGAAGGGGTTCCCACTTATAGCCGGAAAGGAGAACCTGGTGGAATTGTTTTCGCTGATGCTCCCTGTGAGTGACGTTATGAAGCAGGCCCTGTGCACGACTTTCCCTACCGGAATTGATGCTTTTCTGGCCTTATGTAGTTTGAACCGCCATCTACTGAATGGCGAAGAGCCTTTAGAAATATATGATCCGTCGAGAGAAGATTATGACTCACCGAACCGTCAACCCATGAAGAGAGATCCGTTGCATCTCTGCAACTTGACCAAGCACACCCGAGTACTTCTAACGAACGCACTACAGAAAAGATTTCATGAAAGTTATAATGGCACTCCACCCTCTTCAATGCTAGAGATGCAGGTCTTCATGCCTCCTGTTTATCGGAAACTGAACTGTTTGGATTATATTCTGGACCCTTTTGGCGCCGAAGAGCATCGAAACTACATTATGGACAAAATAGTTGATCTCTGTATGTAATGCAAACAGGCGCAAAACGGCTGAGTTTAAGAAGGTGAGTTTCAGTCGATTCATGGTGACAAAAGTTCTGTGTTAGAGTCTTCGGTGGTGGAAAAGACAAGGAAAGTTAACAATCTTTGGGATTTCGAAGAGTTTGCCTGCGATGAAACACCTGTGGACTAGTCTCCAAGCACTGCAGAAGAATCTGTTTGTGCAGAAAAAACTTCATACTTAGATCAAGAGCGCGCCCGTCCTGGAGATGTTACCTCACGAAATCTTTTGAATTGCTGGCGGACAAAAGGTTCAAAGTATCCTAATCTCAGCGTCGTTGCCCGTGCTGTTCTTGGGCATCCTGCTTCCTCCGCCCAAATCGAATGGGAGTTTGGAACAGCTCGATCCTTTCTCAGGAGCCGTTGAACCCGGCTCGATTCCGCTTTTGTCAATATGTCGCTCTTCCTCTACTGCAATCTTGACCTTATACCAAGCGATGTACCAGAACTTTCAAACCCCAAATGGAAATCCCATATTCCAGCGCGGCTGTTGGTGAGAAGCGTTGATATAGACTCTCTCTTGAATATCCCTATGAACGAAATAGAAGACTTCGATCTCGGGTTGCTGCGGTACCTGTAAAAATTGACCTATTCAGTATGTCCACTTTTGTAGCCACATATTCTAGTGCTGCTTGCTACTGTTCGTGAACACCACACGGGCGCTAGGCTGAGTAGCATGTTCCTAAACGAGATTCTGCGTTAAATGTGGTGTCAGCTATACGGACGGTTGCTGTGGCATGCGACGCAGAATAAGAAGACGAAAGAATTCACTGAAAGCATTGAAACTCTCGTGCCAAGACCATGGGTAAGAGCATCACCAGGAATTCTGCAGCAAGCAAGCAGAAGGGCTCCGCGAATCATTTGCAGGAAAGGTCATGTGATTTGCACATCCTTTGAGGACGATCAAGTATGGATTGTCTGGGAAGACGGCGAAGGAAAGATTGGCGTTTCAGAGCATGACACTGACACTGAAGTTAACAGGTACGTAGACATGTTTTAAAAATCCATTCCAGACTGCTAGGTGCCGAATGGCCCTCCGAGAGTAGAACAAGCCACCTTTGTAGGGGAACAGAGCAGCATCGTGAGCTTTGATGAAGACATGAAGATAACTGTTTGGGGCAGAGAATCGGGGGATGGGAAGCACATTATGGAGTGCAAACTGAGCGAAAGAGTCACGGAAAGAGTTAGACAAGTGAATAGGAGATATTGGTGGCGTCAAAGAGTGTGCTCATGTCTTGGACGCTCTGGAATTGATGCTGAGCTGAATTCGGTTCCAACAGGAGACTCAGTTTCAATGGAAGAGCGATGCATTGGAATCATCGCAAACGCAATGGGAGTGGTAAGTACGAACGAGAAACAGGAGATTCGAGTATGGGACGCATGGGGTGGCAAGGCAGTGGTACAGTCTCTCCGCGGTCACACGGATCGCCTGTAGTGTGTTTCGATAAGTGCAGATGGCAGTCGTATCATTTTCTGGTCTTTGGACTTCAGTGCGAGTGTGGGACCTTTGCACCTGGCACTCAGGGCCTGTCTTAACAAGCGCGTTCACCCGTGAACGTCAACGCTGTAACGAAGTGATAATTTGAGTTCTTCAAAATAGATGACTGTGAGATAGTGCGCGCGAGCGCCCTACTCAGGTGAAATGTCCGGGAACGGTGACGGTGTGTATCGCGCAACGGGGTGTAAGGCCGTGCGGCTACCGAGTCGGAAATGGCGGAACGGTGAAGGTGCGGAGTAGCGCAGGACCCTCTGCTGTGAGGCCGAGTACGGAGACACGCGTAGCCGAAACAGGTACCACGCGCCTAAACAGAGAGCCAATGTAACGGTAGGTATCCGATACGGCGCAGCCTGTACAGGAATTTGACGAGCTGCGTCTCCTACTACGACTTAGGATCCGTGCCGAGGAACTAAGACGAAGAACCTAGTAGGAAGCACCTTGAGTTTACTTGGTGAGGGCGTCGGCCGCGCTGGCGGAGAATAAATATCCAGCTGGGCCGCGCCACACGTGTATGGCTTACCGCTCGTGGGGCACTAGCTGCCACCAGCACACACGTGTGCTACTACAACTACTACAGTAGCAGAATAGCGGAAGGGCTCCTACAGCCAGAATAACACTCCAATAAACGGTTTTCACTTCCTTACAGACCCCCCTTCTCACACTGTTGTCCGTCCCCGGACAGCCATCTTCGATTTCCGTGTACGGCCTCTTTCAACCGTTCTGCTCGACCCGTCCTCATAAGAGTCCCCTTCACTTTCATTCGTGTATCGCTTCGTCCCGCACCCCGGTTCATACTCCATCATGCTGCAGGTCGGCGAGGATTGGGTCAGCCCTGACACAGAGTTCGACCATCGCCGCCTTCCGGGACGCACACCAATTTCCCGTCGTCGGATGGTTCTTCCCTCTCCTGTCGATGAGTACGTTGCTGCCGCCGCTGAGTGGTTCGATGCTTCTCGCTTCTCCGCCATTCGGGTTCGTCCGAGCATTGGTTATAGGGCTGGGAATAAACGCCTTCGCGACGGTGCGTGGGAAGCCCGATGGGGGCACATGTGAATCCGAGTCAATGACGGACCCCACCTTAATGCCATACGAACGGAACTCGCTGCATCCGTTGATATGCCGTGGGTTCGGTGCGCACAGGAACGAGATTATCAACACAGACTTTCCGTAATTCTCAGCCGCCTTCGGGATCAATATGATTCAAACACCGACACGGAACCCTTCCAACCACCAGGCCACAATCTCCTTGCTCTAGTCGCGTGGCCGGCGCCGTTAGACGGATTCTACCTCACCTGCGAGCGTGAGCGCTGGGGTGATGACATCAGTGACGAAGCACGCATCCGGAGCTGTCACGCGGTCTTCTTTGGATGGCACAACTAGGAGTTCCACGATCTTCTTCGTCCGAAGCGGCAGGGCTTATATCTTCCTGTTCCACAGGAAGAGCGGATGTTCGACATTTCGAGGTATCTCTATGTACCGACTCTCCCGATTGCGGCATACTATTCGGGCGTGATGCTCGCCCAAGGGCGGCTGCCATCCATCGCCCGCACTGTTCTCCAGACGGAATGGCTAGTGCTGGCATTCTTCGCGTTCCTTTACGCAGCCCGTGACGGACTACCAATGCAGTTGAAGTTCTCCGACTGGCGCCTCGGACCAGATACTGACTTGGATGCTCCGGTTGGACGGCTGTTCAGGCTCCCATGTGAGCTGGTTCGCTTCATCCGGGGGCTCGGGGTCCAAAACATAGTCCGCGGAACCGCATTCGGCGCAGCAGAAGCCGACTCTCTCCTGGATTACGTCGTCAGGATCGACTGGGAAAGGACACCGAGCCCCGGATACTTGTGATACGACTACGACGAAGACCGTTTCACGGATATCCCAAGGCATCCTGTAGGGCGTGATGATGGGAAGGAGTACAGAAACAACCCTCCTTATCTGCCGCAGTCGCAGTGGATGGTGGCGCCTCGCAACTACGCTCCACACTATTTTCCACAAGCAGCGGGGTTCATTCGGGAATGCCTCTCTGGTATGCAATTATTCAATACCGTCAGCGGAGATGACGATGAAGAAGGCGCATTGGCCGTCCAGTCTGAAGCGACACAACATCCGACTCAGATGCGCCCAGGCGTTCGCTACATGCACCAGCGCCGGGTTCGTTCGGTCAATATCGAACTAGATTCGGTAACTGCCCTGCATCATGTCCATCGGAATTCCGTCGTGACTGAGGAGCTCGACTTGTCCACCGATAGAACACATCTTTCAGCAGCACTGTACCGAGCGTATCGCAAGTTGAACGACCGGTGTGCAGAGCTGGAAGTGCCGGTATCGGATAGCATTACGCAAGCACTGGACCGCGCGATGGAATGGGTGGTGGAAGCGAAGCGCCATGCGAGCTTGCGAATTGCTGCGTCCCACCAGTTTAACGAGATAGTCAATCAGGTGAGGCGCAGTACTGAAACCGTGGTCGGGAATGCAGGTAGTGTGTTCGCCTGCGAGGACGCAACCGATGTTATAACGGGAGTGGCGGCGGGTTTGGCGGTCGAAGCGTCCGGTGCGAAAGGGGTGTTGGGCGAGGACCATGTAACTCCCGCTGACAGCGGAACAGATAGAACAGGTATGACAACGTCGGAGTGCATGGCGATTCTCAGAGGCAAGGCGCGTGCTGACTGAGTGTAATTGATCAAATAAAATAAATGAGCAATGTTTTGAGCAGTGCCACATACGGTTGAACTTGTTCATGCGCCCGAGCTCCGAATACCGGCCAGGAGACACCAAATAGGGCGTTTTCCAGAGAGTTCAAATCCGTATTCAGATTCGTTCTGCGATGCCTAGAAGCCGAGATACGGGCAATTCTTTGTTTCGGCCACTTTTTCGGCTCGCAAGCCGGTTTCAAAAAATCTGAACAATTCCGAGGCGGATTATTTGATACTGTCTCGTGCGCCGTGGCAAAGCCTTTCGCCCTATAAGCGTCTATGCTTTCCAGGTGTCACACCAGGTTAGCTTCTCAAGGGGTGGATCTTTAGCATTGTTGACGCCGTTTCGGGGCTCGTGGTTCAACTGCCGTGTCATTGCTGCTGTGTGCCGCGTCCCGATGTGACGCAGTACCGCCTTGGGTTTCAAAGTAGGAGCTTTGGTACCTTCTGCCTACTCTGTTGAGTCAGAGCGACACGAGAATGATTCACTATGTCGAGTTTCGCTTTCGGTGTTTTGTACCCCCCCTCTCAGTCGGCGACGCGTCCTCGCGGCGAACCATTCTTCGGAAGTAACGCGCCACGAAGTTGTTTGGAATGTTCCGCTTTGGTTCCCGTGTGGGCTTCTTGAAGCCGTACCACTTAACGCGGACCAGTTCTTCTCCGTCTTCGGCAACTCCATGGTCGATGACCTACTCGACCACCCATTCCTTTTCTGCTGATATCGGATCAGAAACCTTGGAGTGAGAGTTCTCCGGGTCTGGGACTTTGTCAGGATCAACCGATACCGATTTTTCTGCGATTGCAGAGCCATCCGATGCGCGTTCGCGCATGGGTTCTGGGAACGACTCATCCGTTCCAACTTCATTTTCCTCCGATTCTTTGGGTGCGGCCGTGTTCGGTTGGACCTTCTCAGAAACCGTAGGTCCAGCTGCCGTCACCCGGTCCATGCTAACTATATCGTGTAGCCCGTCTACTTCAAGCGTGACCGTACTGTCGGTAGCACGGATGACCTTGTAGGGGCCTTCCGAGTTCGGTAGTAGTTTCCGGACGATATCTTCGTACTCGGTGGATGCTTTCTTCCGAGGCGGGATATCTAAGTAAACCATATCACCCTCCGCAAAAATTGGCTTGTACCGTATTCGGGAGTCGTAGGAGGTTTTGTAGCGCTCCTGTGCAGTAACTCATTTCTTGTAGGCCAGCTTCATGAGTTCGGAAATCCGGGCGCGCGTGACGCGCTTGGTTTCTCCCGGTGTCGGGACGAGGGATGCCGTTTGCGGAAGTGCGGATGTAGGGTCATCCAGCACGATCCCTGGAGGGTGCCGAGTGAGGGAGAGGTCGAAAGCAGTGAAACCGGTTGAACGGTGAACTTGCAGGCTATACCCGTACACGAGGGGCTGGACCAGCTTGTCCCAGTCCTTCTGGTGTTCGGATACGTAGTGTCGCAAGCGGTTGATCAACAATTTGTTAAACCTTTCGGCCTGTCCGTTCGTCTGCGGATGATAGGCGGCTGTAAGTACATGCGTAATTCCGAGATCGGCTGCAAGCGACTCGAAATACTTGGCGACGAACTGCGGAACGTTGTCGGTAAGTAGGTGGGTAGGAATCCCGTAAGGGTAAACCCAGTTCTCCAAGAAAGCGATGGCTATGTCAGTCGCCTTCGTATCCGATAGCGGTATGGCTCTCGTGAGCTTCTTGAAGCGGTCCGTTATCACTAGTATGTACTTGTTTCCGCGTCCGGTTTTCGGCAGTGGGCCAAGGATGTCCATAGCCACGAATTCGAATGGTCCCGATGCCAGGAACAACTTCAAGTATTTCTGGTTCTTGAAGTATGTTCCGCGAATGGCTCGACATGGCTCGCACCGTGAGAGGGTTTCATATACATGCTGTGACATGAGGGGCCAGTAGAAGTCCCGTCGCAATGTATAATACATCTTGACCGAGCCCGGATAACCAGCCAGGCGTGGGTAGTGAGAGAGATAGAGTACTCTATCCCGTAGAGACTCCGGGACGACCCTCTGTATGGCTCCGTCAATCGGTGAGATTCTGCAGAGTATTCCGGAGCGGTTGTAATCGAACTGGGACTTCTGATCTCCAACGGACAGGGCTTTCTCCTTGCAAAACGGGTCCTCTGCTTGGGCGGCGATAAACTCTTTGACCGTTATCGTGGTGATGTCAGGCTGTTCCGGTACGGTCGCCATAACGTGCAAGGGTTCTCCTGTGCCCGTAGTCGTCGGGCGATTCACCAGTACATTCTTGTAGACTTCTGCGTTCACGGCAACATCTGTGATGACATATTCCGACTCGGATTCATCCTCGTCCACGAATAGACATGGTATTTCATCCTCGAGAGGCGTTTCATCGTTTCCGTCTGTTGGCATGCGGGACACTGCGTCCGCGGGAAGGTGCTTGATCCCGGGACGGTACTGGAATTCGAAGTCGAACTCCGCGAGGCGCAAGCGCCATCTGGCGAGTCTTCCAGTCGCATCGGTTATAATTAGAAGACAACGCAGAGCGTTGTGATCCGTTCGAACGATGAACCGTTGTCCTTCAAGGTAAGGCCGTAGGAGTAGCATGCTCCAAACGATGGCCAAGCACTCACGTTCGGACGTGCTGTAGTTCCTCTCCGGTGCAGTTCACGAACGGCTCCAGTACCCATTTGGTCGGAAATCTTTCGCATCCCCTTGTTGGTGGAGCAATGTGCACCCGACTTGACGGTTACAAGCATCCGTTTCCAGTATGTAGGGCTTACCGGGTTTCGCGAGAGAGAGAATTGGAGGTGAGGTCAATTTCTCTTTGAGTGTTCTACAGGCCTCCATATCTTCATCCGAAAACGGTTCCAGGTCCACGGGTTGGTTCTTCTCTAACTCCCGGTTTAGCGGATGGGCGATTCGTGCAAAGTTGGGCACGAAACGTCTGTAAACGTTACAGAGGCCCAAGAATGCCCGAAGCTCAGTCTGTGTCCGTGGCGGTTTAGCTTTCGTAACAGCGTCGCAAGTCCTCGACGCCACTTGAAGCTTTCCGGGTCGGATGACGTGTCCCAAGTAGTCAACAGCCGATTGGAAAAAGAAGCACTTCTTTAGCTTCAACGTTATTCCGGCTTCTTTGAGGAGGCTAAGTACCTTCGTCAGGTGCTTGCAATGATCCAAAACAGAACTAGAGTATATTATGACATCGTCGAGATAAACTATAGCAAATTGCCAACGAACCTTATTCAAGATGACGTCTATGGCCCTCTGGAACGTCGCCGGGGCGTTCTTCAAACCAAATGGCATCCGAGTAAAGCGGTAAAGACCCACATGGAAGGTGAAAGTCGTCTTTTCTCTGTCGGGGTCGTCGATTTCCACTTGCCAATATCCCCAGTTGGCATCAAGAGTGGAGAACACCCTTGCGTCTCCTAGTGAATCAATACACTCATCCATTTGTGGTATCGGGTAAGAGTCGCGAACCGTGACAGCGTTGAGCTTTCTGTAGTCCACGCAGAAGCGCCATGAGCCGTCCGTTTTCAAGGCTATGACTACTGGGCTTGCCCATTCTGCCGAAGACGGTTCAATAACGCCTTCGTCGAGCATCTTCGCGACTTGCTCCTTCTCCCATTCATCGGCCTTCTGACCAGATCTGTAGGGGACTTGGTGCACCGGTCGGGCATCGGGTTCCATTTATATCCGATGTTTGGCGGCTGTGATGGTACCTAAATGTCCATCCCACATGTCAGCATACTCGGAGAGCATCTGAATGATCTTGGTCCGTTGCGGTTCATACTCTTCACCGATGTTAACGGTCGATGTCCAGTCCGCGTCTGGGTGTTTGTCCTTGAATTTCGTACCCCCCTTCTCAGTGTTGTCGACGTCCTCGTCGACCTGAGTATGGGTTGTATCTGTAATGGAGAGGATAGCCGCAGGTGCTTGGTGAGTATTACCGATGACGGTTTTTTTCGATAAGTGTGTAGGGCGGTCACTCATGTTCGAAACCAATACGTAGAAAGGCCGAATCAGAAGGAATTCCATAACGCCATTCGCCAGCAACTGGAGGTTGCGACGCGTTGTGTGAAGGTGATTCTGTATGTACACCAGTCCGTGCGTATCGGATTGAACCAGGACTGCGGTTTCGGACATAGGAGGGAGTAATATTGAACGAGCGACTCGAAGCTTCGTTGATACCGTATTACAGGGGATTCGAGAGGGGATGGTTACACCGTTGCGGGAACCATTTCGGGCATCTAAAAGAGCCACCGGCGGTGAGTTGTGGAACGATATTTTCCGTTCCTTCGGGTAAATCGCTTTGACATAGCGGTCTCTAAATGTAGTACCCAGTATGCAGTCGACTGCCAGGTTGGATGAAACAAGGAACCGAATTCGGACCTTCAAGTTACCGAGGCGGATGTCGAGAGGAACGACACCGAGGATGGTCATAGAGTGACTTGACGCATCCGATATCCTAGGAGTATCGAGCGGTAGTAACTTCGATTCCCATCCAAGTGGTAGTACGCGGGTGTGAATCAGGTTCGGTGAGGCACCTGTATCCAGAACGCTGGTAATTATTCGTATCAATCGGGGACTGTGATAGAGGGCTGTCAGGACCTTATAGTTCTGACTTCGGAACAAGTAAACCGGTTCGGAAGTGTCGAGGGTACAATTCAACTCTTCATAATGGAGTCCATCTTCCGTAACGGCGGTCCGTTCGACGGCTGGGTCTCCATTGAGGCTATCACCTTTGACAGGGCGCGGCGCCTCTACGCGTCCTGCTGAGCGTTTCCCCTCTCTTCATGTTGATGGGCGTGATCCTCTTCCAAAGCAAGAACCGAACGACGAGTGTTCCTGTTTGCAGGTGGAGGACTTCCGGGGATCGGAGCTGTATTGTTGGCGCGACTTCCCTGGCTACCAACATTATCGGGGCGACTTCCCTGGCCTCCAGTAAATGGCATCCGACGGCGGAAATATCCTTCATCAACACGATGGGAGTAGTTTTGCTCACGCTGCTGAAGAAACTTGTTCCGGATCTCGGCAGGCATCCATTCGCAACATGGGCGAGTAGTTGAAAAGCATAAGCGAAATGCTGGGTTCCGATTCGGGTCAAAAGAATGGCGTGAGGTTTGGTAGGCCGAGTACGGTGCCGAAGGCGCCGTATCTTGGGAACTCATATGAGAAGGTGAAACAGAACCGGTAGTTGGTATCGACGGGAAGGATACGCTCGGCGAGGGCATCACTGCAAGTGCCTCTCCAGCCGGGTCTTCTACTGTCCCGGACTCCATACTACTTTCCGTTTCGGCAAGGAGGGCTCTGGTGCGAGATTTACGTGCGTCGCGAGCCTTCTCAGTCGTGGAGTAAACTTTCTTACCACCACGGTGAGTATCTCCTAAACCTTCCGCGAAGAGAACCAACTGCCGGAATCCGATCTTCGGGTGCGTGGCAGAGTGGTTGCGAACCGAAGCGCGGATGGCGGGCAGTAACCCTTCCACGAACAGAGCTTTAAGCCGAGAGTCGGTGAAAATGTTCCCGCAACGGAGATTCTTCTTCCATAGACGGTGTGCAAATTCACTTTCCGTTATACCGGAACTCTGCCGATAAGTGGTGATATCGTGGTACGCTTCCGCAATTTCTTCGTCGGTAGCGTACGTTTCCAGGAGATGGTTTACGACCTCCGGATAGGATCGTAAGAGCTCATCATCCTCATCCAAATCCACGGCACCAGACTCGCCTGAGATGCGGTTCTTGACGAGTTCCAAAGCCGGGCCGGATGTGAAGAACTGAAAGAGCCAAACAGCGGCCCCCTCATGAATGCCGTTCTGGTTGCACGCAGTTTTAAACGCGCTAAGAAACTTGAGAACCGTGATCGGATCATTCCCACTGAGCTTCTCGGGAATCTGTAGCGCCATCCGTTTTTCGGACTTCGCGACTGTACGGGCAACTCGGGCATAATACTTTCCGGAACGGTTCATCAAGCGGTAGGTCTTGAAGCTCAAGACCTTGGCGAACTCCCGATTGTTCGGTTTGATTCGCCGGATACGGGAGATATAGGATTCATCTTCCGTATCGGAGGATTGACTCGTATCAGAGTCAGAGCGTTCCGACTCGGTGTCGGAATCAGAATGTCCATAACGAGAATAACGTGACCCTCAACGTTTCCTGTTACGGTTCTTCCTTTTGTTACGCTTCTTTCTCTCCGACTTCGGCATGGCGTTTGACCTGCCTCTCGCGATCTCCCTATCACGGAGGAGGCCATCCGAATTCGGTACCAGAACTGGATCGACGTTCGACGTGCCCCGCACAAGCTCTTTTTCGTGAAGGAGGCCATCCGAGTTTGGGTTCACCCGAGACGGTAAGGGGTTCGACGTGCCTCAGATGATCTCTTTATCAACGAGGAGCCCTTCCATTCTCGGATTTCGAGCGGCTTTCGACGTGCCCGCCGTGAGCTGCCCCTCGCGGGGGAGGCCGCCCGTATTGAATACTTCATCCCTAGAGGGTTCAGCGCGGATATCCCTGTTGGGGTGATTCAGTTGCTGCAACACTTCCGTTGCGGAGATAGGTTGAGGGTGAGTTCCGGCAGGTAACAAACGATGCCTGCGGAGTTGGGTCGTGACTTCCGTCTCCACGGTTTCGACGACCGCGTCGGTTACAACCGAAGCATTCCAAAAACGGGTGGACACACTTCCCACAATGATGGGGAGGTGCGTTTCTATTCCGGACCGGACTCGCTGTTCGAGGACAGTATCGACCTGAACAGGCACTCGATTGGAGAGTTCCTCCGACAACCACCTCTCCAAGTGGGGAATGAGGGAGGCAAAATCCGAGACGTTTGGTGCGTCTAGTAAGGCGGAGATTGCCGATTCGGGGCCACGAGTCTGCACGGGGGGTGCAGGTCTAGGGTCTCCTCTTCCTCGTTCTGTGTTCGGTTGTGCTTCTCCGGTGCGGCGGAGCAAACGTTCCGGGTTATCAACTTGTGGTACAATCCCTTGGGGCTCACTGCGCTTGCTGTTGGACCGTGGAGGCGGCAACGACATTGCAGGGGGATTCGATTTCGGGCGCGCACGGCTGTGCGTCGACGAAACCGATTTCGGACGAGCGAGCTCGTCAAGCTGGGACTGTTTAGAAGTCATCAGGAGTGATGCGACGTTTTAGGCTACTCCTTCTTCCGATACGGTGAAGACAGATCTGTTGTTCCCACGAAAGGACCGTTATAGGTCGGGAGACCAGTTGTGAGATAGTGCGCGCGAGCGCCCTACTCAGGTGAAATGTCCGGGAACGGTGAGGGTGGGTATCGCGCAACGGGGTGTAAGGCCGTGCGGCTACCGAATCGGAAAAGGCGGAACGGTGAAGGTGCGGAGTAGCGCAGGACCCTCTGCTGTGAGGCCAAGTACGGAGACACGCGTAGCCGAAACAGGTACCACGCGCCTAAACAGAGAGCCGATGTAACGGTAGATATCCGATACGGCGCAGCCTGTACAGGACTTTGACGAGCTGCGTCTCCTACTACGACTTAGGATCCGTGCCAAGGAACTAAGACGAAGAACCTAGTAGGAAGCACCTTGAGTTTACTTGGTGAGGGCGTCGGCCGCGCTGGCGGAGAATAAATATCCAGCTGGGCCGCGCCACACGTGTATGGCTTACCGCTCGTGGGGCACTAGCTGCCACCGGCACACACGTGTGCTACTACAACTACTACACTAGCCGAATAGCGGAAGGGCTCCTACAGCCAGAATACCACTCCAATAAACGGATTTCACTTCCTTACAATGACGATGTAAAGTAATGCAGCACCTGCCCTGCGCCCCGAACAGGAGCTCAGTGTCTCTTCGGTCTTGTTTTTTTATTATGCTCCACCGATAACGCAGTACTGTGCTGCACTGCACAATACCTACCAAAAGGATTCTATGACAGTACGTTGGCTTTGACAAGAACAAACAGAGTTTCTTTGATCAAACAGTGAGCTATTCACATGGATCAACTCACCTTTGCCTATCTGTGCTGTAGCGTTTATATCTTATGTGCCTTTCTCCTGCTACCACTGCCTTTTTGTGTCTATACTGGAATTAAGGTACAATTTGTCCCACTTACTCAGCTTGGATGGATCAACTTACCATCTACATGATGTTGTAACTGCGTATTAATTACTTTATCCACTGCTAACGCTTTATCATTACAATCACAAACTCCTAGCATGGCCACTGTAATCCAATCTAACACTACCAACCGACTTTTAGTACAAAGTGCCATTGTTGTGTATCTATTCTCAGACTACCTTGGCATTGCACTCAGTGCTGTTTCTGCTAAAAAAGCAATCTGGTGACGTCGTTCTATGATTATCAAACGTTTGGTTACATACGAGTTATTTTTTGATAATTTAAATGCGCGCAATCACAAACATATCTTCTGACTCACGAAGTACGAATTCGAAAAGCTTATTTGATAAATTATCAAATGAGCTAACTAAAAATGTGGAGATGGGCAAGCGATCTGGGCGTGAAACAATAACCCCAAAGACTAGATTAGCGATTATTTTGCGAGTTCTGGCTGGCGCTGGCTATGGGGACATTATACTTGGCTTTCAAATGGGTCATTCTACCGTGTATCAAGTATTTCATGACAAAAACAAAGTGCTAATGAAAACTTTTACTTTACCTGGATTGCCGCAGTCAATGAAAGGTTTGGAAGAGCAATCGCTGGGATTTAAGCACTCTCGTAGGCGTTTAAGTCCTTTCACGGGCTGCGTAGGGGCGATTGATGGAATTCCTATCAAAAATAAGAAACCTTCTTGCCGAAACGCCGCTTCTTTCAATAGCCGAAAAGGGTTTTATTCGCTACCTGTGCAAGCTCTTGAGGACTCGCAATATCGTTTTTTAGATGTCTCTATACGATGTGTAGGTTCTACAAATGATCAATTGGCACAAGCTGTGTCTCAATTGGGGCAGTCTCTTGGGCAGAAGAAGCTCGAAATCAAGTATTGGATAGTGGGAGACGAGGCGTACATTTGCACTAACAGCCTCATATGCCCCATTCCTTTATCTCAGGTAGGCAAAAGCTGGGAAGATGGGTTTAATTTCTACCTTTCATCTCTAAGAGCACATGTTGAACGAGCGTCCGGGATGCTTGTTGTGCGATGGCGCGTACTAAACAACCTAGAATTTTCTGTCAAAGTTAGCTCGGAAATAGTTCCTGTATGTGTGAAGCTCTACAACTTTTGTGTGGAGAACAGATCTTTTGAAGCCAAGGAGATTACAACTGAAGAGGTTTGCGAGCGAAATCAGGACGTTTTAGCGTGTTACGAATGCTGCAAAGAACGCTATAACAGTTGGGTAGATGATAACGATGCAGAGCTCAAAACAGATAAAATTGTCTTGACAAAGCGAGACGAGTTAATGGATGTGATCAGACAGAAGCGATTTAATCGGCCCTTGATTTCGGGAGCACCTTGCCGTGCATCTGAGTTGTAGCAGTACGCAGTACTACTTCCTTTCAACAAATTTGGTTTCGGTCGAGAAATCAGCATGTTCATGAATGAAGATCACACCGACGCTGATGACGTGTTGCCGTAAGGTCTCAGTGCGTACCTAGTCGCTTCACCGTCTTGCTTGGTCAGCTGGGGCACCTCCTGCATCACGTCGTTTACCGTTCTCCTGCTGGTGTAGACGCAAAAATGCTGGAACTCAATGCGAAAGTCGGGAATGTACGGCGACAGCTCCTGCCCGAAAACTTTCTTGCGCAGGATGTGCATTGTGAACTTGATTTGCTTCGCCAGTGGGAAAACCAGCGGCCCCAGCGTAGTCAAGTTCTTCTTGAGCGTGCCCCCAGCAACTTCCATGATGTTCTTGGGCAGTTACATGCCGTGCAGGCCTGTCCACACTGTCTTGTCCTCCCTCCATATTAAAGATAGTGTCATACGCCAGATCATCGGCTCCAATGTAAGTTCACACTCTTTGCTTGACCATGTACTCGGCGCGACTCTTCTCGCTTTTCTTGTTAGTCAAAAGGACCGCCGCACTAACCCTTTGGACGTTTTTGTCATCATTGTGGAGCGTTCTCGTCCGAGGTACCAATTATTCGTGTTGTTTTCCTTTGAAACAGCCACGCAGATGGCGTTGTTCTAGTAATCGACATCAGTTTGTACTTGAAAGACCTCGTTATTGGTATCTGCAGAACGTAGCAAATCAATTCCTTCAAAAGTTTGCAATGATGTGTTGATAAGAAGCCCACATGTTCTTCGTGGATTAATTGCAACCTTCTCGAAAATAGGAGGGTAAAGAGCGTGAATGAAGGAGATAGCTAAGAAAGGGAGCTTTGTTTAGAAAAGAGAATGATCATTGCCCACCACCACCCAATGACTAGTATCTATCATACTCTAAGCCACCACGATCACATCAGTAGATGCAGTCACTTTGTGACCATGAATCGCAAGCAAAATGTACCTAGAAGCATGTAGAAAGGAGAAAAAAAGGATTAGATCGGTCAGTTAGGTAACGTCTTTGCTTGATTCTAGATCGGTTTTCTCACAAAACTCCTTGTATCGCTTCTTGCTCTGTATCAAACTTATTTGAAGCAGTTTCTCTACCTCAGGATCTCCAACATCACGGGCGCGTTTCACTCCTTCGGCGCTGGTCAAAAGTTGGCCCACAGTAATTCCTTTCACCTCGGCTTCACTGGAATGTTGCTCAACTCCTCTTTGTGCCGTCTCGCTTTGTGTCTTTGAATTTCTATTTGTTCTTTCACGTATTTTGTAAAATTGCTCAGTGACTTTGACATGTCCTGAAGATTGTTTTCAAGTTCTATGCTGCTACGCTTTCGCATCTTTGTTTCACAGGCTCGACTGTACAAATTTTCCTGAACACCTTCCTCAACACCTCCTCTCTCATTGCTAATTAATTTAGATGACATCTGAAGAAGTTGCGTGTCTTCCTGAGGAGTCCCAATTCGACAGATCAGAAACATAAGAAAAGTATTTTTTTGACTCGACCATGTAGTTTCCATTATTAGAGAGAGCTAGAAACGAGGTTATACGAGTCAGATCATTTTGCCCCGACGCAAACCACTTATCTTACACAACAGTAAAGGACCTCTTCGCCGAATAGAAATGATCTTTCAAAGTCGAGGCAGATCTGACAGCAAGCGGTCGACAACTAGAATCTACTTCTTCTAGATGACCTGTAAAATACTGTTTCGAATCGACTGCAGTATCATTAAATCGCTGCTCAATCATTCCCCAGAATGACTTCCGTGTAACACGAGCGTCACTCTCCTCTCGACGGAGTTCTGCTTCAAAAGCTTTAAAGAGGGCGTGACGGCGTTCATCGTCGTCGCATAGCAACACAAGAAGTCTAGAAAACTCATTGAGTGAGAAGTTCGGCTTTCCAGCATTCGTATATTTCTTTGTGTTATTATCTTTCTTCAAGATTGACAGCAATGAGCGGATAATTTTGGTGCAATATGCACTCAGGACGAGGGGATCAAACCGTTTTTCACAACGGGATGCCGATATGAGTATGCGTCACCTGACGGCCCCATTAGGGGATACCTCTGTATAGAGGGTAATAATAGTACACGTGGGACGTGATGCGCCCTAATACTGGGGTGCTCCGTGCCCACGGGCCAAGTAGCACACGTGGGTGTACTGCCCGGCTGTGCCGGAATACTTTGTGTATTTTACTGGACGTTTTCAGCTACAGTATTTAAGGAAGCGGCCGCCGCCGATCCTCCCCACATTAAAACCCCAACGAGGGACTTGGCTCTAACTTCACCGTCGGTGTACGGGTACAACCCCACTCTTGGAGGGTCCCCTCATCGCTTCTGGTCTATTTATCCCCCTCGTCTCACCAACCAGTGATCACGCGTTAGTAACGGTACTTGTTTCTTTATTTGTTTCTTTATTTGGTGTACTTACCCGTTTTACGGCTCATTTTACTCCGCCCTGTATCCAGGTTAGCGTCGAAGTCTCGAGATAATTTATCGTTGTCACGAGCCAGTGCTCCGCAGTGCGGCTCGTCGTTGTCAACCCAGTCTGGTCCCTTGAGATAGCCGTGGCCCGTTGCATCCAGATCCCTGGGTCTAAGCCATCCTACACACTTCCGTCTGTAAAGCAGGACGTAGTAGCCTGAAGTTACGCCTGGCAGGTGCCAATTACTCGGAGGGCTCTGCAGCTGAGCTAATCCATACAGGGGAGCAAGGCTGAACACCTTGCGATGTTCTGTCTGCGATAGCGGGTTTCATCCGCTAACTCATGGTTTGGCACAACAATAATGTTCGTTTTCTCTGCTTGATGTACTTTTGTTACGAAAGAACGAACTTCCGGAAACATATCTTAGATTCAGAAGATGGCTGCTTTGTTGTCAACCCAAACTTTGTAGTCATTACATGCGCGATTCTTTTGTAGCAGTTCTATAAAGCTCGTTCCATTTGACATTGTAACGTAGATATATAGTATGCAACGTGCAATCAACTCGTTCTTCAAACGATTTCAAATCTTCAACTTCCACATTTTTGCAACCACATGAAGATGTATGACAGTTCTGGTGTTTTAATAGGTAAAGAAACGTACCATGTTATCTTTGTCTTCAAAAAGACAGTTTTCAAACTGTGACATTATTTGCGGGGCATTTGCACTACCTGTAGAAAGCTGTAATGTAAGGTTTGATGCCAATGTCTTGCGTAGAATACGATAAAGGATCTCAGGTTCTGTAGTTCTCTAAGATCGAAGAACAGAACTGTTGTTAATTGGCACAGCAGTTGTTGAGATTACTTTTGATGGGGCCATCGTCATTTGCGGAATTTACACAGAAGCAACATTGAGAAGTGCAGCGGGAGCAATGGAACTTATCGGAACGGTTTTGCCATGGTATGCCGAAGTCAAGTTGGAGAATTGTGTGAGAGATCTAGAAACATTTTCAAGCTCACGATCGTTTGCTGGCGTTGCTTTTTCCATCATGGGATGCGCAAACTATTGCATACTTATGAAATGCTGGTCCTTTACGCAAAGAATACAGGTGTTGCGGAGAGTATAGGAGCGGGCAGGAAGCGGAGCACACAAGTTGCGTTCCTTGAACGCATCAGCTGGGGCACGCCGTACTTTGCGCTGTTGCACTTTAGGGTGCAGATTAATGTACTGGGTCTACAAAGCGTCCCCTGGAGGTGTTCGTCTTACAGGTAGTCGGCTGCGTACCGGCTTCAAGAAAAGCTGTGGAGCAGGAAAGGGGGTCCGTTAGACAGACAATCACGAATGTACACATTGCATTCACGTTGCGTTCACGCGGGAACGTCAGTTGGGGCACTGCTACCGCACGATACTGATGCCAGGCAAGACGGCGACGGTTACCAAAAGCAGTCAAACGTTCTCCAAATTTTGACTGCTTTTCATTCAAAGTTTGAATGCAGTCAAACTTTGGGTTCAGACTCGTCAAAATAGTTGACAAGAAGCTCCAGTTTGGCTGCCATGCCAGTCAAACTTTTGAATGCATTGAGTGCATGCAGAAATTGGCCATTTCGCCGCCTGGTCAAAATTGCACCAATAATAAGGAGCCAGTAACTAATTTGGCATGCGCTGCTCCAAATTTGGCAGATAGAACCGGGCCTCGAAGGGTCGATTCAGACCACCAGACCGCCCGCCAGTTGATGTCTCATGTCCATCATGAACATGAGACTTCGAAAAGCCGCAATAGCAGCTTGTGTAGCTGCGTATACTGCCGCTCTAAGCGTCACTTTGATCATCAAGAAACGCAATGCAAACCGCAGAACGTATGAACGGACACATACCGCAGCCCACCATACCCGTAAAGGGTTGATACATCCAAAGACCACCAAACAGCTCACTCCTTGGCAGAAAATGCTACAACATGGTTGGGATTCAGACTTCATTGTCACTACCAACTTTACAAGATCAATCTACAAACAAGAGCTTCTTCCTCTATTTGTCAAAGCCCGCTTGACAACAACTTCTGGCAGCCCTTACAGAAGGAATCAGTCCAAAAGAGGAAGAAAGGCTCTGCTGTCGTCCGTTGACTTGCTTGCGTTGGCACTTGCGTATTTGAAAACCGGAGGCAAAGCGTACCAGCTGTGTCCTTTCTTTGGTATTGTACCTTCAACTCTAAGTGTATGGCTCGACTACTCTTTATTTGTGCTTCTAAAAGCGACGAAGCTTCCTGAGGCAAACAAATTTTACGTTCGCTGGCCAAATGTTGAAGAGCAAAAGTCATCTGCTTCTTTACTTCGTAACAATAGAAAATTTGGCCCACTGTTAGAGGGCGTATTTGGTATCACAGACGGAGGTCGATTTCGCTGCCAAAACTATGGAGACCCCAACTTACAAAACGCCTTCTTCGAGGGCTACACGCAACAAGAAGAGGTCACCAACTTGTTTGTCTTTAACTTTTATGGCGAGATCATACATGCGGCCATACATTATCCTGGAAGCTGGCATGAAACAAGGCTTGCATCTGTCTCTGGACTTTATCATAAACAACTAAGTGATGAAAGAACCCCTCTTGGGATGGCCATTCTTGGAGACTCTGCATTCGTAAAAAATACGAGATGCACCAACGGAAAGATCGTTCGCGCACGCAAAACGAACGAAGCGAGTGATATACCGCAGTCAGAACAGCTAGCCGCGATTGATCTCATTCTGCAGCGCATCCTACTAAGCGAAAGGCAAAGCGCAGAATGGATAATTCCGGCTCTCAAAGGTCCTTTTAATCGTCTTAGCGCTACGCTAACATCAGACGCAATATGGCGTGGGATTATACTGGAGTTGTGCGTACGGCTGTTTAATTTTCGAACACGCACGTTGGGAAGGAACCGAATTTCCAGCACCTACAACCCTTCCGAGTGATGCGCTTTGCTCACGCGGGGCGCAGCCCAAGGCCTAAAGTCCGCGAATGCGAGCTTGCGAGCGGAAAACCAAACAGATGAATCGCCGTCCTGTTCAGTTGCATTACTGATCATTTCCTTCTGGGTTGACCGCGGAGAGTTTTCCAACCAGTAGGTTTAGAGTGTTTTTGACGCCACGCAGCATCTCCTTTGTGTCGCTGATGCTCTTGTTTACTTCCTTACGAAATAAATCCATTTCGCTCTTGAGCGCGCTGGACATGACTGCTTGTTGGTCGCAAGAGCTCGTAGCAGCATCGAAGCCTGAAGAACATGACTTCGCAATGACACACATAAACTGCGACATAGGCTCCATGCTTGTTACCAGCGTATCTTCCGTCTTCTGCTTCTTACCGTGTAACCCAGCAAACGCAACTGGTCGAAGTTTCTCACGCGCTCCAACTCCCGCCACGTTCTTTTCGCTTTCCACATATTTCTTTGGAGAGATACCTTCATCCTCGTCGTCACTTTTTTCTTCAAGCAGTTTGGTTCCAATTGTTGCTTGAATATCTCGAACAATATGTTTAGCTCTTCGCACATTACCGGGACACAAACGATCACCGGTAGGCTTTTTAGAATTGCAGAGCTTGTCAAATTTGTTCTTGAGAGAATCGTGGTCCCTGAAAGGTCTGTCACTGCTCCTGCGCCAGATTTCGAACTCTTCCGCTATTTGGGCCCACATGTTTGCACCTATTGGTTCAATCCGTTCAAAGATATCTAAAAGAGCAGTAATGTCATCTTCATTATAGTTCGGGGCTCCTGTACGACCTTTTGTGTTCTTTTATATCGCTTTTGTTTGTTGGTTTTGAGATGTGACAACGGGAAAACGTGCTGGAGCGACAGGTAGTAACGACGAACTTTGTTGCGGTGGACACTGATGGGGCGCAACTTGATGGTTTATATCAACAATGGTGGATGTTGGGGTATTCATTGCAAAACTGCACGTTGCAAGTCAGGTTGTTCTCAGTGAGATGCTGAGATTGATAGGCAGTGATCTACATGGAGTGCGTAGGGACATGATGTATCGGTTGAGGGCTTCGCGCCATAATTTGGCGCGTTCGGTGATGTATGTATTTCTGAATCGCATGAGGTCCCCGCCAAATATTTGGCCGAATGACCGACATGGAATTTCTGCATGCACTCATTCAAAGAGGATGATTGTCGTTCCAGTCAAACAAGGTTTTACTTTGACTGGTTCAGATAAGGAAGCAGTCAAATAATGACTGAGTCAAATGACCAGTCATTTTATCGTAGATACTATATGATACGCTACGACTTCTCTGTCCGAGGCCTTGTGGTGATGATATGAGCGGATCATTTTGCAAACGCTATAGGCGTTGCTCTTTGTACAACGATGTTCGGGTGTCGTACACTTACTGATGGCTATTGTATTGTCACCTTCGGATACTTCATTTGTGCTGTAAAACGGGCTGGTTTTAAGGGATCTAGGGTTAACCCTTAATCTTATGGCTGACAAGTAACTTGCTGCATCTAAGGTGGGTGGCAACCTCATCTGCAAAACAGATGGTCTTGTGATACACAACGATAAGTCCAAGACACGTAATACCAGAGCCAAGGAAATGAATACAGCTTTACCTTTACTCTCGTCAGGGACGTACGTACACGTTATGATACAGTAGACAAAGTTACGTCGATGAGGTGGCTGGCGACGAGCGAAAAAAAACGGGTGGAGGCGGCTTTCCCTGATGTCGCTGCGGACGTGTTGTCAGGAGATACACTGTGGAGACCAGCGGTACACGCTTGTTCAGTGGGATGGCGACGTGGTTGTTGACGTTGGAAAGCGCGTGCTGGATGCCGAGGGAGGCAGGGGTGAACCTGATTAATACCCACTCGGAATGGAGCTTCGCCTCGACGTTGCGGAGGTCGCGAAGGCGGGGTCAAGAGCGACGCTTGGAGGAGCGACGCTTGGAGGAGCGCCGCGGAGTCGTGAGAGGGTGGAAGCGCGGGTGGGGTGGGCGAGCGAGGGCGGGGGGGGCTGTAGGAGGTGAGGCGAATCAGAGGGGTCCAGCGCAAGGCGGCCCACCCAGGGGGGAAGCAGCTGCAGACGGCGACAACGAAGCGACACACGCGACACGGCGAGCAACAACTGACGCTCGCGCGGTCCGTTGACAGCGCGTCGGCAGTACCACTGCGCTTGCGCCACGTTGTGCACGTGGCTCTGCTGCAAATGTGTAGCCGCGCGTGAGCCTTTCACGGCTCGACACGCGTCGCGACATGCAGCACGCGCAGCCGCGACGCTCACGCGCGCGTTACCTTCCGTCGTGTCCAGCAGCGCCGTTTTACGTAGCGTGCTGCGCATCGCGTGTGCCTTCCCCCCTCAACTTCTTAAACGCACAATCGTTCCGATCCGCTTCTCGCCTTCCCCCCCCCCCCCTTTGCCCTTCACCCCCCACCCTTCTCCACCCCCCCCCTTCATCTCTCGTGCTTTCACCACCCGCAATCCCTTTTCAATACCCCCCTCTCCGCCCAAACCCCCCATTAATCTAACCCCGCCCTCCTGCCGCCCCTCCGTCCCCTTCTCACCCTCAGCCACGGCGAACCCCACTACTCCCCCAGTCCTCTTCCGGCCCTGCGCGATGTCGGCTGACGCAGCGCCGCAGTCCCCCCTCCCCTCGCCACCGTCGACCCCCGCCTCAGCAGTCTCCGTTCAAGACATATTCGCCCGCGCGGAGCGCGTCTTCGAGCGCAGAGTCGATCAACTTCTACAGGCCAAACGCCGCAAAGCCGCCGTCGCCCGCCTCCCCTTCAACGCGAGGAAGGCCAAACGAGATGCTCGCACTGTCGCAGGTCGTGAGAAACTCGACGCCTTGGTCCGACGTCTGGCTGACCTTGCAACCATTCAACAGGCCCTGCTTGGCGAGAAAGGAACCACTCTCGTCTCCAGCATTCTTGACGGTGCCACAGCTGCCGCGCTCGGTGTAGCCGCTCTCACAGCCCTACCCGTACCAGACGAACAGCCGGAGGAACACCAGCCTACACAACAACCCAGCGTCAAGGAAGAGAAGGACTGTATCGAAACCTCGAGCTGCAGTGATGACTGTTCAGTTGGCGCAGTGGCAAAGGATGAAATGCATGAGTTGGTCGACGGCGTAAACCAGCAGCGCATGTATCGCGCCACCGAATCCGTTGTCAACTTTGTGCTGGATTGCGATGACGACCCGGTCTCCCAGCCGCTCCCGTCTCAGCCCTCTCGTGAGCCTCCCATGGCTCCACCCGCCAACTATGACAATGCCAACCTTCGACGTATGAACTCGGCTCCAGTCTGTCACTGTCAGCTTCCTGATTGTCACTGCAGTCGAAACTATGTCAACGCCGCTACCAGCTGCCTCTCTGGTGTTGCCCGTTCTCGGTACGACGTCAACCACTACCACACGCACACTCAAATTGACTCGGCATTGATGTACAAATCTCACCAGCCGTGTGATTATGCACATTACTAGTCTCCCGGAACTGCAACGAATTCATGTTCTTGTCGCGTCGTGAAGCATCTCACCCCGCCTGGTGGTCGTCACGGCGCTAGGTAATAGCAACCGTCATCTCGTGCACTGGTTCTTGCCCTCGACCGTCGATCTACCTCATGTATACTGGCACGTTCTTCTGTGCCTACCACGCCAGAATTCTGTCCTTGTATTAAATGTATCTACTCAACATTGGTATGGCTCTGCACTTGACGGATCTAATCCTGTGATGTAACTGGGCGTAATCCATGTAACAAGCCGAAGATAATCTGCTACCTCAATAAATTTGCACTCCTGTGTTTCTCAGGCAGCAAGCTTTGTTTTGTCGCTGTCGTGGCTTCGCAAGACAGCGTTCTGCGACACTTCGTGCTTCGAGCCGTTCGGAGTTACCGTATGCTTTAGGTACTCACGTCTGACTGTACTCTTCCGGGTTGTAATATCGAACCCTAAATCCGACAGACACACAATATTTGAAACCTGGAACTGGTGTGGTGTCCTGAACGTGACAGCCCTTACTGTACCTTAGTACAGCAGAGGACAATGCGAGTTTTCGGGCCTGCAGGGTCCACGCGATAATTGGGATGAGGTACAGTTGGTAACCCTTACCTATACAGGGTCACAACGATAACCTTTTGCCAACGGTATTGTGGTTTGAAAATGTTTGGACATGTTACGTAGGGGTAAGAGTTCCATCTGTACTTGTGACTCGATCACAGCCATGATGGCCCATCAGTCGGGCGTTCAAACTAGGCTTTTGCAGGCCTGCAAAGTTGCAAAAGTGCTTGAAAAAGAAAACTCAATGTTCGCAGCTTCTGATGATATAGGATTTCATCGTACCTGGAGTTTTGTGCTATATTTACCTCAAGCCTACTCACTGAACCCAGTGATGACTTAACCGAAGATGGACAACTTCTTCGCATAGAGACTTCTGCTGTGCATTTTGTATGAGAAACACAGCCCCAATGACCAACAATCTGCTCATTCTGATGAAGCCCATGTAGGGGCAAGAAGGCCTTGCAAAGTCGACGTTGCTCACGTTTTAACGCTTTGTCCTTGGGTCGTCATTTCACCTATGTTCACGTTTGCATCTTCTCATGTCGAATGGGATTTCGTTATATCTATGTATCTTGCACAAGCACATGTGGCCATCTTAAGTTTGATTGTACTAACGCATAGTAACGGTTTCTGTTCTACAAACCTCGATGATCACGCAAAAATTTGCCTGAGAACAAGCCCGTCCTTTACTCAGCCAACGCTGCGCTTTGTCACATTGCGTGATGTCAGAACTGGGGCCCCTGTCAATCCAGTAATTATGTTGCATTTGCGTTCGTATAGCCGTCCTAGGTAGTTCGACCATTGCTACTGAACTTCATCAAGATACCATACCGTCCTGTGTTTTGCATAGCAACCAGGACAGAGATCACAGTTACTCGCCTGATACTGTCCCTTTGATCATGTACAGGGATAGCCTTCCACTGAAGGCCATGCTGAATCAATATCGTCAGTTCGGAGAACTTGTTCCGCCACTCAGTTTGCGATGCTACCTCTCACAGACCTGACCCGACAGGTGGGTGTATCCGTACCGAAGGCAAAACGCACAAGAATATGGCTTTGTTCGTGCGAAGGTAAGAGAAAGGATGAGGATTCGGCTTTCTACAGGTAGTCTTCAGCAGTGAGCAGTGGCTCATTGGGGTGCAGGGATACTAGAAAGCCTCCTCTGGAAGAAGGCCAGCAATCTCTGCCGTCACTTCTTCGATGTATGGAAGCTCTGCCGCTCCCTTTCCAGGGGCTCTCATTCTATGGAAAGCTCGGGCTACCAGTACGTTTGGAATTTTCGTTCATGATCTCTTTTGAGGAGCAGAGAGCAATATCTTTGACTTAAACTCGAGGGTCACAAGTACGAATTTCTTTATTTAAAGCTTCTACTCTTCCCATGATATGCGTTCAAACACAGCGTCGCTCTCTCTGGTAGCTTTAGGGGAATCCGAGAATCGTTAAGTGTCTAAGACACCTATCAATTCTTAGATACCTTATCTTTTTTCCCCGGGTTTACCTTGTTCAGATGATGCAGAATGTCTTGTTGCCGGTTTTAGGTTCAAGAGACGTCGTTGTATTGCAATTCTGATACCCAAGACACCCTTTCCGCCATCAAGGTGGAACTACCTCAAGGAAAGCTTGACGTTTATGGGAAACTCGACTGTGAAATCATTGCGCTACACTCGAATTTCTCGTTGGGGGAGGGAGTCACAAAAAATCGAGTTACATGTCCCTAAGTCTGCAAAGTTTTTGTTCTCCGTCGGAAACCTTTGACTGAGCAAGTCAAAGTACCGCTGGTTTTCTTGAATGTCAAGTCCACGGTCACGGTCGACAAAAAGCATAAGTTTTTACCTCTGCTGACGGAACTGCCGACTTTTATAGAGTCAGAGGCAGAAGCATGGAGGGCAGAAGTGACTTTATCTCAGTTGTACACGGGTCACGTGCCGTCGTTGCATCCAATCTTATCGTAGGTGCTGAACGAGGAAAGCAGGTGTATGTGTAACACAAAAGCGAAGAAGACAGTAGAACACATGGTGTTGAGATGCCCTCTGACCACTAGGACAAGGCGCATCGAGCTGCCTCCCTTAAGTGAAAAGAAGAACATTGACGTTGCTAGTATGATTAGACAGTAGCCCAAGTTTTTAGCTTTTCCAACAAAAGAGAGCTATCTCGTAGTAGAAAGCTCTACCTTGTCGTCGGAATAAGAAGACATGCGCCCAACACATACAATACAATATTATGTCCCTAGGTCACCTTCCTGATGCCATTGCCAGACCTATCGGTCAAGGGGGCTTTTTCCTTTTCGGCAGAACTTGACAATGAACCCAAAGTGTTCCGAACGAGTAAGCGGAATGGAGAGGCTGTTGGGTCTATTAGGAGAATTTAGCCCTGGAATAGATGATTAGCCTTCTACTTCTCGAAAGTTAACACCGTTGCCTGAGAATCAGAGGCACGTGACCATAAAAACACACACAAGCACACAAAGTGTTCTGCCTAGACACCTCTCTATCCGCAGAAACCGGAGAACCACACCTGCCCTGAGTTTCACGGGAAGATCATGAAGAAATAAGTTAGGTATTGAATAGCGCACATTCCCAGGGTACAAAGGCCATACAGGCGCTTTGTTGCGGTTCCTATAACGTTGAGCCGAGTTCTTTTTAAAAGAGTGAAAGAGTGTACCTTCATAACAGTAGGGCTTCGGTCAAGGAGAAAGGATACTGATCACATGCAAACTCTCACAATAGACAGATAAATTAGGCAACAGCCAAGACCTTCGAGATTACAGCTCAGGGATTATACAAACAACCAACCATTTATGTTAGAAAGTTACATTATGCTACTCGGGTTAACGACACGTCAGTGCAAGCAATCAATCCTACATGTCACTACTAGTTCCTGCAGTTGTGAAAGGGACTGCCAAACATTTCCTCAGTCAAAGATAAGGGCTACCACCATTTTAGGCCTGGCGGTAGGTGTAGTAGGCGCCGTTGGAGTCAACGTAGACACGGCCGGCAGTGGCCAATCCGAGAGCAGCACCCGGACCAGCGACAGCAACAGCACCCTCCTCACCGTTGGCAGAGGAAGAACCAGAGGTTTCGTCAGCAGCGACGGAAACAGTGTTGTCCCCATCAGCGATGACACCAGAGCCATCAGCAGCAACAGCGGCGGATCCTGGGACCGGAGTCGGTTCCGGGGTGGTCTCAACCGGGGTGGTGGTAGCCGGGGTCTCGGTCGCTGGAGTAGAGCCAGTAGCCGGGGAAGTAGCAGAGCCACCAGCCGGGGAAGTGGCAGATTCGCCACCCGAGTAAGAGCTCGGGGAAGTGGCGGAGTAGTCACCACCCTTGCTAGACGGGCACGGGGTCTTCATCGGCTTCTCATCACCAGTAGAGTAGGTCGGAGCCTCGGTCGAAGTAGTGTAGGACGGACCCTCGGTGGGAGCGGTGTAGGACGGACCTTCGGTGGGAGCGGTGTAGGATGGACCCTCGGTGGGAGCGGTGTAGCCAGAGTCGGGGCTAGAGCCGTAGGACGGAGAGTCACCAGCCGTGTATCCGGGAGTCGGAGTCGGGGCAGTGTATCCACCCTTCGGGCACGGAGTAGCGGCGACCGGGCGGGCGGCAGTGGCCAATCCGAGAGCAGCACCCGGACCAGCGACAGCAACAGCACCCTCCTCACCGTTGGCAGAGGAAGAACCAGAAGTTTGGTCAGCAGCGACGGAAACAGTGTTGTCCCCATCAGCGATGACACCAGAGCCATCAGCAGCAACAGCGGCGGATCCTGGGACCGGAGTCGGTTCCGGGGTAGTCTCAACCGGGGTGGTGGTAGCCGGGGTCTCGGTCGCTGGAGTAGAGCCAGTAGCCGGGGAAGTAGCAGAGCCACCAGCCGGGGAAGTGGCAGATTCGCCACCCGAGTAAGAGCTCGGGGAAGTGGCGGAGTAGTCACCACCCTTGCTAGACGGGCACGGGGTCTTCATCGGCTTCTCATCACCAGTAGAGTAGGTCGGAGCCTCGGTCGAAGTAGTGTAGGACGGACCCTCGGTGGGAGCGGTGTAGGATGGACCCTCGGTGGGGGAAGTGTAGCCAGAGTCGGGGCTAGAGCCGTAGGACGGAGAGTCACCAGCCGTGTATCCGGGAGTCGGAGTCGGGGCAGTGTATCCACCCTTCGGGCACGGAGTAGCGGCGACCGGGCGGGCGGCAGTGGCCAATCCGAGAGCAGCACCCGGACCAGCGACAGCAACAGCACCCTCCTCACCGTTGGCAGAGGAAGAACCAGAAGTTTGGTCAGCAGCGACGGAAACAGTGTTGTCCCCATCAGCGATGACACCAGAGCCATCAGCAGCAACAGCGGCGGATCCTGGGACCGGAGTCGGTTCCGGGGTAGTCTCAACCGGGGTGGTGGTAGCCGGGGTCTCGGTCGCTGGAGTAGAGCCAGTAGCCGGGGAAGTAGCAGAGCCACCAGCCGGGGAAGTGGCAGATTCGCCACCCGAGTAAGAGCTCGGGGAAGTGGCGGAGTAGTCACCACCCTTGCTAGACGGGCACGGGGTCTTCATCGGCTTCTCATCACCAGTAGAGTAGGTCGGAGCCTCGGTCGAAGTAGTGTAGGACGGACCCTCGGTGGGAGCGGTGTAGGATGGACCCTCGGTGGGGGAAGTGTAGCCAGAGTCGGGGCTAGAGCCGTAGGACGGAGAGTCACCAGCCGTGTATCCTGGAGTCGTAGTAGGGGCGGTGTATCCACCCTTTGGGCAAGGAGTGGGGGCAGCAGCCAGCGCCACACCGAGGAGGGCGAGGAAAGTGACGGCCTTCATCTTGATGAGAGTGTGTGAGTTTTAAGATGGGAGACTACCGGATAGGGGGTTGGTGAGGTGGTGTGGTGCTGAGCTGGGGAAGAGAAGGGTGAGAGTGGGGGTATTTATTCCATTCTCGAGAAAGGAAGTCCTCTTCGTGAAGCGGGATGAACACGGAGTGACCCTAACTCCTGGGACAAGAATGGCCCCTTGGGAATATGGTTTCGGTCGAAATAGCATGAAGAACTTCTGAGTAGTATGAATGTGAGAGTTTGAGGCCCATATAGTGACATGACTAAGTGAAGGCCCTGGGCGCGTCCCAAAAGCTCGGAAGAGGTATCACATGAGTACGGTTAAAGAAGTCGGCTTCACGGCGAGTAGTGAACGTTGCATATATTTGACTGGGCATGCAAACAAAGCTGCAGTTTGATGCTGGGGCAGCGCTCTGGCAACGTACGCATAGAAGTTCGAGACATTTTGACCGGGCATCATCTAGACTGAGAGTGTGAAGGCAGAATTACGCAACAGTCAATCGGAACAGTGGAGTCAGTAGAAACGCAAGTGGGCCAACATGTCGGACTGTCAGCATAACCGATCCTTGCCTATATATCTGTGGAATGTGTTGGTCCTCGTTTGCGGTAGATAACACGAGTAGGGGCCACGGAGTCAACAGAGGGAGGGAGTCAAAGGAGAATTACGCGAGAACGTGCTCCTGAATGGTGACGAATTCATATCCAAGGTTCGCATCAGAAGAAGATGATGCCCCTTTCTTAGGTTTGTGTCTGGGACAGCCGTCCTTCTGACGTACATACCTGTAGCTGGCGTACGGTGGGGGGTTGTATCAAACCGACTATGAACGGTGCAAGATAAATGGGGAAAAGTGTTAGGATGCTATCCTCATAGCCAAGGAGAGGCATCTTCGTTAGGGGATGCCCGAGTTCCTTGCTAGAGGAAGGTAGACGCCGTCGGCGGACAGGGCAGCTGACCATTCAATGCGGCCGCTGTAGGTTTCGCAGCGTGAACTGAAGGCGTAGCATCAGATTATCGTACTATAGCGCGAGGGGGAGGTGCCGCGAGGGTAAAAAGATAAAAGGCTGCACTCTAGCCTTTGCATCTTTGTCTCCTGGAGCTTCCTACCGTTCCAGCTCCGGCGATAGGTGCATACGGATCCCTGCATCGATGACATTCAGGGTAGGGATAGATTGCACGCCTTCATTTCCGAAATATCATCGATTAACTTACAGTACAACAGATTGGCATCCATCGTGTGGTGAATCCCGGTGGGCTATGAGAAGAGAGAGATATGCCGGAGATCAGTTTGATTGATTATCAAGTCTTCTTGATCATCAGTAAAACTTGTCTCTGTGATGACCACTTCGAGCCTTGATGGCTGCCAAGGTTTCGTATTTTCATACCTAACAAATATCTCTACCTCCGGAGACAAAAAGGTGTCAAGATAATCTACCAACCATGAATCTGTACCAAACCTCAGGAAGGTGATACAACGTCACACGAAACAAAAGGGTGGCGGCTTTGGCAATTCCCACCAGTACAAGCGTAACTTGCCTTCTTAGCTACATTTAAATGTTTAACCCTGCTGGAAACAACAGAAGAGTCCTTTGCAGCACCAGCTACGTAGACAACTGAAGTTATGAGCAACACTCATAGCCTTCTAGCATCAGCTTAGTTGGAGGATTAAGTCCTAGGTAAGGAAAAAAAAATTCTTCACCTTATCTACCCTTGTAGAGCTGCCTTGTTGTTTGAGTAATCCGCGTTAATAATGCTAGCAATAGTGATAAGGCAATGATGAAAAACCTCGTATAAATCTAAATCGTTGTCGTGAAATAATACGTTAAAAGGGGCGGCCTCTAGTGGTAGCTAGGGGCGGCCCAAAAAGGATGATTCCTTTGCTTAGAGAGGCAGAGTTGGTGATAATAGGTTGAGGAACAGTCTAGAAGCAAATCCCGACCTCTGTTCCCTCCTTTAATACTCAAAGAGAAAGAAGCTAGTCCTCTATCTCAGTAGTTAGAGTCCTAACATGCTCGTATAAAAGCAGCATTGTAATCAGCCATGACACCATCTTCGGAGATGGTGAAAAATCAGAACGCTTTTTCACCATTCCCAAGGATAGTGAGATGGTCCATTCCATCTCTATTTTTGTCACAGTCTGACAAGGACGGTGAGAGAAGATTTATCCTCACAATCCCTTTTCTTTTCGTATGGCCTACAATTGTTCCATAAAATCACGTATAACTAGTTGATCAATAACTTAAACGCATATAAACGTACTTAATATGTGGTTCAAAGGATTAAAGTTCCTATATTTGGTAAAACAATCGGCAGGATTGTTGACGGAGGTGATATATCCAACATTAGAAATTTAGTGGTTCCATTAGGCTTCAAAAACTGCAAAAATGTCGATCATTAGTCGATTTTCATATTTCGATGAGCTTTTTGTTATTACGTCGAATAACCTTTTTGAGTCAGTTAGCATTTGACTGGAATTTGTTTTCCAATTATTGACTCTAAGTCATGTTTAATAACATAAGCTATATCGAATGAATCTGCAAATGCGTATAGCTCTCCTCTTAAAACGGATCTGGTAACGCGCTGGCTTTTATGACTTCAGAAATGAAAAATATTGCAGTTATCGAACTTGTTCAAGAGAAAAAAAATGAATCCGATCTGGGATGAATTGTCTGCACTGTTGGCAAATGATAAATCAGAATATAACTTGAATCGGAGTGAATTGATATCAAGTTGCACATATTTCAGATTTACATTTTGACTTTGCTGAATATGTTTCACGACTTTGTTGATGTTTTTCACATCTTCGCTTGAGAAATATGGTTCCGTAACTTGAGCAGCAATGTTTAAAGCACAGCAAATGTCTGGTCGCGTGTGAGTCCACCAAGCAAGTTTGTGTCTCAATGAACGGAAATCAGAGAAGTTGCAATCTTTCGGAAGAATTCGCAATCGTTTGGCATAATGTTCCTGACTTAGTGAAAATCCGTTATTGGTTGTGCGTATTCTTACGCCTGCAAATAAAGCGGAATCCATTTACAAGTCTTTTGATTCAAATTTTTTAATGGTAAGGGTGTCTTGTTGCAGGAATTGATCGGTTCCGCATTGAAAAAGGTCATCTACGTAAATACCCGTTAATCCAGTTAACTTTGAATTTTGTATTTCATAAATAGTGACAAATCTCCTTTTTTCGGTTTCATTCCTAGGTCTTCTTTCAAATGAGTTGTTATTGTTCTGTAACAATAGTCTCCAGAGTCTGAGATTCCATAGAGAGGACGGAGAAGTTCCAACAACATGTCTGCTGGAAGGTCCAATTCTTTTGAAGGCTTCAAGTATACTTTACGCATGAGTTTCTGTGCGGATTGTAAGTATACTTGGCGAACATCTGTGTTCCATACTCTATATCTAAGAATTGCGGCGATGGTAACGAGCATTCGTGTTGAGTATTGTCTTAGATTAGGTGAATTCTGTACGAGAAGAGCTTTTTCTCGATCTTTATGCCCTTGGGCGACAAATCTGGCTTTGAATATTTCTTCATCAGTTTCTGGGTTTTTTGATGGCGAGCACAAATATTCCAGTGAGAATATTGGCGTCTTCTGACACTTCGTCTTGTCTAATGACTTTCCACTTTCCGCGCGATATTAATCCTGCCAGCTCTTTTCGTTTAGCTTCACTGAATGCTGCTACCTTCCGACGGTGATTGGAAGGACCTAACAATTTACTGATTTGAAAATCATAGAGTTCAAAATCACCAGGAAGTATTGGTTGGAGACAAGTATGAAGATTGTTCATTAGTTCTTCACGATGGAAAGGTTTGAATTGCGCAGTAGAATGTTGGACTGTTTCTCCATTGCAGTTAATGAACACCTGCTTGTCATCAATTTTCACAATTCTGAAGGGTCCAGTCCACGTTATTGGCTTTAAGTTCTCCCGATAAACAAGAAATTCTTGTCTAATCTTCAAGGTTGTCAATGCGGCAGATGGAATGCCAGTGACGATTGCATGGCGCAAACGAAGCTCCGAAGTGATGGTTTCCATCTCAGTGCGTGCAATTAGAAGAGCTCTCATTCGCTCTTCATGATTTGGAAGTTCTGTGCTAAAGGGCTGGAAGCGGGGAAGAACTCCAAATAAGAGTAGTGAAGGTACTAATCTTTCGGGGTTCATTGTATCGTTCATAGCCTTGACAGCAAGTCGAAGGGCTAAGGCGATGGGGACATCGGGCTCGCTGTATCGAATCTTTTGGTAGATACGACTTAAGGGTTCATGGTACCGTTCACCGGTTCCAAGTGAATTACGACTTTCAAAGCCTGAGAACTGTAAGGTGATTCCAGCCATGCTTGTCAGTTCTTTCCATCGAGCGGATGTGAATTGTCTGGCTTTATCCAGTCTCATCTTGTCTGGATAGCCGGTGTATTACGTGGCCCAACAACCGATAAATGCGTACCAGATTGCTTCAGTGGTCTGACTCTTGAGGAAAACTACAGAGCTGAAGTGCGTTTGTGTGTCGACAACGTATACAACTGGCATTTTGTCCAAAAAGAAAAGATCCAAAGCAATTTCACTGTTGAACATTATTTTGACTGGAATGAATACTTGGAAGGACTGTGGCCGGGGTGTAAAACGTTGGCACGTGGCACATGATTTTGAGATATGCTCTATGAGTTTCCTGGTCTCAACCGTGGCATTTTCTGGCTTTGCTCGGGAGATCAATTTGAAAAGCTTGTTTGTGCCTGGATGGTAGAAGTGCATATGCATTTATTCGGAGTTCACTATTTGTGTAAAGAATCTCAGAGAAGTCCCATTCTAAGTACATATGACCGAATTTCCTCGTGATTGGTATCGACCAATTGAGCTTCCTGTTGAGTAAAGTGTTGTCCACGTTGTCAGGTACATGAGCGTGTAAGTCCAAGATATCGAGTCCAATAAGAGGAGGTACAGAGGCGTCGACGAGGCCAATCTCAAGTGGAAGAAAAGTGTTTCCAGGGATTGGAATGCGTACTTGCATAGTTCCACGGCTGAAGTATATGCCATCTCCAAACTTGAAAGCTTTTTTGGAGTGGTTCAGCCTACATGGAATGCCTACAAGTTTACAGTACGCTTGGGCTTGTTATTTTTTCTACTACAGATCGTTGTGCGCCAGAATCCAGACATGCGCCTTGAAATTCGCGTCGGTTTCTCTCGAATGAGCTTGTCTTCACGTTGTGAATACCAAAAAAGTTCCAACGAGGTGTTCGTGAACTGTATCGTGCTTGCTTTCGTGTCCAAAAACGAATGATTCGAGGTGAGCCATTGGAGGGCTTGTCTAGTCCTTTCTTGTTCTGCTGCTTGGTGTGGTGCAATCCCGGTGTGGGAAAGGCACCCAAGGCAGCTCGAAGCCTTGCTCTCTTGGAGAGGTAGGCCCAGCTGGGTAGAGCCCTCCGTGTCCCGTATGACGGGTGTAACTCCGTCGGGAGCCTGGATGTACCTCGGAGGTTTAGGGGTTAGAACGGGTCGGAACCACGGCTGGTCCGGAAGTAGCCTGCGAACAGTGGAACAAAAGGGGGAAAGGGACCACCCGACGGGGGCGTGCGGAAAGCGGGAACAGACCCCGGAGGGGGGGTGCCGATACACACACACGAACACGCACCGCGCGGCGGTTAGGGGATATGAAGGGAAGGGATGGTCTCACGGTCTCACGACACACGTCGGTAATATCAATACCCAAAACTGGGGCGGAGATAGGGCCTGTACGGGCGGTCACACGACAACAACGAATACCACGAGTGGTCACAACCCACTGGGTACGACGAGCACGGTCTCCTCGGTGGTGCGAGTCGGGTGAAACTATCGGGCAAGCGGTGTACCTCCGCGAGGAGTTAGACACTTCGCATGGCGAATAGAGTCAGAGCCGAACTCTTGTTACTTTTCTTGGTGAGCTCGCCGCCGTGCGGCCGACGCTCAAGTACTAGCTCAGTGCAGTACAGTAGGTAGTGCACTAGCCTAAGTAAAATTAACCCCTAAACTATACTAAAATAAGTAGCCGTTTTGGGGCCTCCTGGCCGGGGCTGTAGCCACGTGTCCACCACCCTTGCCAGGCAAGTACCACAAAATATGAATGTTCCCATAACCACCCTGGGTAACCAGACCGCTAATTAGCCCGGTAAACGGGGGCTAAAATTCATGCATCCCGCTTCATCGCTCGCACCGAGTACACCTCAGATATGAGTTTCACCATCGCCCGTACGCGGGAATGCATTGCACTACACATCCCCCTCCTTAAGGGCCGAAAACGAACGCGAGTATAGGCGTGAGGAGATGAGGCGCGAGGGTATAAATAGTCCCGACAAGGGAATCGCCGAGATACCGGTCCCCCGTACCAACACGGTTACAACTGATCAACCCTCAGTACCTTCTTCAACAGACTCTGCGCCCCTCTCTACTATGAACAACAATCCGTTTTCGAACAACCCGCCTGCGGGCGCCCCGCAGGGGACTTCCGCGAGCGGACAACCTTCCTTCGCGACGCCGGGGTCGTGGGTTCGTCACCCATCCTCTGGGTTCCTCTCCTTGCCTCTGCCTGGAGGATCGTCTCATGTTCCAACCTTGGATGCCTCGGATGCCGCGAGTATCGCCGCCTGGAATTCCGCCCAAGCGATACCGATCACTGCGACCGCCGCCGGCTGGGTGTCACCATCGACACTTTGGGCCCGCAATCCCGGGAAGACGCTCTCCTCTTTTCGCGTGCGCCCTGGTTCCACCCCACATGGGTTTCCGACTCGGACC
>NBIV01000139.1:0-200726 GCA_003194525.1 Gracilariopsis chorda
GGGCCTGCACCTGTATCCAGGACGGTGAGAAACCTCACCATAAACTGGGGGTCAAGGCCAAGGTCGGCATAGACCTTATAATTGCGCTTGGCCAAGACCAAGACTCTACCGGGAATCCGGGGATTTTTACTCCGTATCCACGGGCGACGCAACACACCGAGGTGCGCAGAGTCCGCGCGTCAGCGGTGTCTTTCCTCGAGAGGACTTTCACCGGGGAGCGAGGCGAGAACGCCTCGGGCGCCAACAGCCTCGTTCCTGAGGACGCCTCTCCCAAAGGGGAGACTCCCTCAGTTAGTTTTCCGCCTTCGGCGGTGGGTTGGTTTCCTCGACAACGAGTGCTTCATCCCGTTGACGGGGGTTTCTATCCGCATAAGCGGGGGTTGCAACGGATGGTTGCGTGATCTCCCGAATCGGGGTGTATGAAGCTTGCCGCGCACGCGGGGTCTGTGGTAGGGCGTGGGAAAAGTCCGTTTTTAGCACGGAGGTAGGAAGCCGTCGGGACGGAACGTTTCTCCTCTGGAGTGAGGGCCTCATAATTTGCCACCACCTTGGCCATATCCTTCAGTGAACAAATACACTGAGGAGGTATGGCCATGGGCATAGCACAGGTGGCAAATGAGAGCCAGCACCGCGACACGCGGATTATTATTCCGAGTATCGGAGAAGCGAACCGCAGGGCGGGTGTCAGTCCATCCAGGCCGTTGATAACGGGATTGACCGTTTGAAAACGGGAGTCGTTGGGGTTGAACCCGACTGTTACCACCGTATAGAACGGGATCTTCTGTTCCCGTATCATGGGTCATCTCCGTCGTTGACGGTAAACTCACTGGTGGGTATCGACACACCATCCCCCTGCGCTAAATGCACGGTATCAAATCCCTGTCCAGGGTTCCCATCCGCGGTGAGCGGGAGAGAGGAAGCTTCGCTTTCCAGCAACAACGCCTTGGCGGATTTAGACCGATTGTTCGGAGTTCTTGCACGAAGTGCATCCCCTTCCGCTCGAGCGTGTTGGACCAGCTCGAGGTAGGTGATCCTTCGCTTGTCCTCCCGATAACGGGTAACTAAACTCCGGATTGCCGGGTCAACACCATCAATGAACATGGTACTGCGCTCCCCAGCGGGTATACGTTACCACATCTGTGGAAAGCCTTGTTAAGGCGCACCGAGTAATCGGTCTCGGTCTCTCCAGCACGCTGGCGTGTATCTAGCAAAGCGAGGATAGCCTGCTGAATAGCGGTGTTGGTGGCGTAGGAGCGCAGAAGATACTGCACAGCCTCCGGCCAGCAAGTAACTCCTCCCTCGGAGGCGCGAGAAGATCCTCTGACAGAGGTGTATTGGTCCTCCGCCACTCCCGTAAGAAATACGGTAAAGCCAAATAGGCTTGTCCCTCATTCATACGAGGATATCGGCCTCCGCTACAAAGCGGGATAGGAAATCCAGTACTAGGACTGGGTCCTCTCCAGTAAAATACTGGTTGCGGAGCGAGAGCTGCATTCGCTTAATGCATTCTCGCACCTTTCCCGTACCACGGGGCGTACGTCCAAGTGACGAATCTTCAAGCCGGTAGTACCGGTATGATAAAAGCTTCCGGTAATCCGGGTTTGTCGGTTTCAATTCCCGGAGACCGGGGTGTCTTCTCCCTTCTGGCGGGTTCGGACCACACCTTCAGTGGCCGATGACCGCTTCGAGCGGGAGGAGTAGCCTCGCTTCTCGTCCTCCGAGTCGGAGTCCGAGGAGCTCGAGCTAACCGAATTGTTTCGGGGTGAGTCCGACGATGTCGAAGAATCGGAGTCCGAATATTTTCGGTGATGTTTCCGTCGGTGACGGCGTTTCTTCTTCCCAGCAAGCTGGTCGTTGTGCGATGACTCGTTGACCGGATCACCCGGGGATGGTTTGTCCATGAGGACGAACTGCTCCAGCGTCTCCAGGCGGGCACCAATCCGATCAAATCGGGCTTCAACTCCTTCGATGAAGGCGGCGGGTTGTCCCAAACTCTCCAACACGGAGTTGACGTCAGACCGTAAAATACGGAGCTCCTCGGCGACCTCCTTTACGGGGGTTGCCGAGACCACCTCTTGGAGGGATTTTAGTTCCCCTACAAGGGTGTCATGGGCGGTCCACAGAGCGCGGACCTGGGATTCCAGGGAAGTCCCCTGGGGGGTGTTATCGCCCGTTCCACGGGGGCTTGAAGCCGCGACAGCGGGAGCAGGCCGGGGTGCCTGGGGCACTGCGGCAACAGCCGGAGCCGATGCTGCATTACCCTGCGGGGTGATAACGAGGGCAAAAGGAGGTTCCGGGGTTCCCGGTCCGGGGTATCGTTCCGCGATGAAGCGGCGCCAGCACGGCTGGAACTTGTCCGTATAGGGATACGGGGTACGAACCGAACTTCGGAAGTGTCCGCGTTGTCGCGGGAGCGACTACGCGTAACCACTGGCTCCGCGTCGAAGGGATTTCTCGACATGAGAAAATACCGTTACGACGGGAAACGATCACGGAACTTCCGGTAAATAAAAACAAACCTCGTAAGAGGGAAAACAAAAACCGATTCTAAGTCAGGAGACCACTTTGTGGTGCAATGCCCCAAAGGGGAAAAACACCGAAAGACGTCCGGGATCTTCCTCTCACGAGGTGAACCAGTTGGGTAGAGCCCTCCCAGAGGTGTCACGGCGAAGCCGGTTTGTAAGACCAGGGACACCTGTCACGACTCGCGCAGGGAGGTGAAGGCGAAGAATCGGTATCCGCGTGAGCGGGGTGTGATCCTCAGTAGAGGTATGTTTCCACGTAAGTGGGGGTGTGTGAGCGGATGCGCACACGAGGCCCGCGGATAGCGGGAGGTGCTACCCTAAAAAGGGGAAAGAGGAAGGACGAAGTGGGTCGCGAGAGCGACGAGTAGATACGGCAATGCCGGTGGACAAGACTCCCTATACAGGGCGAAACACCAATATGATTGGAACAATTAGTACTCCCAATGATGGGTCTCCTTTAGATGTGCAAGGGGGGTGAACTTCCGTGCACTATGGTGCTTCCCTCCAAGGAGGAGTTGAGAACACGCGGAGGCGGTAAAGCTCAGAGCCAATTCCCCAGGTTGGGGTCCCTTGTTGGGGAAGGTTTTACTGGTGCGACGGCAGTGCGCCGTCGCACTAAGTACTAGCTTCCCAGAAATGGGTGTGAAAATAATAAATAAAATTAACTAAAATACTCCACATTCCGTGGCAACATCCACTACTGTGGCCAACCGCCAATTGACCCAAAACCGTGTCCCACGTGTCCATACCCACCATTGTGGGGCGTAGTTCATATACACACTACACAACCGATAATATCGGGAAAGCGTTCAAGTACCCAGAATCCCTCCCTGAGGACGTTGCACTTCAAGTATCGAGGAAGCTTATACGCAGAAATTCTACCGTGCTATCAATAATCGTCTACTTTGCGTGGTGGATGCAAATGATGGACCTTCTGGCTATTGATTGTGTGGTTTTTGTCTACAAAGTTGTTTTTGGACTTGAAGAGCATGCCTCGTAAGAGGGACATCTGGGGACTTGTTAATTTTCCCGGTCGCACCGGCTTTCATACATGTTCATACATGACTTTTCCCCATGCCATGTGGCACTGCCTGCGAGAAGGAGTTGGCCCGGTACACCGGTGGTACACGTAGAACACGGGCGTTGGCAAGGGTTGCAGGCAAGAATAGATAGTGAATGGGTGGTTGTTATTTATTTATTTAACTATCTTTTTAATTAGTTATTACACTAGGGAAGCTACACTACTTAGTGCGCCGGCCTCGCGGCTACCACACCATTAAATCTTCCCCACCAAGCATGTTCTACTCCAATAACTTGGCTCTGAGCTCATTCGCCTTCGGCGGTACTCGACTCCATTTAGGAGAGATATCCCGTTGCCTACGGTGTGCTCAACCCCCTTGCTCGCCAAGATACCCCACTTGAAGATTGTTCCCATTGTTGTGGTTTCGCCCTTGTATACGGTATATTTCTCGGCAGTGCCGGGCCTCCCCGAGCCACTCGCGTGACTCGTTGTCGTCCCTTTCCTTTGTCCCATTCCCCCCATATTCCTTTATATTTCCCCTTTCCTATTTGGGATAGTTCCCGCTACCCGCAGCTCATACCGACATCTGTCGTGTGTGCGCCACTGTGTGGATTCATCCCTCCTCACCGGAGTATTACACTGTGTTACAGGTTTACCTATTCACCTTCCTGCGCTAGTCGCGAAGGTTGACCTCTGTTTACACACGACTTCGTCGTGTCATCCCTGGAAGGGCTCTTTCGCTGTGCTACCCTCGTGAAAGGAAAATTCGGAACGTCTTCGGCGCGTTTTTCCATCACTGGGCATTGCACCACAGGACTTATTGAAGTTCGTGATTTATGCTAAATTTTACATAGTAAAGTATAAATATGTTGTTGTTTGAGTTGGAATTTGTCTTTTTGCTACTACCAATGCAAACAATCTACTCTTGTACATGTTCTGAGCTACTCAACAGATCCTCACTGGCCTTGCTCTTCACGAGCAAGGTCGTTGGTCTGTTGGACCTATTTGAATTTCAGGGAGTGTACAGTACCCTTCATATACATGTACTCTTTGTAGATATCGACGCTTGCCCATCTGCGTTCGTTCGTTGTCTATAGATAAGTTACCAAACTCTGAACGTATCTCATCGCGCACACCTCTCCGCCAACTTCACAGTGTGAACTTTGCGAAGCTCACATGACCGGGACACTGCGAATGGACTGACTGTGGCCGCTCATTAGAACAAGCCACAGGGTCCACACACTAGACTTTTGGATATAGAATAAATAGACTGACCGTTCTCACTCTGCCCAAGGAGAAAGAGGCGGACAGAGTGACAACCGCTACAAACCCGATGCTTTGCCAAGTCACTGTCAGTCATGTGATGCCCGGATGTGGTAAAGTTACAGATTAGATCGTCTTGAACACGTTAAAACCGTGGATACGTTTCAAGATAAAGCGGGTCATTGTTGAATGCAAGTGAAGCGGCATTACGCTACATCGCACAATGGAGAACGAGCGCGGCATGAAATGAAGGTCGCAGGGAGATGCTCGTTGCGAGGAATGCAGAGTTCCATTCGAACACCCGGAGTGGGGTGTGAGAAACGCATATCGTAAGTGCAAGAGACACTTGAGGACGCTCCAGTATTGCGGACCTGAGTGAGGCGTTATTTTTCTATAAAAGTAAGAGAGTATAGCGCACCTCGATAGAGGAAGGAGGGAGCCAGCGACTTGTGCCAAATCGTGTCTTCCCGCAAGATCCATTATTAGTCCGAGTACTCGTTCATTTGATCAGGCCCGCAAGGTAACATCTACCATCTCTAGTTCCTATTGACTCATCGTCGAGTGTGTCTGTAGGCTCTCACTATCGCTCGACTACAGTTGTTAGACATCTATCTACAGTGCTCGTCAAAAGTAAAAGACCAGCCACTCAGAACCACAAGCATAGAGGAAACACCTCAAACTGGCATCAAATTTAAGCTTTTTAAAACCGTAGTTTAATAGAACAAAAACTGTATACAAATCAGAAGTACTTACTATGAAATATTTAGAACGTACTACAGAGTAAGACATAAGTATAGGACCAAAACAGTTCCGCTCATATTCGCACCAATTTGGAACGATAGCAAGCAGTCCAACGATCGACACTGCTTCCTACCCACCTCCCCCGTTCTCTCAGTTCCACCGCAGAGCTGTGGAAAAAGCCCATCGTGTTTCGTGGACGCTCTCTTACCGAAAAAGAGAAAGGAGCAATTGTTGCTCTCAGCCAACAAAACATGAAGCACAGAGAGATTGCTGCAATCATCAAGCGCTTCAAAACTGTTGTAACAAACTATTTAAAGGCCCTAGAAACGTACGGTACCAAGAAAAGGAGAGACCACAAAAACGTACTTCTGCGGATAGACGGAGGCTGTTTCGTGAAGCAAAGCAAACCAGTGAGAGTAATTTAGTGCTCAAAAATAATCTGGAACTTTCTCTATCAACCTTTACTATTCGTCGTGCGTTGAAAGCAAACAACCAGTTTGTTCACAAGAAGCCCCAGCAAACGTTTTTTCTAACACCCGATCATAAAACATTTCGTCAAGAATAGGCTACAGAACAAATCACATGGAGCACTATGCAGTGGTGCAAAGTTATTTTTTCAGAGGAGAAGAAGTCTAACTTGGACGGTCCGGATGGCTTCACATCACATTGGAATGTCGTTGGTTCAAAAGAGCGTTTTTGTTCTAAATGACAAAAAGGAGGATGTGGAATCATGGTATGGGGCAGTTTTTCCTACTTTGGTAGAGGTTCTTTGGTTGTTTAGAATATAAATCAGGACTCTAAGAAGTATACGAAGTTACTCGAAGATTGTTTATTGGATTGGGCTGCTGTAACACACGAGGAATCGTGGTTGTTTCAGCAATAATACTGTTCAATTCACGTGTCTAAGCACTCTAAGGACTTGTTTGCTTCAAAAAACATTTCTTTATTGAACAATCCTAGTCGTGCGCCGGATATGAATCCAATTGAAAACCTATAGGCTACACTAGCGCGCCGTGTGTACTACAATGCAAGCCAGTTTAGCTCCTTGGTGTAGCTAAAGAAACGATTTTTACTTAGTGGAATAAGCTTAATGATGAGGTACTGCAAGCTCATATCAACAGCATGCAGCGTAGCTGCATTGCTTTACTCACTCCCCAAGGTGCGAAAACAATGTATTGACTGCGTAGTGTAGCCTAAGGTATGCAGCAATAAAGTGGTCGTATACTTTTGATTGATTAAAAGCAGTATTTTATTGATTGTTAGCCTACTACAGAGTAAAGTCTCGATGAAATGAGTACGCCATAGAGTGAACAGTCACGGTACAACGAACCCAAGCATTCAAAAGAGGGCGCCACATGCGTGATTATAGGTACAGACGCAGGTTCACGACAGCTAATATGAACTCGTCTTCCTAAGATGAACATCTCGACAAATTGAACATTCGACCTCCACCAAACCATAAAGTTCACACTACAAAGACTATAAACCAAATTCTTTTGGTGCCTTTTTACTCCTTGCAAAAAGCATCAAGGCGTGATTGCCTCATATTATCACGCTGTAGTTTTCTGGCCCTGTCAAGCTCCTCAGGAAGAAGCTTCAACTTCATAGGAGTCTGAGATTGAATAAAGTCCTCTTGCAACATTGCACCGTCCAATTCTGTAAACGCACCTTGCAATGCGCTTCGATACCGCAGCAGGGACGGTTTGCTGTGTCTCGGAGTTTCTGCGGGTACAAAAGACGGTTCATCGTCATGGCAATTCTGGTCCTCAACAGTACTTCCCGCTTCGTTGAATGCTGATATATCCTGAAACCCGATCGCTACAGCCTCCATGAAGGCTGTTTTATCTGAAATAGTCTCCGCAACAGGGAGACTTTGCTCCACCTCCATCATGTGCCCCATCTCCTGCGAGTATACCTGAGGCAACACGCCAGTAGCATTTAGCTCTGCTATATCGCTTGCCAAACTAGATGTAGGGTGATCTTGCGTATCCTTGTACTGTAGAGCATTAAGTACATCACCCTCGACCACAGTTTCTGGACCCTTCTCCGCATTCAAGTACAGCTCTCCTCTGTAGAGAGCCGTTTGGGCAGTCTTCTTATGCTAATGGCGTATATATTGCGATAGAAAAGATGAAGGAGAACGTGCAGCACATCTAGTAACATCACCACGCTCCTGGCTCAACTTCAGGACAGCCTCTCTGTGGAACGGCGAGAGAATGTCTGTTGCGAGCCATGAGTTCAGTATTAAACTGTCGGGCACCAGATTCCAGGTCCTCGCCATGACCCGTACCCGTTCATACACCCTGACAATCTTTCGAAGATTGAACGCCTGCCGCTCCAATGGCACGCGATCCAATTGCGTTTCAATCTGCTTCTAAATGTGTCGCACGAGGAGACGGTGAAAATGACACTTGAATGAGCCTCCGACAGCAGCATCGAGGGCTGTAACTGCGACGTAAGATTTAGGGGAAGGAATGAGTTAAGATTTGCAGAGCTTTGGTACTCAATGTTATGTGCTGAGCAATTGTCAATGACATCAATAAATGTTTCGCCCTGCAACATTGCAAACTTGTCAAAGCCAACGACGACTTGATTCCAGATATTCTTCGTATTCCAGTCGTTCTGCTGTGACATGTAGTAAATGTTGAGATCCTGCTGGCCATTGAAGTGCCAAGGAAAGCTTCGAGGACGTTTAGATTTCCCAATGATTGTCAAAGGGGCCTTGGTTCCGTCAGCAAATGTGGTCAACATGGCGTTGAGCCTGTCTTTTACTCGCTCGTATGACGTTCCATTTTGAGAAATTGCGTGACTGGGTAGCGATATGTATAGCAGTGCAACTTCGTCTGTACTCATTATGCGCGACAATGGATAGTGAGTAACCTCTCTCTTCATGTTATGTCTGGCCTTGTCAACGACGTACTCCTCGAAATGCTTAGACCTACCAGCTCCCTTCTTACTTGAGAAGCCATTGCGAATCATATACTTGTGATACCACAAATGACTTGCGACAAGTATTTGAAGGTGCTGGGCTTCATTTATGTGCTTTTGCGAATGTTCTTCCGTATATTCCACCACTCTTGCGGTCACTTTCTTGACCATCTCTTCCCTGATCCGGAGAGACCGTTCTTGTACAACGCTTTCCTGGAACAGGAATTCATGTCGTAGGTACAAGATGACGTCGTTGATGTACGTCGTAAGAGCGTGTTCATTTTGCGGATAACTGCCAGGTTTGAGCCGCCTACGTTTGAGAATGCTGCAGTTTTGAAGATTCATTGCCATTGTATTATGTCTGTTCTTACTGTGGTTTTGAGCACCCCGTACTTCAACGCGACTTCGGATTGTCTCCAGGGCTTCTGCGTGGATGGGTTGATCTTCGCAATAGTTTTGGACCCCTCTTGTTTGAAACCGAGAATTGTGGACGCCTCGATACGCTGTCTGACACATACATCGCGTCGTTGTCGCAAGATGGGAAGGGTACGGAGGTTATCTGGCGGGTGTGCGATGTCATGGGCTGCATTGGCCGTATGGAGTCCGGCAGGGGTGGGAATGTGAACTATGTCTTCTTCGCTATCCATGGATTCTCTGAATGTGTTCTGAGCATCGCAATAGACCGTGCGTGCTGGGAGATATGACGGCTGGATGTCGGAAAGTTGCATAGGATACAGACGTACATGGTCAACCCATGGCCACGTGTCAAGTTCGTACTGTAAGTCAGCTTCGGTAGTGTGAACGCCTCGGTAATGTGAACTTTTAAGGTACGCTGCTAACGCGCAACCACTTAAGGTCACGAACCCAAACTCATTTAAAAGCTCCTTAGAAGACCCTTTGCCGTAGCCCCTGTCCGCGGTGACTATTGTGGTGCCAAACAGTGAGTTAACGTAGGAAACCCGCTACCGCGGATGGGACACCTCAAGGTGTTCAGCCTTGCTCCCCTGTATGGGGTAACTCAGCCAAAGAGCCCTCCGAGTAGTCAGCGCGTGCCGGGCGTAACTCCGGGCGACTACGTCCTGTCTTACAGATGGAAATGTGTAGGATTGCTTAGAACCAGGGATCAGGATGCGCCGGGCCACGGCTATCTCCAGGGACCAGAATGGGGGGACAAAGACGAGCCGCACTGCGGAGCACTAGCTCGTGACAACGATAAATGATCCCGAGACTTCGGGGCACCCCTGGATACAGGGCGGAGTAGAATGAGCCGTAACACGGGTAAGTAGACCAAAAAAAGAAACAAATAAAGAAACAAGTACCGTTACTAACGGGTGGTCACTCCTCGGTGAGACAAGGGGAATAACTAGCCGGAAGCGGTGAGAGGACCCTCCAAGAGTGGGGTTGTACCCGTACACCGACAGTGAAGCTAGAGCCAAGTCCCTCGTTGGGTTTTTACTTTGGGGAGGAGCGGCGGCGGCGACACCTTTAAATAACGTAGCTGAAAACATTCAGTAAAATACACTAAGTATTCCGGCACAGCCGGGCAGTACAACCACGTGTGCTACTTGGCCTGTGGGCACGGAGCACCCCGCTAGTCGGGCGCATCACGTCCTACGTGTACTATTGTTACCCTCTATACAGAGGTACTCCCTAATGGGGCCGTCATGTGACGGATACTCATATACAACCTATCAGCCCCGGGGATACCGGCATCCCGTTATGGAAAATGGTTTGATCCCCTCGTCTTGAGGGCACATTGCACCAAAACTATACAAGAGTTGGTCGTCCCCTCCCCGCGATCCTCCGTTAGCACCCTCAAACAAGCGCCGAACCAAATCAAGTTGAGATTCTCCTCGACGCCTGAAGCGCAGAGCGAGAACAATTATGAACAGTGCATCAGCCACTGCATCTACAGAGTGTCTCTCCTTTTCAGCCTTCCTCGTGCTCAGCATCTTCACTTGATTTTCGTTAGCGCGGGTACCGTATAGATCGTCGTCTAAAGTAGCAAGGAGGTAAAGCGGAACGAAAAACACTTTCTTTGTGTCTCGAAAAGATAACTGCTCGAATTATCCTAGCTGCTGCCTCTGGTCTCGCTGCGAGTTCCATTCCATCTGCACATCGTGGCCATGGCCCGTAGCGGAAAGTGTCAGGATGTTGCCCGCAATGAATCGAATCGTGTGGAGAGAGGGCATAGCACTACCAGACTGGCGGAGTACATCAATTATTTTTCCAAAGCTGAAACCAGTTGTGTGAGACAAAAACAGTACCGCGACGTAACGGTACATTTCGGACACCCCAATGGCGCCAAAATTGAGCTCACGCAGCCTGATGAGCTCACTTAGCCATTCTCTAAGCTGCAAAAGAATGCCATACATGAGCAATATAACAAATCCACCCCTCGTCGGCGCAATGTCCCGTACCACGCACTCAAGCTTTATCTTTCCAACCGCAATTTTGCACAAAAGCCTGACAGGCTCATGTAGAACCTTTCTAGCAAAAGCTTCTTCCAACTTTAAAGACAAAGTTGGAGAAGAACTAAGAGTCCATCCATCACTAAGATCGGCTCTGGTTGCACAAATACTGCGCTTTGAAATTATGCTTGAACCTCGCTCACGTGCTCTGCCAAAAAGCCCCCGTCTTGCAGTACCTCGTTCTCTTCCACGTCTTCTTTTTGCAAGACCAGATAATAAAAGTTTGACAGCATCAGGCACACTGCCTGCCTGGGTGGCCGTAGAATTTGGCATGCTTGTTCTTTTTGTGGGAACGCGGGCGTAATTTTATCATTGTTTTCATTCATATTTCTTTCGCTACCGCTGATTTGCTGTCTTGATACGGTAGGTGCGGTTTTGGGTTGAAATGAAACGGACATCTGGATGGGGAGTTTATACGTCAAGATGGACAGTCAGAGCTGTAAAATCTTCTTCACACAATAATAATCTTATGTGGCGAGCAATACGCGCTTGAAAGAATGTCGAGAGGTCCTTGAGGGAGCGTAGAAGCTTGCAAGAGATTTAAAGCTTGTAGCGATGGTGGGAAGAGGCTGGAAGCAGGGCTTGGGAAGAAAATGCAACAGCTATTCGAAAAGTTGTCGGATTTTGGAGGTTGAAGTTGCGGTTGTTTTGATAAAGGAAGAAGATTCTTTTTGAGATCCCACCAATGAGATTGGAAGGAATTTTGGAGCCAAGAAGTGCGGTCAAAGTGCCCCTACTTTTGAACTCTTATGACGAATATACTGATCACAAGGTCTTAAACCCCTAAAATCCAAAATAGGTTAGGATCACTATACTGATCAGTAAAAGCATTAGGAATATTATCGAGACTTTTCTCTGTATAATGCTTTTTAGTTCATTACGAGCACCATTTGCTTGCTCTAGAGTGGAGGTTAGAGGAAATGGGGAATTGGCGTGAGGATTATGACTGGTGTTTTGTACATGGCCGGTCATATTTTTGACGGGGACTGTACGTACTGTACATCTACAACAGTACAGGTACCGTTCGCCTGGCAGCGTTCGTGATTCTCGAATGGGTGATGCGCACCACCGCCTCTTTGTCAGCGTTTCCACCACCTGCAAGCGCGCTTCGTGATCGTACACCCTCATCTCTACGCCTCAACGCCACCACCTCCGAGCTCACGCATTGTGCCCGCCGTCGCCTTGCACAATTTCGTTACCACCCTCTCCATCATACAACTCTACCAGTTTCTACATTCTCTCTCCCTTTTGCAGCCGTTCATGGCACCCCGTGGCTGGCGCAGCACCCGTCGTGCTTAATACCCAAACTCTGCCGCTTTGCAGTTTTGCACCTTGGTACAACGGTACTAAATGAGCGCACGTGACGCTTGGTGACTGCCACACTCCACATCGTGTGCGTGCTGTTAACTCAACACTCGTGCGCAAGAGTATCCACCTTCATCATGTCTAGAGCTATACGTTTCACAGCCGCGCATCTCGTGAAACAATCAGTAGAATATCGCACTGAGCGATCAGGGAATCTTTCGCTTGCTTCATGTCAAGCGTCGCTTGCCAACCTTTTATCCACGCGGAGCCCTTGCTCTTGCGCCCTGCCCGCAACTCACGATGTAAGATGGTCCTGAGAGCTCGCCCTTCTTGCGTTCGTTTCGCCAAACATGTCATCTTCCCTTTGGCCACACTGATCACATCAACTGTACGCTGCATCTACTCAACTCGAGAGTCCCGTGTGTGCGCTTGTCAGCTCGCGTTCACGCTGCTGTCGGGCACCGCCCACTCCAGTCGCTTTGAATTGTGCACTAGTGCTTTGTGTTCACCTCTGACCGCACGTGTTCTCTGTTTGCATCGCCACCGCATGCAACCACATTGGTCGCACGCCGCACCTTGAGAACTTCTCTCCACGCAAATCGAAGCACTCTGCAAACCACCGTTCACGCCGTATTCTTGTCGCAAATGACTCTTTACAAAACGCACCGCTTCAGGTGTTCGTTCCCGACCAAAACGAACCGCGAGCACTGATTTCCGATTTGACCTATAGCTACACCGCTCCTTACGCGCGCCCTCGCCCATATCGGAGCCCACGCACAGCCCTGTCTCCACGCCCACCACCCCGGCCCCGTCCCGCATCGGAAGGGGCTCCCGCACCACCAGTAGCTGCCTCCACCCTGCCACGCCCCGGCGCAATTCGGTGAGCCCGTCTACGATTCGGCGCCACTCCAGCAGAGCCTGCCGCACCGCTCTGGCCCTGAGAAGCTCCGCGGCCCCGAATTCCATTTGGCACACCACTGTTCCCAGGCTTAGGTGCCTCGGCAGCGCCCCGTCCACGCCCGGTTCCGCGACCTCTCCCTCTACCCCAACCAGATACAATCACCCCGCTCCTCCCGTGCCCTTGCGCACCGCTCTGACGTGCATCCCTTCCCCCCCGACGTTTGGCAACCGCCGAAGCTTCCGTGGCAAGGGTGTTTGTCTTCTGACTTTCACTACCCTCATTGCCGATACGGTCGGGTCCTGCTCCCATCGCTTTTGTCGCCCCTCGACGACCATTTCTTAGCAAACCTCTTCGAGGCCTCCGTTCCGCCTGGGAGCGAGATATCATATCGTCCGGAGCTTCATCGTTGAGAATTGACGCAGTCATGCGCCACGGAGGAAGTTCCAAAGAATCCGCCGGACAATTCTTGCTCGGCGCCGGCAATTGAATATTGGGAGTTGGTGCTTGCTCCGCGCTGTCTGCACCGCGTCCCTCATGATCTAACTGGCCCTCAGTAGAACACGGACTGACAGCATTTGTTGTAGGCGGAACCGATGGACTCGTTGCTGCTTCCGTTTAGTCCTCCTCGATCCGCTGCTTAAGGTGTGCGACACTTCTGCAAGATTCAACTCTCTTGCTTGCGACTCCTTTAGTTGCCTCTTTGTTTCAAGACGCTGAGTCTCCAAGCTTTCCCGTTGGTCAATGATGGCGGCCTTCGAGAGTGCTTCTGCGCGCCTTACCTCTTCTTTTGCTGTTTCCACTTTTCGAGCAGTGCGCATGCTCGCCACCTTGCCGCCTAGAATGGCTGCGACTGTAGGTATCAAAGCTTTCAGTAAAATCTTCATGTTGTTTGTAATCGTGCACAAGATAAAGAAGCTCAACATGTGTACCGGTGTTTTGGGAAGTTAGAAAAGGGTAGCTGTTAGAATTCATGTACAACGTCGAACGCTTTCCTTTTATAGTGTTTGGAAACCCCCTCTATCTTGTTTGTAGTCAGCAAACATCAAATCTTACTTGGATTCCTCGCTATGCAGGAGAGCATTGTGCGTTTCCCCACTGCATTATGAATCACAGTTGGTCTTGCAAAGGCACGTTGACTATCAATAGCACGTCTCCGCAACCGTTGTCCATTCTTTTCCTCTCCTTCTTTCAAGAAGCTGCGGAAAAACAAGTATTGTTTGACATAGAGAGTATGCCTATGTATGCCGATCTTGTACCGTCAAACTGTTAGGCTTCCACTGTGCTCGAGCTAGATCGATCCATCCTTGTTTCATTTGCTTCGAAGGTTTCTTGGAGAGCCTTGACAGCCTCCCCGCTTTTTGCGCCTTATGCCTTAAGAGAATCGAAAGATTGTGAAGATGGTGATACACTGATACTCTTGGTAAGCGGTACCAACAGTGCTGTGACTTTGGTTCAAGCCTGTAAGCTTTTTGAACGCCAAGCCAAGACGTTCTGTTTCTAGTTCTGGCGCTTGTATAGGCCTTGGCCAGGGCTCTTTTTTTTTCAATACCATGGGATGCCATGGGATGCACGTTGTTATCTCCCTTTTTCTCGAATATAATGGGTACGAATACTGCTGAATGAGTCTGTGCGCATGTGTTTTGCTACTCAAAATATGATGATGCAAGGCAATATAGGCGAAGCAAGTCGCTCGTCTTACTACCTATACCTAGATATTGAGAAACAATAACTACCCATACTGAGTTGATGAAGACAAGAAAATTGATCATCATCAAATAGATAATCCATGTGGTAACGTAGTTGCTTTTAGAGGAAGTGGAATGCAATTCGTATCTTCGAACAGGAGAACATTTTCTTCTTAAGCTGCAACATAACTGTGTCAACATATACATGTACTGTTCCATGACGGAATCATATAACTCCGTCTTGGAACAGTACAAGGTTGATGCATCTGCTGCTCAAGCGCTCCCTCAGATACGGGCTCGAATGTCCTAGCAGTCTACATCAGTAGTCACGAATCTCTAACCTCTTTCCACTTAAAGCTTAGCCGTCTACAATCTCCAATTCAGTCTGCCACTCGTGTCACTTCATCTCGATGAATCCTATTTGGTCCCGGAGTCCACACCCACCAGCTACATTCAAAGAGCGCTAAATTCAACATAATGGGAAGAATTTCAATATCGGGCCTAATTATGGAGGATCCGTCCTCAGTGATGAAAATGGGCTAAAGGACCAGTTGGGGAGGAAGAAAGTGGTCCTTTCTGTAAGACCACAAATGCGTTAGGAAATAGCACCATGGGCACAAATGAAGACACACGGATGCACATGAGAAGTCTTCCTTCCGCGCTAGTCCTTTACCCTGATTGTAGGAAAGCTCAATTCGTCGTATGTACGTATGTATGTTTTCGGACGCAGGCTATTAATTCAGAAGGCATGGTAGGAATTCGTCGTGGTCTTCACATCGAACGTCACATAGAGTATTAAAGGCACATTCTGCTGCCGGGAACTTAGACTTAGGATCAAAGACGACTCCCACAGAGCAAAACCCGGGAGTCGTAATTAGCCACCTAGCGCTCACAATAAACAAACAAACGGTATCTACCACGATACATGGGTGTAGGGCAAGCAAAAGGCGCAAGATGTTCAGCAAATATTTACATTCTTACGTCTTCAACAGTTTCAGTTACGTTAATCATAATTAATCTGATCTACACCCCAATGCTAGTCTTGTTTCTTCCCCTGATTTTCCGGTTGTTGCCTTCCAATTAATGTCACCAACGTTGCAATTCGATACCACTGGTACTTCTTAAGCGCTCGACACAGTAATCCCGTATGCTCTTTCAAACTCGGCCCCGCATCTCAAAAGGCCAGCTGCTTGTTCAAAGGCGTCAAATATGATCTCGGCGCAGTTCCCCCGTTCAGGTCCCCAGTTGCGCGTCAGAAACATACATGGCACCTCCAGCCCAAATTGACCAAACAGGTCTTGAATTGCAGATGGAGTGAAGATGCAGTCCGGTATTCTGGAACACAATACCGTTGTTGAGCTTAATCTCTCATTGCTTTCCTCAAGTTCAACGCTAGTGTCTGTTGTCGAAGAGCAGGACGATGAACTCGACGAAGGTGAGAGGCTAGCCGACGGTGTTGGGGCATGCGCAACAACTTGGTTTTGCGGTTGAGGAACGGTGACGTGGCTTGTGCCTTGGACATTGTTCCGCTTCAACCACTCCACCAAGGGCACCGGTCGATACCTCAATGCCTGCGCAATCTCTGCAACGAATCGGAACGGAAGATGTGGGTTGATCATTAGAACATCCCCGGCGGCGTCGATGAAAACGAACTCGGTGTACCCCATGCTCAGTAGTTGTTCCAAAGCCATGGTTGGTCGTTCTTAAACACTTGGAAAGGAACTGGCTCGCTGAGGTGAAGGTTGCTTGGCGGTGAGGGGCTTGGTTGCTGAAGAATGGGATTGTACGGCACTTCCACATCGGCTTTTATACCCGTCCGGATCTCGATGCAAACGCCAGTGGAAATAATGAAGCCTGATGCTCCAAGCACTTCTTTGCAAACCACTGACATGAAGGCGTCTAGCCGAACACGGCATCTATGTGAGACTGACAGGCAACAATTGTGTCGTGGAAGAACATGGTATAGTGTTCTTGAGAATTAAGAGCCGTTTCTGGACACAGCCATGCCCTGACTGACCGTGGATGGGATGTAGTTGGAATAGACTAGGTAGGGACACATGACTTACGATGTCGGTGACAATCATCTTCGAAGTTGCGTGTCGATGACAGACAACGACATATACTTAACATTAACAACGACGGCGACAAATGAGACATTTTCGGTCATAATACAAATAGCAATACAGATATACTCCCCAAACGGGATGACTTTCGTCAAAAAAAGGCAGCAGCTCAGTAGCAAGTGATTAAGTGGTGTTGGTCAAAGGAAGCAAACGCCGTGGTGCTGATCGATAGAACTTTAGCAAATGCAACCTCGGGTTGGCCTCTACCTCTTATTTTTCGCTACCATGTCTTTGGAATTAAGAATGCGGCCCATAATCAGGCAACAACACGTTTCCGACAACACTTGTTATCAATGACTACACTGCACGTGGACCTCCCGTCTGCGACATGAGTGCGGATTCGGGGGGAAGCGGGTTGGGAAGCACATGTGTTGGGTCTGTTACGGGAATTTAGCAGTCGAATAGATGATTAGCCCAGTTCTAGAAAGTTAATACCGCTGCCTTGGAATTAGAGGCATGGGCCCGTAAACACATACACACATGCGTTGGGACTATCCTTCGGAACGGATATTGCTCATCATACACCATGGAGGTCGATGACGGTACTTCCGCCAACACTGCACAACGACATCAAGGGCTACAGCTCTTCCATTTTCATGATGTGAATTGCGAAAGAGAACGTTAATGCTCCCTCTAGTATTGAAAGAAGAGTTCGGTTCTTGTGTTTCTGGCAGACTGTATAGATGGTTGAATTGTGATGTGTTTGCTGAACAACAAACAGTTCGTCCACATATCTGTATTCCAATGACCTAGTAGATATGGAATATGGCTCCGTGCTTCGATCCAAGTCTCCCGAGGTCGCCAGATATGCGGTCCAAACTAACGTTTGCACTCAGTACGCATGAACACATGATTTTGTGATACGAACCAAATGCCTTGTGTTCATAAGATAGGTTGTGCAATATAACGTTTGCGCGTTGACATGTGCAACGGAATCATGCATCAATAAGGACCGGATCTCATGAACGGGGTGCGGAACTTGAGAATATGCACGATAGTGGTATCATTAAAGCTTGCAGGGAAGCGCTCTAGTCCGCGTGGCCAACATACAGTGTCATGCGTAAAGTTTTGTAGCCTTATAAAAGTCAGATGTTCGTCACTTGTCGAAAGAGCTTAAGTCATGAGCAAAGGAAACAACAAGCGAAAGTTATACGCGCCAAGTGGTGTGAAAGGTTTTTGCGTTGATAGCAAAACCGTAGTGCGTTACACCCAGACAAGACGCCAGAGTTGAATAAGGTACTGAATGATTTCGTCCGCGCCCATTTTGCTTTCGCCAAAAAGTCTATCTACAAAAGTGATTGGAACTTCCCGTACATCCAAGCCCATTCTTTTCGCCCTGACGATGATTTCCATTTGGAACACGTATCCGGTAGCTTCCATATGATGCATGATAGTTTGGAATGATGTGGCCTTGTATAAACGAAAACTACCGGTCAAATCAGACACACCCGGGCGTAACACAATATGAGCCAGATAGTTTGCAACGCGTGACACGAGTTTTCGGCGGAATGTCCAGCCGTAGACGCCGCCGTTCGGCACATAACGCGTTCCGGTAACAACATCGCATTTTGTTTGTCGTTGCTTTTCAATAAACTGAGGTATGTATTTCGGATGGTGAGAGAGATCTGCGTCCAGGATTATGATAAAATTGCCCGTTGCATGTGTGGCACCGTGCATGTACGCACTTCCGAGCCCGGCCTTGCGCTCGCGGGGGCGAAGAATGATCTTTTCAGCTCCATATGAAGCTTGTAGTGCTTTGGCAACTTGTAAGGTTCCGTCAGGTGAGGCGTCATCAATAATGATTACCTCGTAGTCTGCTTGAGCCGCTTGAAAGGCCTCGTCGAGGAAAAAGATCACGTAGGGAAGGTTTTCGCGCTCGTTGAAGGTTGGTAGAAGAACAGAATACTTGTCGGTAGACATGGTGAGTGGATTATCGCTAGCATGGGAAGGACGGCATGAGTTGTAGAGAGTTCAGGGAAACAAAGGTACGGGCGGCGTGGCTGATGAAGGAGGCCACATAAGAGGCGTGCACAAATTTCATGGAGATGACGTGTATGATAAGTGCAGTTTAGTGCTCCGAACTTTGAAATTGACTGCAAATGGGATCAGAGACAGGAATGCTCATTTTCGGATTACCGGCACCACGCCGCGCTTTCCTGGAGCAGATATTGGCAGTACAGGCACCCGTGCAGTATGAAGCAAGTGCTCCGTGCTGACCGGGCAAAACTGGTCCCCAGCTGCAAGCGAGGTCCCAATTTTCCCTTCGAGTGACCCGTAATTGCACGAATTCTTCGATATAACGTGCTTATCGCACTGTTTCCAGGACTCAAAGCCTATCAGCCGCAATGCAGGAATGCCTCAGAAATGAACTAACAAAAGACAACACCGATGGAGTGAGATAAGTATGGACCGTGGGTTATTCTCAGCGCCCGGGGCGATAAGAGGTACAGCATCTTGTTGGCCTCGTCAGGTGTTAAACGTTCACATGCTCTCATAGGCCACCGCGCTTGAAAAGAAGAAACCTCTAGTAGAGACGAGAAGTTTGTTTCTGCTCCGCCTCGTCCTCGTCACGGAAGTCCACCATTAGTTCCATGTCATCACCTTCCACACGAACGCCGTCGTCCTGCACAAGCTTTCGTCCACGTCGTACTTCAGTTTGACCATTGACAAAAACCAGACCTTCGTGGATCAGCATTTTTGCTTGTCCACCCGTCTCAGCCATGCCCTGCAGCTTAATGAATTGTTCTAAGCGGATGTAGCGTCGCCCATGCTTGTCGAGCTGGTCTCGCATGAACACAGGACTTCGCCCTGAAACCGCGGAACGTTTTCCGGCGTTGGGGAACGCAGTCAGAACATGCTGCTCGCGTGGCCTGCATGTGCACCTTCTCGTGCGGTGTTGTGACTTCCACGACAGCTTCAGCGGCCTTACAAACGCTTCGGAACGATTAGATTTGATCATAGCCTGTTAGAGCACGAGCTAGCTAAGCACGTTTCTCTCTACGTCAAGGCGTTGCTTTCTCCAGAGAAACGACACTGGCTGGCCCGACCGCAATCGCAAGTCCTCACGTATGCCACTTCCCCGTCAACCAGTCGGCGCTCTACTGCGAGTTATTAATACGAGAGCCTTTGGCACCGGTGCGGGGACTCGTTGCAGCAGTGCGTGCCATTCGTCATTGCTGCACCAGCAGCTGTTGCTGCTCATGTAAACGAACGTTGGTGTCAATGCTCCGGGCCAGACCAGCAACCCTCCTGGAACCATCACCACCAATGGCCCAAGCATCCACCCGCCCTTCACTTTCCTCGTAGGCGGCACTTGCCTCCCTATCATCCCCGCCTTGTCATGCTACAACTCCCCCGTCAACCATGCTTCGCAGGCAGTTGGCGTCCGGGGTAAGGATTAAAGATTCATGCTCCGTACCAATGATGTCATCAGCCCTTCATAATGTGTCGGTGCACGTTCGCAGCAGCATCTTGTACCTTCTCTGGGCTTGTATTTATATATCTTTAGTGCTCTTGGAACCTCTTATCCAAGGCGTAGTTGCATCCACGGACTGGATATGGCTACAATGGCCATGGTCCGATATGCGAAATCTACTCATCGCCGTTTCAAAGCGCATTCTCACTGCATGTTCGCCCACCTTAGCAGAACGCTACCTATCTCGCTCATTTCTCGGGCATTATGTTGGTATGGATCGCACCCTTGGAACTACAGAAACGAAACACTTGCCATTGCACTCTGTTTCCCTCAGTGGATGTGCGTGGATGCTACCGTACCACATAGGCGTGTGTGAAGGTATGAACAACTGATTTCTTTCTCACTTATCTCAGAATTTGCAGCTAACCATCATCATCTTCATTAGTCTTAAAGAGCGAGAATGTGGTTGACAAGAACACCATATGGCTGGGTTCCTCCGGCGGTGCTCTCATAGCTGCAGCAGCTGCGCTTGACTTAGACCTCCAATTCCAACTCAAGTTTTGTATCAGCATGGGCACCGAAAGCATCGAGCGCCATGCACTAGGACCAATCGGTACAATGACTCACTACATCGTACCCCATTTGCTGCGATCGTTGCCCACAGATGCACACGTCACAGCAACAGATCGCCTTTTTGTATCTGTGACAGAAACCCCACACAGATCGCAGGTATATGGGAATGCTCTGATCAGCAAGTTCAAAAGCAGAGCCCATCTTCATAACGTTCTTGCGGCATCTACATATATTCCTATTTACTACGAGAAGCCGGTAAGACCAGGTATCGGCAAGTTCTACTGGGATGGCGGCTTTTCGAACAATCAACCAGTTTTGTATGCAGAGGATGGCCAAATCATCACCACAACAGTCAACCCTAATGCAAGGACGGCAGACATAAGCCCACAAACACAAGAAACATGCAACATTGAACATTTATTCCCATGTGATTGCAGCGCTGCAATGAAGATTTATGAAAAGGGGAGACAAGACGCGGCGGACTACGTTAAATGGCTCAGGTCCTGAAAAAGGGTTTGGCAGAAGCTTTGTTAGAACTGATATCTGACCTAGTCCATAGAACGAAACGCATGGAGGCAATGGACACAGAGCACCTTTATCCACTTCACTACGCTATCCTGCAGAACCGACGGAGCGTACTTCCTGCGTCCTTTGAATCGAGAGAGCTGCACAGATTCATTTCTCTCCCATTCTGAGCGCAATAAACAGCATACTGTCTTCTACGCCAGCACCTGAGTTCTTCTTTTCTCTCATGAACTATTGCGGAACGGATGTCCTTGTTGGAATGTATGGGAACGGAGCAAACTTTCTCTTTTCGCTCTCGTCCAGTTTTAGATCGCTTAATTGTTCCTCAAGGGATTTCAGTTCCTGATCGTCTGCTCTGGCGCACACTTCAGTTGTGACGTTCGTCAAGGCCGGAGAGGAGAATGCCTTAACGATTAGGGCCGCCATATCATCTCTCGTCACGTTTCCAATCAAGAAGTCTCCTTGATCAAAGAATAAGTTGTCTATCCCTACCGGTTCGCTTTCGTCATTCAAACCTGTTGCGCGAAGTATGCAGTACGGAATCCCAGACACGCGGACAGCATCCTCCCCTGCAAGTTTCCAGTCAAGAATACGTCCAATTTTGTCGCTTAGCTGAACAATAGGTATTTGAACTTCAAACTCGTCTTTTCGCAAAGTCCTTGTGGTTGCAGCAGAACCCATGTGAACAATTCGTGGGCACCCAGGGTTTGGTTCCTCGACATATGCGTTGATAGAATCGATGCTCAGTTCGAACGATCCAGGACTAAACGTGGGATTGAGCTCTCCATCGTATTCGAACTTGCTGAGCATAACTTGGAAAGCTAGGATATGTTTGGGATTAAGCCGCGGCGCGTCATCAACCGTCTTCGCACGACGTACAGAATTGAATTCCTTGAAGGGCATTGTGATATCAGTCCACTCGCCCTGACGGGTCTTGAAAGTGAAGCAATGGCAAAGGCCATCGGACTTCGGTTCACATCTGACGATCATCTTATAATTGTGACCATCCCCTTTCACGCGTAGTATCAAACCGTCGTATCCACCCAGATCCATCGGCTTGTCCAGGTCTAGCATCCTCGCAGATGCAAAGCCACCGTTGTTTTCCGTAGACACATTACCAGAAAATATAAGTCCGCCGCTTTCGGCGCGAACGATACTCTGACTAACGCCCCCCATTACTACATCGTTCACAGGTTTCCATTGAGCGCTGACGGTTGATGGGTCCGTGAATTCAAGTACGGCGATTGTGTTTCGCTCATCTATTCCAGAGAGCTGTTTTGCGGCGTTGTTGACCAGGTTTTTCACACCAACGTACTCCACATTCTCCGGTTTATTCTCCATCGTGAATGGGACACTCTGACTTCCTCCTTGAGAATTGCTGTTCGCAGTGCTCGTCGACGGACGGGTGCTGGTGCCAGTGCAACTTGCAATGCGTACGACATCCGTGAAAAGCTCTGGTGAAATGTCGAACAGATCCGAAACAAACACATCTAGTCTACCCTTTTCTTCTTGTTCAACCATGTCGACACTGACATCTTTAAGCGCTTCTGCTAATCGCTCGCGATCTCTAGTCAACGCACGCACGCGTTTCTGTTGGGCAAGAAGGCCGCTTACAACTCGACGGCCCGTACGCCCGCTGGCTCCAGTAACAAGGTACACACCATAAAGACACCGCTTCAGATGACTTGCGGTGCGTTCAGCCAAGTTTACGGTTGTAGCGCTCGGACGCATGAGACGTCCGTTGGCAGAATATACGAGTTGCGTTCGTAGAGCTTGTACAAACGGCCAGGCGGGACGATGAGCGGATGTGATAAGAAGGCGTCTGTGTGGCCGAGTATGGTTCACAGACTTGGAACGGAAGATTTGCTTTGACCTTAGCGGGAGATGACCTGGAGAGATGAAGAGGTACATATGTAGTACTTTCGCAGTGTCGTTGACACGATATGAAAGCTGCCCCTTTTTTCAGTTCTGCAGTTTTGACGTTCTACCAAGGTTAAAGGGTTAGCGGTCCGCTAGCCACTTTTACGAAGGTTTCTTGACTTATGAAGCCGGAGATGGCGGCAAAGATGGGAGTGACTTCGAGCGCGTAAGTTCGTGAACCGAGGCGCTATCATAAGTGACCATAACACACCGTGGCTCAGCCCTTCGGGCTGAGCTGAAGCCCCACATACTGTGACCACAAGTTGATCTTAAGAGCCATGATTTTCTATTTCCAACCTTTTCTACTCTTGGTGCGGCTAAATGGTTACGAGATAAATATATATCCTTCAGTGCCCAGCGTCAACCCTCTCGAACTGTTTTCACGAATGAAGCAACATGACGGAATGTACAGAATGCGGGACAATTCTGCTCCACACACTTGATGTTGTTGAATATATCGACCTAATATCATAATGCGTTCGGTATCTTAAGCGTGCGTAAGCTTTACGTACTCGAAAATTTGCAAGGTGACTTGTTCGTCGGAGTCTTTGGTATTTCGTTCAACGAGTCAGATCTAATGCAGGATGAGCACCCGTCCTGTTTGCAGCGCAGAAAGCAGGGATGAGCGATGCTGAGCTTTACAGAGTTGGTAGAGAACCGAGTACTGGGAGAAGTACATAAATGGTTGGATAGTTCGTTCGCGAAGATACAGGATATCGAAGTGCAAAATACCGGTGGCAGTCGTGTGATACGATCTGCAACCCGAGGATACCATCGTGGATGGCGATAGAAGCTTCACGTTCGTTTGCTTCTCGTACGCAAATAATTCCTTTCTAGTCCTGGACGCGTTGCAGTTTGCTACATCATGCGGGCTGCCAAAGTATGACCTGGCCCTGGACTTCCACATGGAGTTTTGGAGTGAGTAAGAGAATCCGGATAGGATTCGAAAACTGCTCGAGCTCGTGGGAGACGTAAAAATTTGAGCTAAGAAAGAGTAATCAGTTTGTATGCTTTGAAGAAACCAAACAAAAGCAAGATATGAGACTGAATACAAAAACCTGGTACCTTTGGTAGTCTTGACAAGACTTTAGAACCACCTAGGAGAGTTTCGCATCAGACTGTTTTCTGGAAACGAGATGCAGTGCAATCCAATTATGGAATAACAAGCCTAGAGCTTCTCTCGACGCCGACGTTAACTGGAATCACAGCCTTTATCTCAAACGCAGGATGGCCACGGGAAATAACTATCAGCGCCATGGCCAACAGAAAGCACGTGATTACGTATGTGATCGATACAAAAACTTCGCACTCTCGGGATGAGGGACAGGAGCCAATAAGTGCGTAAAGAAACCCAAAAACCATCGTGGCTACTGTTTGTAACCATCTGGGTTACCCTCACAAAAAGAAACCTGTGGCAAATGTGTGCAAAGCATCTCACAAACAAGGCAATGAGCCTTAAGCGTATCACCGGGAGATTTAATCCTATGGCCAGAACCGATTCAGTGACGTCTTGACTTAGAGAAACAATGTGTTTCAATTTCACTTCAAACACTAGTCTTTTCAGATGGCTTGCTTTCAGGGACGTACGGGAATGTTGCAAACGTCCTCTCTTCCTCCTTGTCTGGTTTGAGTTCCTTAAAAGTCTCAGCGGCGCTCACACCAAGCCTATTTCCTTCAAACAGCGACACCTCAGTTGTCACATTCGTCAATTCCGGTGTAGCAAAAGCACGTACAACTGCATCAGCGATATCATCTCTGCCTACATTTCCTGTGAGGTTGTCTCCCTGATCAAACTTCAGTCGATCAAGCCCGACAGGTTCTTCTTCAGTCAGTGCTGTTGGCCGCAATATGCAGTATGGGACGCCGGAAACTCGAATAGAGTCTTCTCCAGCTAGTTTCCAGTTTAGTAGGCGTCCCAATTGTTCATTAAGCTTCACCGCAGGTGGAACCTCGTCAAATTCTTCATCGCTGCGTAGAACCCGTGTTGTAGCTGCAGATCCTATGTGTACAATCTTTGGACATCGGAGCCCACCGCTGTCCTTGTACGCGCTAAGGGAGTCAATGCGAAGCTGGAATACGCCAGGCTTGAAGTTTTGGTTCAAGTCACCATCATACTCAAACTTGCTTAGCATTATCTGAAATGCAAATATGCGTTTCGGGTTTAGAGGTTCTCCTCCCTTCAAGGTCTTAGAGCGAAATACGGTGTTGAATTCACTGAAAGGAACCCGCACTTCTTCCCATGTTTCCTTCTCTGTCGGAAAAGTGTAACAATGACTAATCCCGTCCCAGTTTGGATTGCACCTGATTATAAGCTTGTAACTCTGACCATCTCCCTTCACTCTCACGTCAATCCCATCGTATGGGCTAAGATCCATAGGGGTATCGAATGTGACTGTTCTGGCGGACACAAACCCACCACTATTGTTGGTTGAAACGAATCCAGAAAACACAAGTTCACCGTTCTCCACACGCAAAATGCTTTCACTAACCCCTCCCATCACCACATCATCCAACGGTCCCCATTGAGCTCGAACCTTTTCGACGTCCGTAAACTCTAGAACCGGTATCGTTTCAACTTTGTCGATTTCTTCGAAATGCTTCCTAGCAGCTTCCGCTAAATTTTTGATGCCACGGTATTCTACGTTCTCTGGTGTATCTTCGAGAATTACCGGTTGATAGAACGTCTTTCCCTGAAAGTACTTGCTACGATCTGGATCGTCTTTGGGTCCTACTCTTGTTCCTGTACAACTGGCAACTGCGATGACGTTCTCAAACATTTCTGTGCGAACATTGAACAAGTCCGCGACAAATATATCCAGGTTTCCCTTCTTCTCCTCCTCAAGTGCATCAACTCCAACCATTAAAAGCGCATCAATTAGTTTTTCACGATCCCTTGTAAGCGCCCGGACCCTCTTCGACATTCGCAAAAGATTTCGTACAATACGTCTCCCAGAACCTCCGTTGGCGCCAGTGACCAAGTATATAGCTTTCTTAGAGTCCTTGACTGCTTTGCGTGCACGTGTTCTGAGTTCTTCAGCGGGGTCGGGCGATGCTCCGCGCATGAACTTGCCAAACGGAGAGTAAAATGTTGCGGTCTTCACGAAACGGAGGAACGGCCATGCTGAGCGTTCTGCCATCATAATCGTAGTCGCATGTCGTCTGGTTGTTTGAGGGCGGACATTGGTCTTGAGCGGGAGGGTATGTCGACGCGGTCCTGCTGAAAGAGGATTGCTGGGAATGAAGAAAACCATGTCTGTAATCTGCGTAACTTCGCCGTTGGCGACAGCACAAAGCACAACATAAACCGTTTGGCGATGGCCGTTGAACAAGAAAGTATGATGGAAAACACTCAGTCCTGTTCCCGACGAGATTGTGGGTAAATATATCCCTGCTAAAAAAGCATTGGTCGCAAGTGCTTTCCATGAATCTCAAAACCATATCCTATATTTTGGAAAGCCCGCTGCGAGATATCAGGATTCACTAATCATCAGATGATCTGCTCCATATTAAATGGAGTAGATAGAGCTAATTTGTGAAGCTGTCGGGCCTTCATGTTTACTCATTCTTGTATGGAGAGCTCCTAAACTTGTGTGAAGCGTCGTTACTCTCTTGTGCAGTGGGTGACACAAAGACAAAGCTTGCGCAAGACGATGCGATGAGTTCCGTGCCCCTTCCCAGCCTTCAGAACCCATTTTCTGCCATGCGTTGCCCCTGCCAGTGGCAAGAGCAGTATACAACCTGCAGGTTTACAACTTTGTGTGGTGGCTTTGTGCAACAAGATATGCATTTGAAGTTCTAGTACACATGGAGATGTCGAAAATCAAGAGCGGAATCAACAGAAGGTCGGGTAGTTTCTTCCACCTGAGACCGTCCGCTCCACAGTGAGGAGTCGAATTTTGACTGTCCAAATTGGTTATCACTACCTCTAGATATCTAGTCGTGGCCAGAGGAGATGCTTTCCCTCAGTGCTGAAACGACGCCCTATGCATCCACATGGTACGATACATTAGAAACATCCCTGTTTCAAAGATGAAGCTCTTAGTCGCTTTACCTACACCGCCCACGCTCCGTGCATGGTATTGCGTCCAGCCTTGATGCATCTGAGATGCAAAGCAAAACAGTGCTCCCATCCATTCTTGCATGACACACTAGAAGAATGCACTTCCAGTCGATTTTTGCATACAAGCAACCCCGCATGCCATCTTAGCGACGAGATTTGTCAACCCCGGGAGAACTGTATGCTCACAAAAGATATTCTCGGTCCCAGTTTCATTGGTGCTCACATACTTGACTTCACTGATGAGGAAATTGATCTATGCGCTGCGACAGGCATGATGTGCACCACCCGACATCAAATGCGATGATGGTGTGTGTGTGTGTGTGCGTGCGCGTGAGTTTATGTGGGCTCGCGTCCCTAATTCCGAGACTGCGGCAGAGATTGATCGAAGGAAAATGCTTGATTCTCTAGATAAAGCAACAACTTCTCTGATGATGCTGTTACTATTGATTCCACTTCGAGGCGTTGCTTTTCTGAAAGAGACGAAATTTGTCTCCGTCAAGATGCCGCTCTACGACGACACCTTAGAACAAAACGGTCAACACTATTTTCCATATTAAGTCCGCATGCGATGCTGGCTTCCGGTCCTTTGACGTATAGAAAAGAGGCTTCGAGCTGGAACAAATGCTGGGCTTGGTAACTGCGTCTCTCTTCCTGCAGTCTGAGAGAGGTTGACATGTCTTTTGTCCTCCCATTGGGCGTGGCTAAACGGTTCACGATGATGTTCGCTCACGGTCACATATCTAGGTACCTAGCACATACGTAGATATCAATTGAGAGTTCTGGCGGTATCTCAAACACTCCAACGAACGAATCAACAGAAGACACAGCGCCAGAATCAGCACTTCCTCTAGGAAAAGGCGCCATGCCACCTCCGCCTCGAAAGCGGGGTATGTAATAGAAGTACTGACAAATGCGTTCTAGCACCCTTCCTTTCACATGTGGCAGATTTACAATTCTCGTCCTCGATTCCTTGAAAGAGCTGTTCATCATGGTTTGAATCACACCAGAGACCGTGGCGTACTGCGCTTCTATCGTGTATTGAAACCCATCTCCTGAAACTAGACGAATGAGACCTTCGGGTACTATGCTTTCTCCGCTTTGTTCCATTCAGGAAACTTGGCAACAGTGGCGCGTTGTGTGATGGATAAGTTGCGACTGCTCACTTGCGGGCTGTGTTTAGTGAACATATGATAGAAAATGCCTCCCATGGGCCGCAAAAGGTTGAACAGGACCAAGAATGCGCTGGACGAACAGCACAGGCCAACAATGTAGCAGCCAAAACGAGTAGGCCACATGTCCGGTGTTATCCTAGGGATAAGGGATACCGTTCGTGTAACACGAACAAAAGCAGTTCGTCAGCTCGTGGCATCGTGCGCCGTTGCAAAACGAAATCTGATTCATTTGAGCAATAATCAACAGCAGTGAAGGCTGTAATTGAAACAGCCAATGGATGGATAAAGGGTTACCATTCCAACGTTAAGGAGAGCGCATCTCCAACCGCCATCTTCACCGTTGTGGACGCGCGTTCAAAGCTGACTAGTCCACGAGAATGGAGGACGTTGGCCGTGTGAGATGTGCCCTGTTAAGTGTGCTCCTCTGTCATTTGATCGTTGCTTCAGCACGATCGCCTACCCAGCAGTTCCCGCACGGCTTCATCAGCCCATCATTACATCAACAAGCGCTATCGCACATTGCCTTCCATTCGAACGCGATCAAGCTGGCCCTCGCATCATTGTTCCCCTCGTTAAAGGCTGCGGCCGTAGTTGGCGTAGAATGGGGCCAGGAAACCTTCCTCTTCGCAGAAAACGATTTCCATGTCTACGCGTTTGAACCGGCAAACAAGTTCGTTGATCACTTAAAGCGTATTGTTGAAAACAATCCACAATGGAACTACACCCTGGTACCCATAGCGGCGGCAAACGAATCGGAAGGAACTATCATTCTGGAGTACGAGAACGCCGATATCAACGAAACCGTGCAAGTCGGCAAAGTGGATGATCACGTCCATGAACCGTTGGCCGTGTTTTCGTTGGATATTCAAGGAGACGAATTGCATGTTCTGCAAGGTAGCACTAAGCTTTTGTCGAAAGATGTAGGTGTTGCTTCCTTATGGGTAGAAGCAATCGCCTGCAATGACAAGGTGGCTACCATTCTTCACATGTTGGATGACCAATATGTAGCATTCGACTTTGTTCCATGGGGACATCATGTCACCCAGAAAGCAGCTAAAGTTCCGCGCTCTTTGAACAGCTTTGCATATGCCCCGGATAGACCTGGGGGATACTCAGAATATCTGTCATGGATGTGTGAGCTCCAGCAAAAAGAATACAAATGGTTGCAAACAGATTTCTTGTTTATTCGACGAGATTATCTCACAGCTGACGTTCACAACAAGCTCTTGGCCCTTGCAGATACACACTGTTCCAAGTCGTCGGAGTTCCCAGCAGACTGTCAATTGAGACAGTTACTTGCCGAACACCGTTCTGAACGAAAAGATGAATTATGAAACATATAGCACTGATTGTGTACGTATCGGAGCTCTTTTTCATACCCTTGAGGTGTGAGCAACCACAAAAAAGGTACGAAGGTGCACCATGATCGCAGAATTGTATTTCACAAGAAAAATACTAAATGAACTGCCTAATGACATATGTGCAGCCTTTCATCGACAGGAAGATAGTGAACATTTGACGGAATCTGACAAATCCTACGCATCCGGTTTCATCCTCTTGTCCGCGTCGTTGTGCCATTTACCTCGCCTGTCCTGTTGATCGCCCTTGGTATGCCCTCCGGATGCGAAGAATAAGGCTCGTTGCAAGCATATACGTCACCATCTGCGCGGGGACGAACAGACCTGATCGAAACATCGATAATCACAAGTCACGACAAGCCAGGCTCTGATCTCATCGAAGCTCCATAACTTATACTTCGAACAAAGAGAGGTCAAAAGTTTGAAGTGGCCTGAGAGTAAATACGAAAGGTTCTGAGTATAGAACGTGGTCGGATTCAAAGAAGATTAAGTATCTCGTTTTATCATGACTCGAATCCATAAAACTTGCGTGCGCCTCAAGCCCTGGTGATACTCCAGGCTCTTCATCTTGACTGAAAATGCGTTGACAAGCTTCTTTTATGACGCTCGTAGATCTCATCTCCATACTGAATACAATGCCTTCCCTTCACGGTCTCGACTTTCTTGCATACCATCCGGAAACAAGAACCTGGTCAACTCTAAGAACTCAACGGGCTCCAGTTCTTCAGCTCTCTTGAGATCCCATCCGTTTGGTAATTGCTTTCCTTGACTAATAGTCTTCAATGCGTTTCGAAGCCGTTTGCGTCGTTGGTTGAAAGCGGTTCGGACAACGGTTCTGAGAGCTCTGTTCGTTGACAGATCACTCTTGTCAAAGTTCGGGTGAGGCTCCATATCAAGACGTACCATAGCTGATGTGACTTGAGGAACAGGGAAGAAGGCGGTGTTGGGCACGGAGAACAACAGCTTTGGCTTTGCATAGAGCTGAGACACGACGGAAAGAATTCCATACGACTTCGAATGCGGCTTTGCTATGACACGTTGCGCAACTTCTTTCTGCATCATTACAAGCGCGGTAGTGACTGATTTGTCCGGTGCTTCGAGAAGAGAGAATAGGATTTGTGAGACTATGTTGTACGGAAGATTTCCAATGATGGCAAGCGGTGCGTTGAGCTGTTTCGAAAAATGTGACCAATCTGTTTGGAGAACGTCGGCGTGATGTAGGTTCAGGTGTGGATGGCGAACTTGAAGATGTTGAACAGCACGTTGATCAATTTCAATTGCGTGCATGCGTGGGTATTGTTGTAGCAAATTGTCTGTGAGGGCGCCCAATCCAGGGCCGACTTCTACGACGGTTGGAACCGGCTCGACATTGTCGGTGCTTTCACGGAAAGCGGAAACGATACGGTTGACAAAGTTCTTGTCACGGAGAAAGTTCTGACTGAGGGACTTCTTGGGATGAATGGAGCGTGGTGAGGACTGCGAAGGATACGAAGAAGCGGAAAGAGTGCATCTTGTGCGATTATCCAAGCTTCGAAATGGGGATTCCGAATGGCGCAACGAAGGTAGTGGTGATGGTAGGGAGAAGGCGGTGTATATTGTGGATACGGGAGATGCTGCTGTCCTTGCGCGTTTCATCATTGTGACGGGGAGATCGAGTCGATTTGAGCGCGCTAGTGCAGGATGGAGCACAATACCCGGAATGTGGATCCTTGAGAAGGGCAAGCTCTTTAATCTCCTATCTTATCGGGCAAAACAGTTCGACAAACTCTTTGTCTGGAGTGTCGAGATGGAGACTACGGTTGTACTGGACCTCTTGTTCTGTTTCAGATCAGGTCGAATCTGCTGTTTTTTCAGAAAAGAGACGACAGTATATATATTACAGTGGACGTCACTGCGAAAGGCAGACATGACGGAGGGTCGTGCCCTTCGCAGATGGGCGGAATCAACAAGGTCCCCGTGCTGATGTCCGTTAAGGATAATGTGCTGTTCTCTTGCGCGATGACGATGGTGATACTCTAGTTCTGGACAAACAACGTTTATGTTAAAGTTATTCCTGTACATGCGCTGAGTTAACCTCAGACAGGCATACGCCTGCGATGAAGCTGGTGATATGAAAGGTAGTACTACATTGCAGACTACTCAAGCTCCCATCACATTCTAATTAAGTGGGGCCGTGTAGATGCAAGAAATTCCTGACAGAAATGCATCCCCTGTTGTCGGTTTCTCTCTGATGCTCAAGATTTCCGATATCGCGATATTCTCAAACGTGCGATTGTAAGCCGTGAATTCTTGGTACCCCAATTCCTCCATCACGTCAAACTCCTCACGATGCTCTGTCTCAGGTGATGCATCTCCAATAATAGTTACTTCGAACTTTCGTCTCGATTCAGCTACAAAGTTTTCCGAGTAAGTTTCGCAGTAATGCATGCTGCAAGCATAGTACCCTGGGTATTGCACGGGAATGTCATATCCCCAGATAGAGCCTAACATTCCGTAGCGGTGAGACTTGTAAAGGTCTGCGATCACATCCTTCGCTCCTGCGATTATTGCCTCCGGCATTTCAAAAGCAAGGGTTTCGCCTACCAAGTATTCTGTCGGATCTGCTTTGACTTCGTCAAAGCTCTTCCCACCAATGTTGTATACAAAGTAGTGAGGTATCGTCTCTGAGCTGTTTGAAACTTCTTCAATCTCCTCCGGTGTTGACATCGGTTCATCGAGGGGTTCAATGTTCATGACGACCTCTTCTGTGCTCGGCATCGTCGTTGGAACTGCCCCCTCTGTTGCCATCCGGTCGGCAGCGGGAGCAGCTTCTTCGGGAGTTATCGGATCGTCCAGTTCAGTTACAGGCATTTCCACGATTGGTGGTTCCGCAACCACTGGTACCGTGTTACCATCGTTTCGAGCTGTGAAATCAATTCTATACGGTGCTCCGAAGGCGCAAACCAGCAATGAAGACAATGTCAAAGCAACGGTGCAAGTCTTGGCAAACATTGTACAACTTATGCTTCAGAAGAAAACGATAGGAGTAGGAATGGTGTTTATGGATAATGGATATTGCGAAGCGAAGTGATGCTTCTTTTTCGATTCTAGTTCATCATGTTGTGAGGTTTCGGCGAGGATTCTTTTATATACTGCTGAAAAAACAAGAGCTGAGGATATCGAGTTGTTCTCAGAGCCCCATGGCATAACGAAGTCCCAGTTACACTCGGATTGCAATGATGTGCATGTGCTGGTAGCGTGGCTTTGAGTTGAAGTTTCTGCCACGTTAAAATCACTGCTTGCGTGGCTCCCACTTGAATGGACACGCCTGCTGAGCGGTTAAGGATTCTTATCGGCGATCTGCCAAGAACGTGTCTCGTACATGTCCGCCGAGGGCAATTTTCTTGAACTGTCATGTTAATAATAGCGGCGGGAAACTAGGCAGTACGTACGGGTGTACGAACGGAGCAAATCGGAGCAGATTGCAAGAAAGTGTTGATACATCATGTGCCGGGACACGTCATGAATCGTCCAGACGAAATCGGCATTAAGACGGTCAAGACGTGGAGTATTTACGGCATGGGCTCTTCTCAACCGCAGAAGACGGACCTTCTGAATGGGGCTTCCTAATGTTTTCTTAGTCCATCAAAAAACATATGCTGATGACCGAAAGTAAGGTGTAACCAAAATTCTATGTGCTACTACTCGGGCCAATGTCGAGCAATCAAACCACCTTGAAGTGAAGGTGTTCAAGAAGAAAAGCATCCACGTACATGTCTCGCTCTAGACAATTCTTCTTCACAAGGCAGGACGGCCTGAAGAACTGGGTTTGCGAAAGGGACCTGCGAACATCATTCTTTTCTTCTTTACTGTAGGCCCTTGATGTCTAACTACAACACAAGGGTAAAATATACCTGGTTAAAGATATTTTTCTCTCCGCAGGAAACCAAGGGAACATCATTGTCGGGATCGTTTCCGAGTAGAATCTTTTGTTCAGGTGGTTAGATTTGCAATTCTGAACGAACATCAACATATAACCAAATCCTGTGTGGGAGGGTATTCAACTTCGTTTGTGCCCTTGACAAGCCTATCCTGCATTGTAGATGCCCGATGGTTTCCTGAAGACAACTTAAGCTGTGTCTTCTTCTGGCACTTACGAATCTCGACAGGAAATTTAAGCGAACATGCGCAAACTGCCATGTAATACAAGAGTAGCTGACATTGCGATGGACCCTGAAACTGTCGAAGGCCACACGGCACTAGGACTCGACATGAAAGCGTATCCTTAAAGACACATATCGCCATACTCTGACAACCTGCACAGAACATGACTTTCAGGTAGAGGCTCTCGAAACACTCTTAATCGTTGACAATTCATTTGTGTGTCACATCGTTCTGACAGTTCTCCAACGCTCGTCGCACAAGAAAAGAACCATTATCAAAGACATCTTGCTTCTTTTCTACGGTCTCCAGTTGCAAATCCCGATGCTCCTCTGCTGCTTGCACCACATTTTACCTCGAGTTCGTTCTTCACCTGTGCGACATGCATCCCGTTGTATAAAAACTCTATTCTTGGCAGTTGAATGAGGTGTCTCTTTCCGGACTTCTTCTGCATCTCACAAGGGCGGGGTTCCGTACCAATACATGACGTGTTTTGAAACAATAAATGCGCTCACTTCGCTCTAGCCACTTTGTCTGAGACAATAACCAGCGAAAAGCTAGCTCATGACCCGAATCTTGAAATGAAATACACACATACTCCTACACCATTCCTGGTACCCTTGAAAGCTCTGATTGTCCGTCCCAACTCCCACAAATGCCAATTGCTGATAAGATAAAATGGCGAGTGAGCAGTTGATGAGCAGAAAGTCAACTTCTGTTAGTCTAGATGAAACGGTTTCGACCGAGATATCGATACCGTCACAAAAGTGGGCAGACTAAATCGTTCACTACCTGGAGGGAAAGAAAGCGATCTCTGCGGGCCCAACGTGGAACGTGGAGAACGCATTGAGCTAGATCTGCGTGGTCGTGGTGAACTCAAAGTTTCTGATGGCATCGAGGATGAAGAAAACGGGTGCGATCCAGCGTTTTGTCGAGTGGCATGGCTTCAAGTCGAAACTGTTCGCTTCACACTGCGACGTGTGGTCAAAACTTCTCCGCTTCTTGCGACATCTGCAGTGCAAGGGTGCTACACGGCAGCGTGACGATATTTCCTCAACACTCATTTCCGTACATTCGGCTTCCCCAGTAGACGGTGTCACAAATTCTGTGAACGAGTCCAGCAAAACCGTACTCCCCTGCGGAAGAGATCAGGAAAGAGTGGAAGCAAGCAAGCGTATGGTGCGTATCAAACTCCCGAGTGAAGACGAACAATCGAGAATTGTGGCAGGCTTCTTCGTGAAGCTGTTCTCGAAACTTAGCTCCACAAGCGGTTTGAAGAATACGCGACCCGGGAGGTCGTTAAACTCGTCCAGGCGATCGGCGGACTGATCGCCTCCAAGGACCCGGGATGTCCGTAAAATCGCCCCGGCAGTCGGCGCACCGACAGCCCGAAGACCTGGGCGGTGGCGTCGGAAAAAAGACCCCCGCTTATCTGTGCGAAACAGAAGGGACGAGGCACGTGCAACACTGCGGATCTTACCAACCTTTCCTTAACTTTTCCCAGAAGGATCATGGAGGTTCCCACGGAAACTCTGGCGGGATCGCGATGGGTCTCCGACGGAGACCAGGGATTTTAGTAAGCGACAACACCGCCTGTACAAGAATCTGAATGGTTTTACAGGGTTTTTCTGGACTTAAGCTGAGATCTACAGCACACACGGGCCCCAACCCGATCTTACCGCCCTTTATCGCCAAGGGAAAAGAGAAAAGGGAGAGTAAGATGTCACCAGATCTTCTGGGTGGCGCGAACGTGGTACATGGAATCCGCCTTGTCGTGGTGTACCCCTTACCTGGCGTTCTCTCGAGTTGAGGAAGGATTAGCAGAGCAAAGTCTGGAAGAGGCGAAACGCGCCAGAACAAAATGGATTATACATTCGGGTCTCCCCGCAGAAGTCTTGTACCATTCTACTACGTCTTGGAATACTAGTTAGTGAGCGTAACACGGCTGCAGCAGGGTGGGAGCAAGCAACAGCCATCAACAATATTTTGAGTCGGGAGTTAAAGACTGGTGTAACGGGGTAGAGAGAACTTGTCATTCACGAGGAGTAGCTAGCGGTTAACCTTAGTTGTTGAGAGATTGAGAAGGAATTATGATAAGCTCTACCACAGCGTCGCAATTAGACAATGTGCGCCCATAAAGAAGAAGAAAGAAGAAAGAAGAAAGAAGAATAATACGCAAGAACCTTCGCTTTCCAACTAGAAGAAGGTATTCATGTCGTCTGCAGTAACGGAAAATGTGGTAACTCATCTACCTACGTCCACTAGAACGGAACTAGGGTAGAAGTGTGCATGCATAGAGTCGTCGATTGGATTGCCGCCCCTATACAAAAGCTTGAAAAACGTTGACAAGACATCAGCCAATGCTGAGGGACACACCGGCGAAATTGACGGTGAGCCTAGGCCACACGCCTTATTATCAGTGATAACTGGTGAGCAAGGTCTCCAGTTCGGGAGCAATCGCGCAAACTTCGCAGATGCTGCAATAAGAGAGTACTGATACAAACAGTACTCCCGAACGGTACGCTTCTGCGGAGAACAAAAGCTATGAGGAAATTGTGCCACAGTTTGTTCGCATCGTCGAAACCCTGCCGCCGCCCAACGAGAGCAATTGCAAGGGTCATGTTTTGCTTCGTGTACCGAAGGGCCTGTCTGATGGTAGCTACGCACTACTGGTTGCAGGTGAGCCAAGTACCGAGGGGAAGAGTGTGCAGAATAACAGTGATAGTATGACATCAAGAGGGGCAAACGCCTAGTCCATAGTCAGACGTTGCAACGTTTCTGGCGATTCAACAAGGGACAGAGTTTGCAAATGAAAAGGATGAAAAGAAACAGGAGGGAATGGCCTTTGATCGTCGGTTACCACAGGAGTCCTGAGTTTGCGTGCGAGTCTCCGCAAGAAATCAACGACAAAAAAGTCTTGCGTTCATGCCATGCCCTGTCGTCGAGTAATCTATCAAGGCATAAAGCGAAAGTTGGAGGAAGCGGGCCTGGAAGAAAGCTTAACGTCGTGTTCTCAACAACCTGTTCAAAAACGCAAGCTTCTCTTTCTGTACCATGCTGATTTGTTTGTGAATTCATACTTAACAGTGAAAGCAAAGCGTTTGCTCTGCTTTAGAGAACCTGTACGTCCTGGGGAAGGTCAGCAACCTCCTGGATCCTGTGAAGAATATAAGTAATGACTTAGCGCGAACAAGCTCAAACGGGCACATGCAACTCGCCTTCCCGTGATGTGGCAGTCTCCGCGAACGAGAAATCTATGAGGAGCGAAATGATTTCGCAGTCGGATTTCCCATGGAGACCAAGACGTTCTGACCCTCTAATCGTTCATTGAGTGCTGCTGTCTCGCTTCAAAGCTGAAAGAACTGTTTGGAAGCGGGAAGCGAGAAACACTGAGGGGCTGTTTGCTATTACTGTGGATTGCCCCGTCAAGCTCGTTGCAGCGTTCTTCCCAGGGTAATGAACAAACCAAACAAAGACAAAAACGTAGAAAAGTGCAAAAATGCTCTGTGAGTGATGCTTTACCCTGTAGAGTTAGATTCTACCACAATGCCGTAATGAGGTAATGTGTGCCCATCAAAAGGAAAGAAAGAAGTGATGCTTTGATGGATGGAGGATGGATGCGAACGCTCGTGAGAACAGACGAAACAGATGAAACGCACGGGCGCAAGGCTCAAAAAACATTCGACACCGGGGATTCCAGACCGATCCCTCATGTCAGTACTAACCCGGCCCAAAGAGACTTAGCTTCGCGGTTCGAAATGGGACACGGCGCATATCATCTTGGTATGATTGAATGTAGCAAGATGGTATCTCTCGTGTGAATTTATTCTGCTTGTCCTGCATTTGATGCTCTTTCGTATTATAGTTTGAAGGTGTGCTATAATTACGCGCCATTGTGGCGAAGTTGCAATGCAATGCATTTCGTTTCAAACATGCATGATGTGGATGGTTTTGAGACAGGGATATTTCGTTTCGTTTCATTTTTGAGGCAGAACAGATGCTGTTTGAAGAAAGGGGTGGAATTGAGAAGTAGTTTTCTTGGTAGAGTTACCAAAAAGAAAAATGTGGACGCCCTTGCAAAGTGCATTTGAAAGTAAGGTGTTTTGCTGAAATGTTCTCGAAGTGCATTTGTCCAAGGGAAATCACTTCAAAGTAGAAGCTTAAAACGAAAGCAGGATTGCGGTGGTACTTAATGTGGTAGCTCAGGAGACTACCCTTGGGTATAGGTATTGTCACCTTTGCACTACAATTGTGTTCGAGTTGTCTTTTGATGGCGACGAGCGACGAGATGTAGATTTTGGTACTACGGCAGTTGCACCACAGCTGTGTACTGCGTGTGGAGCGTGTGCGTAGAAAATGACAATCAAACGTTCTGTGGACAAATAAAACGAAGCGGGTACTGGTCAAGAGAAGACGGGTGAGGATACGGTTACGGGCGGTGCCCGAGCACAGCCCTTGTATACCCATATTTCTAATATCCTTCCTACAGTATCCTTTTAGAAAGTAAGCTATTCATGGGCGTAGAGTGATGCTATCATAGCGTCATGAAGATGTCTGTGAAGAAAGTCAAAAACGGCTTCAGGACTTTGACTGCATGGCACACGAAACGCAAGGGCATTCGCAAGAGACAAAGGCCCTTAGTCGCCGCTGTACAAGTTTGTGAGTCACGGATTCGAAAGCTGTATATCTACAACGGCGCAATCAATTGATGACGAGTAGCGCCATGCTGACTTACAACTTCGCTTCGGAAGGCAGCTTCAAAGTCTCCGCCTTCATGTGAACTCCATCTTTTAACACAACGCATGCAGTCTTATTACTTGAACTACCGTTTAACCGTGGCGGGGAACAATGTCCAACAACGTACTCAAACGGCGGACTGGCAGTCAAGAATACAGAAACAGCGGCAGAATCACCGGGACAGAGGGAGCGAAGCGCCAAAAGACAGCCCAATAGAACAGCAGCATACAAAGCGGCGCCATGCCAATTGGCGCGCCGAACAGAGCAACCCCGCCGCCTCAAATCGCGTCTCCACCACAAACGGACGTGTTCGCCAAAAAAATCAAAACGAACAGCCACGGCGCCCGTCGTTCACACGTCCTCCATAACGCGCGTCACGGGCGCCACGGGGCGCGCTTCCATTCGCTCTTCCCCACACGTGTAACGCGCTAAGCGCCGTTTGCGAGCCCGTCACTTCTGTGCGTGAAGAATTCCAAATCGCTCTTAACCGCGCACCCCCAAGTGGCGTCCGACTTGCTCTCCCCCGTCTGCCGTTGACAACACCGGCCATGTTCTCCGCGGCCGCTCGTGCGTCAAAGCTTCTGCGGACGCACAATGCTTCGCTACCAGATGCTACCAGACTCTACCGACAAACACCGCCACGCTACCCGCGAAGCGCGCCGAGACATCTTCCTCCAACGCCGCCCCCGCCCTTGCGTCCAGCACAGCAACATGCCACCTCAACGGCCGCCGCAGTCGGACTTGCCTCCGGTACGTTGGGAGCCATGTGTGGCGTAGGTGGTGCCATATTCTCCGTACCAGCTTTAGTTCGTTTTGCCTCCCTTTCTCAACGTGCCGCCGGGGCAAACTCACTCGTGGCCGTCACATGCGTTGCGCTCACTGGCGCGGCGTCGCTTTCGGCCGCCCCGGAGGCTGCAATTGATGTTGAAACGGCTGCGTTGTTGTCTGTCGGAGCGGCTGCTTTCACGCCTCTCGGAGCGGCTGTTTCTACGCGCGTTAACGCTGCTTTGTTACGACGGGCATTGGGCGCCTTCATGTTGTTGCTTGCGCCAGTTATGCCGTTGCGCGCCTACCTGGAACGCGCCTCGCCGCGGGAACGTTCCCTCACGGGTGATACCCGACGCTTCTTGCTGGCCGGTTTGGGATCTGCTGTCGGCTTCACCTCCGGATTGCTGGGCATTTCAGGCGGTTCTTTGTTCACCCCCATTATAGCATTGGCAAGTCCCGAGCACGGCTTCAAAAACGTTTTGGCGACCTCCTTCGCTTCTATGGTCGTGCCTACTGCATGTGGCGCTGTTACATACGCACGAATGGGGCTTGTTACACCGGCGTTGGTTCCACCGCTTGTGGTTGGTGCTGTCACCGGCGCTGCTATCGGATCTACTGCCGCGCTTGCCGTACCGGATTATGTGTTGCAATGGACTTTTGCCATCGTCTTTACAGTTATGGGAGCTCGTGTACTCCGCGCTCCAATAGCGCCGCCAACAAACTCCGCAAAAGCTGCAATCGTCTCCCGAACGGTCGCCCCGCCGCCCACAACAGTGCCGTCAGCGTAACAAAAAGCGAGAAAGCTACAAACTCATCCCATTTTGACAGCCATTCCGCTTCCATTATTCCACCAGCACACCTCGCCCGCGCTGCATCTTGGCACGATTGATGATTAAGGATCGCACAATTTTGTCCATTAGCTCGTCACCGGTGCTCATTTCTTCTGGTAATGCGCCGTACGGTCGCTTCCCCTCTTCGCGGTCCTGATCGATTTCTTTAGCTTTCTTATCCATGATTCGGTCCTCTATACCAAACAGTTTTGTGCTCCGCCGCACCGGTGTGCCCATACCGAATAGGAAGAATCCCCATCCAAAGCCGAATCCGAAACCGCAACCTATCCCCTGTGTTCACAGACTCCCCCACATATCACCCCGAATTGAAACTTTCGTGTCAGATTTTGTGCTTGACATGAGCGTGTTTGTTTCTTTCCATGTTGTTTTGTTTGACTGACTACTTACGAATCCGAAGCTTGGAATTTTGGCCGCTTTGATCTCTATGAGTGAGTGATTTTCGTTTTGCGAGGTTGATGACAATTGGTTTCGTTTCAAGGCATTCAGTCATGTTTGTAAATAGAATTGTGCAGTTAGTAGCATGTTTTGATTCCTTCCTTGCCACTTGTTCTCTCCTTCTTCAGCGGATCAGCTCCTTTTGTTATTACAATGAAATGTGGTTTCATGTAACTTCCTCGCGCTTGCGATCTGTGTCATGGTGGTTCTTACCACATCCGCCTCCCTTATTGTGAGCTTGTTTGAAACCGCTACCCCATCCTTGTACTCGCAAGGTCGATGAGTGTCAACTCGCCGCTTTCCATCAACTTCATACTGATAGCGGTATTCACCCGCGCTCAATCGCAACACACACTCCCATATTGAATCTCGCTTGCCGGAAGGAGGCATTTTATGCATCGTAACAGGTACACCCCATCCGTTGAACGAGCCCGTCACACAAACTGAATGTTCCGCTCCGTAAGTCCACGTGAAACGCACGGCAAATGAAGGCCGTTCAATCTTCGCTTCCTTCCCTAGTTGCTTTAACTCCGCAGAGGGCTCGTACGATGACGCGTTCTCAAGAAGCATCTTCGCTTTCTTCAAGAAATAATCGCAAGCACCTTCCGGCTCCACCGAATTCATTCTGAGGGTGCCATAGGGAGTGATTGGTCCAGGCAGTCTGTTCGGGAAAGATAACGAGTGTGCTGGTTCGAGGCTTGGGGTAAGCGCTTCGAGAGAACTTGTGGGTAGGGTAAGGGGTCGCAGTCGAGACGAGAAATCTGCTTTGAGAAGCGGAAAAAAGGGAGGTGTGCTTCGCTTATTGTGAGAGAAGTACATGTCCATCATGGCTCACAGCTTGGGAGAGAGTTCACTTTACCTTTTCCGCCTATTCCGCAACCGACTGCAGCACCGCAACCTAGGCCTAAACCTACCCCGATACCGATTCCGCTGAATGGGAGAAGGCGACTTCTCGGGCCTGTGCTCATCTTATCGGAGAAACCGCTTTTCTCGTGGTGAGGATTAACCCTTACCCTGGGTAAAACTACCAACGGTAAACGGTAAGGGTTAGAATTGCTAGCAGCTTGCAAAACCAAGGCGCAGATTGCTTGACCGAATGTCAAACAAATACGGATGACCAATGACGTTTCTTCCATGCTGTCAACTTACTGTACAGAGTACATAATAAGTTACGGAGTTGCCAAGACAGTCGAATCTGTGGCGCTCAGATAGAACGGCCGTAGGCAGTCAGGACCGCGATAAGTTACTGTATGAGGCATACTGTATCATACTGTACACACCTGGTGGGATCATTCTGTGTTCATATCGCGTTATGATAACGAAGGTTCTTCTTCTTCGTCAGATCTTCTCGGTGTTACGTTGCTGCGAGAAGCAACGGCCTGGTTGCAGCTCTCTCTCCGTAAGAATGTGAGCAACTCTGGGTGCCAGTCATCGGAAATCCAGCCGCGTACTCATTTCTTTTCTCTTAGAAAATCGCATTGTGAAGTCAGGCATACCTCATGAAGGCGAAGTGCTTGTGCTCGAAACAGCGATAACGGTACGAGAAGTTAAGATGTAAGGATTGGGGAAGGCCAAGGGTTAGATTGGTACCCTGTTAAGCTTACCGCTACCTCTGTGTAAATTGCCCTGCTGCAGGTGAACAGCGACTAATATATGGTGCAGGGATAGCCATTTACCAGGAGCACGTCGCTGTTCACCACACTTTGTTTTGCTGACGCCTAGTTGATTCGTACCCACCACTCTTCGAAGAAGCATTTTCTTCTCACACAAAGCGAAGATAGTTCACATTAGGTGACCCTCACAGAAGAATATCGACTGAATGTAGATGAACAAGTTCTCAAGTGTGGTATTCGAGTCTTTTCGTTAGTGCGATTGTGTCTCGTACCTCGGTTCTGTTCTAGATTTGACCTAGATACTGCATTTGAGAGGTAGAGCGGCTGTTAAACGCAGGGAGAGGTGAAGTAAACCCCATCATGGGGCATCTTCTTCACGTCTGTATCGCAATGTTTCTTGAACCCGGAGTGCGTATTTCTACTACCACGACAATATCAGGATATCTGCCCTTATCCTCCCATCTCTGTTCCCAGAAAAATTTGTCTGTCTTCTTAGCGGCTGCTGTCTGTTCACGGGGAGCTGTCAGGGCGGAAGGTCACGCAGTTTTCAAGGTTTGACTGCTCGCCACACACACAAGTGCGCAGCGTAGACGAATCTCAGCTCATTTCTCGTTTCTTCACAGAGATCACATTTCAGCTTCCCACCCCACAATCAGGCGGTGCTGACTCTTTTGCTGAAAACTACCCTTGTTGTCTCCGTTATAAAAAAAACAGCGCATCTTCGTATTCTCCCGTTTCCCGACAGGTTTGCAGGACTGCATCGCATATCAGCCACGTTGGTACCGGCCTACTCTTGCATTTACCGTCGGTATCTGTTAGGACTCCTATATTCCGATGATATTAGCGGGACCACAGAGAACCAGAGATCGTGACATGCACGCAGAGTAAGGATACTCCTTTACATCAGTGTTCACATGAAACCGTCACCAAGGCCGAGATACCATAACCTAAGGTTACGTTGCTGGTAGTCACATTGGTATCAACGGAGACAGCGAAGGGCATCCTCACACAGACTGCACTCACGCAAACATGTTTCTGAGGTCAAGATTTTGTTTCAGAGCTGTCAGTCTTCACACTTGCCTTTTGATACCTGCCCTTTGTGAGAAGTTGCAAGGAGCGGTGAGCACTCCTCGAATATCTGTTTGAACGAGCCACGAGCCTGCTTGAGGGCGTGTATGTACGCAAAAATGGTTCGATTTCCCAGCTCCCGCTTGGAAGGCTATCTCTTGATCCATCGAATAAAACATAGTCAGCTCTGTCGCCCATCTTTCAACAAGGCGCAAGAATCGAAAGAACGCTAGTGTATCCGTTTTTGCATGATTTTTGATTCCTTACAACTTCCTTTTCGAATACTTCACGCAGAAATTGGCTCGGTACTACGAGACACGACGCGTCTGCTTTCTGAACCAAAAATGGTCATGCTCATCAGTTCAAGGGATCAAGACTGCTGACAAAAGAAAATTACATATGCGAGACACCAAAGTAGAAAAAAGAACTACAGAACCATGAGAGTTAGGATTGCTAACCCATCTCACCATGTGCGTTTCTATAGTTTTCTATGCTTTTAATGATAATGTCCTCAGAATTGATATGAGGAACAAACTTGAATGAGCAATTATGTTCATTTGTGCCATGGCGTAGAGAGGAAGTAGTTCTGCTCGACACTAGTTTCATTGCGAGCCTGGAATATTTCTGCACAACTTATGATTGTCAGCAGCAGAAGAAACTCTCCGTGACATCTCTCGCAATACCAACGAGTTGAGAATGGCACTTTCGCCGTGGCCGTGTGAGATAAGTTTATGCCGACACGGTGAATTCTTTTCTCTATACGCGTGATCTTTGTCAGTCTGCAGACAGACGTGAAGCATAGATTTCTTGCACGGGCTTTCTCATATCTTTATAAAGGACTGCGCCACTGCGTTCCCCAGCTGCCTTCATGCGTACCAGGATCCCGCCACATCAATTACTTTCGATTCCCTGTGAGTTAAACCATGGCTGCAAAGGCGCACTTACACTTTCTTCTACTACCGCTGCTCATCTCAGTTGTTTCTGGTACTGCTATACCGCGCGTTCAGGATGGGAGAAACATAACAATATCGAACAGGACAGGGCCATCCATTGACACCGCCCTTGGGAATTCAAACGCCTACAAGGGGACTGTTCGGAATGAGAATGATGAGAAGCTGGAGGAGGTTTCAGCAGTGCTAGGTTCAGATCCAACAGCCGCCTCAGGTGGACTAGCTGGGTTGCTGGACGACCTTCTCTTTCCCTATGCTACAGCAGGCTTTGATGACGAAGAAATGCTGTTCCCTGATGAGACTCCGATGATGTCTCTGACCGAACCTCCGGCTCCTTCGATGACTATAAGTGAAACTGCTCAACCAATGCCAACCGCTTTCATCTCAGAAGAGATCTTCCCATTTTCGGACTCACCCAATCCTGTGATGTCACCGGATGTCAGTCAGAGTATGACTTTTGAACCAGAACCTTCTGCGAGCATGGCACCATCCATGTCTCCAGTCATCGAAACTGAAATGCAGGAGACCGCCTCACCGTCAATGCCACCATCCCCGACTTTTGGAGATAACACTATCCCAAACCCGATCGATCCAACTCCACTTACAATGACAGTGATGCCGTCTGAGACGATGCTACCAACGACATCCCCAGAACCATCTAGCGTCATGCAAATCGAGGACGTGTTGTTTTCTCCAATTGCACCTTCACCATCGAACTCCATTCCGATTTCTCCCCAGCCAGAAACCATTGAACCAGATCCAAGTGTATCACCATCTTCTTTTATGGGGACGCCACAGCCCTCTTTCGGTGTACAAGAATCTTTCTCACCTAATGAGAACGGCGTCAGCCCTATCATGGCATCAATGACACCAGCAATAGCTTCAAGTACAAATGAAATAGACTCAGAATCAACAGAGGTCATCTCACCTGCGTCTCCTGGAGTTACGGCTCCGCAAGTAGTTATGGAATCGATGACCCCACAGGCAACGGGAGTCAATGAGGACGTCGGAGTAGACGGTGAATCCGTCAGTACGCCTACCGGAGTCGTTCTACCAAGCGAAACACCTACGATCATAACTCCAACGGCCTCTATGGAAGAAATTGGCATGCAACTTCTCGAGTCTGACCCATCACCAGAGCAGACACCGACATTGAGCCCTGAATCCGAGCAGTTGGTGATTACACCATCGACTATTCCAGTAAGTTCGTCATAAACATATTTCAAGACGTGTCCCATATTGACAGCAGTAACGTTTCTAACATCTTAATCCGTATTCTTGCACAACTTGAAAGGATAATGACGAGCTTCAGACGGTGACAGAGGAACCAATGATTTCTCCTGAGGAATTGGATGACTTGATGACACCGAGTATGAGTGCTTCCGTACCAGCAAGTCCGACTTCATCCATGTTCCTGAGTGCAAGTGCTTCCGTGATGCCGAGTTCGAGTCCAAGTCCATCCATGACACCAAGCATGAGTGGATCAATGTCACCAAGTGCAAGCCCGTCTGTAACTCCCAGCATGAGCGCGTCAGTGACACCAAGCCCGAGTTCGTCTATGACACCAAGCCCGAGTTCATCTTTGACACCAAGCCCGAGTTCATCTTTGACACCAAGCCCCAGCTCATCCACAAGGCCGAGCATGAGTGGATCAGCTACACCAAGCCCTAGTTCGTCTGTTATTCCGAGCATGAGTGGGACAGTGACCCCAAGCCCGAGTGCGTCTATGACGCCGAGCATGAGTGTACCAGCGACTGCGACTCCAAGCACGACTGTGACAGCATCGCCTACACCTTCTTCAAGTGAATCTGTAAGACCAATTCCAACAGAAGCTCTACCACCCACTCGGACACCCAGACCTAGTCGTCGACCGCGTCCGCCTCGTCGATCTCGTGCACCGAGGCCTAGTCGTCGACCGCGTCGGCCTCGTCGATCTCGCGCACCGAGGCCCAGTCGTCAACCGCGTCGTCCTCGTCGATCTCGCGAACCGAGGCCCAGTCGTCGACCGCGTCCAACCCGCCGGCCCCGAGCACCCAGACCTAGCCGTCGACCTGGTAGAAGAGAGCGGCCAAACCGAGCTAACCGGGGGCGTGAATCTGGGAACGAACGTGAATCAAACTCTGTCCGAGTTGGACCATTACCATTGAGTAACTGGCTTGACAGTGGAACTGAAGAGACTAGAGTAATTGTGTGGGGTGTTGGTCCACACTTGCTTGGCTAATGAATAGACAACACACCTCTTTTCCTTGAGAAGTACTTACACATTGTAGTGTTCAGTATTATCCCTAAGCCCCCTTCATTTGTCGTTGAAGGGCACCGGAAAAATATAGGAGTATGATAAACATTGTTTTCACCCTGAACTTCGAGATGAACCACATCATAATCCTGCACTCATTAGCGGCGTGATTGACATAGATAGAAGGCAAAACTTCAGTATTCGCACGCAAGTCGTTCTCAGTCATCAAGGGCAGCCTTCTCTACTCTAAACGAGTGAGACTTCAACCTGAAGACATAGCGGATACCTCTGTGCAAACCATTTCTCTATCTTCTTCTTCTTTATTGTGGTCAACAGCTTTCCATTGCTAAGCTGAGGGAGAGCATTCAGTAAAAGCTTTCTCTCTTCAGCAAGGCCCGGAACTTCTGTGGCTGTTTCTCTATCTAAAAGACAAGAATCTAGCCCTGTGATATCCTTCAAAGATTCCGGACATTTTAAGGCCAGAGGGTCTCTATCGGAAGAAGGCAGCACACCACGAAGATTGCCAGTCCAGGGCTTAAGGGCACTTTTTGCGAAGTGAGATTAGTACAACAAATTTATGTTCTCCTTGAATCTGTTCCAATGTCATCAAATTGGCGCTGTCCCTGACTGTCGTCCAAGCACACTCAGACTTGTCAGCTGCTTTTTCCATGGAGAAGGAAGAGATGCAGCACACAACCAAGCTTACTTTCATTCTTGGAGAATCTTGTTCGAACAACTAACGTTAAAACTTCCCAGTACAGTAGAGTATTGGGCTGCATATAAGTGTGCAAGTGTGAGCAGAATTTTTCGATGGAAACGAGGAAATGCTGGACTTCTTCCGTCAAACACAACATATGCATACCTCATGATTGAATGCACACATTCTTGACCTCAAGGTGTTCGCAATGCCTAGTAGGTGCATGGTCTATCTGCACGACAGCCCAACCAAATTCCCTTCTTACAATGTTTTGAGTCTTCAATGCAGAAACCCGCATTTTACAAGGGAAACGAGCACGGTTTAGACATGTTTTACCATTTAGAAAACAAAGAACACGCAGATGCTGAATCGTAAATATTCTTCTCCTTCACCGTTGTGCGTGAGGGAGAAACATTTCTTTGTCGCTACATATCGTTTACAAGATTAAGTTGAATACTTTTTGACAAAACAATTCCTGTTGTTTGTTGTCTGTGCTTTGTTCGCTCCGGATTGGTTTCTTACAACCATTTAATGCAGACGATCATCAGTAACGAACTCTAGTACCACGGGTACGATTGACAAGGTTCTGTATGTCTCTGCAAAGCAGAGAGTATCTCTGAGTTGGGATGTCGAAGAGCATGAAAAGACTGTTATGCTCAGAAAATTCATGGTTCACTGTACTCAGATTGAGACATCTTCTACAAATATGTACATACAGTCCGCGAAACAGCATTAAGTACACGCAGCACTCTTAAAGACTTTGCGTCTTTCTCTCCGTTTGTGGCCATGTAGCCTTAGTAAATGTAGAGGCTATTTACTACTAAACCAACCCTGTAACTCACAACTTTGCACCAGGCAGAATGTCACTTTACCAATGTAAAAAACTTCTCTACACCCTACGAAACAGTGATAAATACACGAAACAAAAATAAATACACTTCCGCAAAAACCGCGCCATATTCAAACCACCTTAGCCGTTCCCTAGATACTTACCACCATCAAATAAAGAGTGCTTTGCCACATCTTGACGACTTTTGCCCAGTCTTTTGCCAAACCAAACATGGCTAAAGTCCCTCATCTTTCTGAGTTCGAAATCGGCCAGATTCATGCCCTGAGATATGAAGGAATGTCTCTTCGACAAATTGCTTACACTATCAACCGCTCTTTAGGAGCAGTACAATCAGCACTAAGACGCAAAACAAAATCTATACCGCATGGAAACGTCAGAAAAAAGTCCAAGATGTCAGTGCAACAGAAGAGAGCACTACTAAGGGAAGCATCCAGAGGCATTCAATCTGCTTCTCAACTAAAATCGTCGCTTAATTTACCCATCGGGGTGCGAAGAGTTCAGCAATTACTATCTTAATGTCAACATCTTCAATATCTCAAAATGGAAAACGGTCTATTAATGACTCAGAAGCATAAAAATGCACGCATAGAATACGCACGTCGTAATATATCTCGTGGGAACTATTTCTGGTGCAAGGTAATTTTCAGTGATAAGACGAAGTTTAATCTAGATGGACCGGATGGATTCGCATACTATTGGCATGGTGTTCGGAAGGAACCTCAAAGATTTTCTAAGCGTCAAAATGGAGGAGATTTGGTTATGATATGGGGAGCAATATCTTTCTATTGAGCCTGTCCTTTGGATTTTATTACTGGAAATCAAAATTCTACAAAGTACTGTGAGGGACTAAAGTCTAATCTACTACGATGGGTAGGTGGTGTCTTCGGTGAAAAACGGACTTGGCACTTTCAACAGGATAATGCTTCCATACATACCTCTATCTACACAAGGAACTGGCTACGTACCAAGAATATACGCGTTCTACCGTGGCCTGCAAAGTCCCCGGATTTGAAAATTATTGAAAATGTGTGGGGACTTATGGCTAGGCGTGTTTATGCACGTGGAAAGCAGTAAAATAATGTAACTGATCTTAAGAACGCTATCACTGCTGTATGGGACGATGTAGCTGGAGATTACCTTCAACAGTTGTACAGGTCTATACCGAGAAGGCTCCTTGCTGTTATCATAAGAAGGGGGTGCTAATAAGTACTGAGATATGCATAGATGCACGTAAAGTAAAGTGTATTTATTGTTTTTTGGTGTATTTATAACTGTTTCGTAGCTATAAGTATAGATCAGGTGTACGTGTTCGACAGGCGACCGGGGGTTTTTATATCTACCTATTCACTACCTAGGTTTCTGGTTGGGTGTGCTAGAATGGTCTGGTAGGTGGCAAGAAAGAAAGCAGAGTAGGGTGTATTTATTATCGTTTCGCGCACTCTAGTGTTGCTGTACTTTAAATTAAACAGGGAATTAGGATAGTAGAGGAATTACTGTGGTGCAATGCCCCAAAGGGGAAAAACACAGAAAGACGTTCGGGATCTTCCTCTCACGAGGTGAACCCAGTTGGGTAGAGCCCTCCCAGAGGTGTCACGGCAAAGCCGGTTTGTAAGACCAGGGACACCTGTCGCGACTCGGGCAGGGAGGTGAAGGCGAAGAATCGGTATCCGCGTGAGCGGGGTGTGATACTCAGTAGAGGTATGTTTCCACGTAAGTGGGGGTGTGTGAGCGGATGCGCACACGAGGGCCGCGGATATCGGGAGGTGCTACCCTAAAAAGGGGAAGAAGGAAGGGCGAAGAGGAGGAAGAGAGGACGAAGTGAGTCGCGAGAGCGACGAACAGATACGGCAATGCCGGTGGACAGGACTCCCTATACAGGGCAAAACACCAATGTGATTGGAACAATTATACTCCCAAGGATGGGCTTCTTTAGATGTGCAAGGGGGTTAGATGTCCCGTGGTTTACGGCGTTTCCCTCCAAGGAGGAGTAGAGCACGCGCGCAAGCGGCAACAACTAGAGCCAATTCCCCAGGTTGGGGTCCCTTGTTGGGGAAGTTTCACTGGTGCGACGGCAGTGCGCCGTCGCACTAAGTACTAGCTTCCCAGAAATGGGTGGGAAAATAATAAATAAAATCAACTAAAATACTCCACATTTCGTGGCAACATCCACTACTGTGGCCAACCGCCAATTGGCCCAAAACCGTGTCCCACGTGTCCATACCCACCATTGTGGGGCGTAGTTCATACACACACTACACAACCGATAATATCGGGAAAACGATCAAGTACCCAGAATCCCTCCCTGAGGGCGTTTCACTTCATATCCCCCCCCTAAGACGGGAAAACGACCGCGGACGCGGAGGATTCCCAGACGAAAATGGGTGATAAAAACGCGTGCTCTGTCTCCGGTTCTCCGGTAAATCCCTCTGCACCAGAGTCACCAAGCGCACAAACGAAAACAACAGCCACCCTCGACAAGGGAGAAATGAACGACGACAACAACATCAACAACCACAGCCAACCTCCGAGGCTTCTCGGGCGATACACCACCGGTTTCGGGTCAGTTCCCCTGCCTCAGGGCGATCGACATCCGGTACAACCAGGGAATATGGCTGCTGCAGCCGACCATCCCTTCGCACTACCACCTTCGGTGGTGTCCTCCGGAACCACTCCGGTGTCCAACTGGCCAACCTACAACACCCTGGTGGGGCTCAACCCGATGAATCGGAATCACGCGTCGCGCCTGCGCCTTGCCCCGTGGTTTCACCCGGTCGCTGTCCTCAATGAGGGATTGGTCACCGCTTATGCTGATGGCTCAGACACCCTTCCGGGGGATCTGCCCAGAGCAGTCACCACATGGTGGGATTGGCGTCACCGGATTGCGATTCCGCGTCACCACCTCCGAAGGAATTCGGGCGAGACCGTCGCTGCGGCGCAGACCGCGTTGACGCGCATGGCATACCAACGGCAGAGCCGGGCTCCATTCGATGTACCGGTCCCACCGGAGTTCGGCTTCGACGTTAGCCACTTCCGCACTCGCGGGGAGATCGGATACGGCGACAACCTGTTCCGCCTCGAGACCCTCGCTTGGAGGAATTTCCCTGCAGCGCGGCAAGAAGCCCTTTGTTGGGAGCGACCGATTATTCGGGGGAGTTCAGGTATCTTCCCCGGCAATACCGGTCCAACTTTCTCCAAAACTTCATCCGCTACGAGCGGCGTTGGCGATCCCGATTCGGGTATTTCATCCCGTATCAGAACGTGGAGATAGAGCGGATTGCGCCGCCTCACCGACTATGTCGGTATGTAGCACTCCCCGAGTGGTGGCGCTTCCATGAAGCCTGCCAGGGTTGCTACATAGAACTCCCGCGAGTACTTACGTACCTCGGTTCGCTGCTAATGCAGGATCCCCGGTCGGGGTTGTGGTCCGTAGTGGTTACGGAGTGGGCGGCCCGCGCTGCGGCTTATATCCTCAACGAGGCGTACGACCAGTTTCGTCTCTGGTTCCTTCCACCGCGTGTGCGGGCAGCGATCCGCAATTTGGACCTTCGCATCCCCCTTGGTGGCCAGGCCAACAATGAAGAGGTCCTCCAATTACTTGGGTACATCGACAGCGTCAGCTGGAGTGAGGTCCCGCTGGAGCAAAGAGGCCGTCTGGGTGGCGGCAGCGGTAACACCGGTGGCCCGGGACTTGGTAGAAACACCGCCCTTTCGGGGGATTTTATCTACTTCGACCCCTGGGAGTTCCGGGAAATTTCCTCCGAGGAGGCGCGCGAGCTTCGCGATACGCCCCGGCATGTGCCGGAAGACCACCCTGTTGGGTACGTCGATTCTGATGACTACTACCGCGCATACGGCGGGGATGACCCAATGGTCGATAACGAACCGGAAGAACCCGGGGAGATGGACGTAGAGGAAACCGGCGCTAGCGCGGAAGCTTTCCCAGAGGGGGTACCTCCGGCCGAGCCGGCTGCTGACCTTTCGGCGGCAAGTGCCGGACTTTGTATCCCCAGCGGGGTGACGGCGAATGAAAACGAGATCATTGCACGTTTTCCCCGGGGTGCCGGTCTGAGCGCTGCCGAGGTATCGGGGATGTCACCACCATGGCGGACGCGTTGGCCTACCGCCTTGCTGGTGGTTACGCCCCGGACGATGGGGGTGAGTGAAACCTCTAGTCCAGTTTCCTGGTTCTTCTTTCCCTGGCTATGCCAGTTAGTTTAGTGTAGTATGGAGCTTGCTGCTCCACTAGGTAAACTTTCCCGTCTCGGACGGTGATTTCCATTTAGAATTCCCCGTCTTGGACGAACTTTCCCTTGCTATCCCTTCTTACTGCCGTCCGCCCGCGCGGCAGCGTTACCCGACTTGGGCATTAACCAGCGTGGCTGGGGCTGCAGTTCCCGTATGACGGTGGTATCGCACGACCTGCGATCGTGGGAGGTGTTCAATTGGCTCCCACGTATCCCCACTGGGGTCATACCCGTACCAGCGGACGCGGTATTGTAGAATACCATCCTGGTCCCAGGTGTGTCCGACAAGTCGGTCTAATACGAACTCTCGTTCGTAGACCTGCCGGCCGTGCCGGGTGGTGGTTGTATTCCCTTGCGAGGGTTGTCCGCTGCGCGGTATATTACCCCCTATCCGGGTTGTCGGCGATGTCTCCGGCGTTGCCGTGCGCTGTCCTAATGGCCGCTGCTCATGCGGGAAAATATCCCTCAAGAGGGTGTGTGGGGTCACGGTTTCCACCGGCAAGTCGTTCCCCAGAGGGATGTCGTTATTCCCGTCTTCACGGTAGGCCGGGCGAACCGCCAACCGGCGGGGGACTTGAACTCCGCGAGTGCGGTCTTCTTCGCGAACCGCGAGCTTGCGGGGTTCTTGCCGCGTATGCGGGAACGGCGTTTGCGACATCCCCTGCGGGGTCCCGTGCGACACGGTGATTGGTAAGCGTTCCGCCTCCCTGCCAGGTGCACGAGCGCTCTGCACCATACGTTCCGGCGACGCCGTGGTGTCCCCGGTTACTGACGGGTTGCCTGGGGCTAACTCCAGTACACCGGTATTTTGGTTAAAATTCCCCTTTGGGGGGTGCCGGGCAGGTGCCGATGACACCCTTTTCAGGGGAATTGCCGCTAAGCGCGGTGCACCATCTCCATGACGAGGAGCAGCGTCCGGTCCGACCGGTTTCGGGCGTGCGATGGCGCGCGTTTTTCCCGAGTTCCTCAGTTCTTCGCCGCAGCGTTGCGGGGGTCGGCGAAAATTATTCCCCGGAGCGGGGGCTTCCGCCAATGGCGGCTTCGATGCATCCCTCTGCTCAGGGGGTTGGGGGCAATCTTCACCATACTCCCGTATCGGGGATCCTGCCCTAACAGGGGTGTGCGGTAGTTGCGCTTCAACTTCCCGTGTGGCACGGTATATTTCCCGCGTTTGTGGCGATGCCTCCGGGGATGGATCGGGCGATTGCATTTCCGCTGCTGCGGTATTGGAGGGAGGCTTCTCGTTTTCCCGTGACAAACGGTGTATTTGCCCCTTTTGCGGGGCCTGCGCGTCTGGTTCCTGTTGCACAGCACTGCCCGAGAACGGGGGATTAGTGTCGCGTGACATACTCCGTGCTCCACGGCCAGTGTTCCGTATGTTACGGTGTGTTTCCCGTTGCGACGGCAATATCGTTCCTCGAAAACGAGTGTTCTCCTCCCCCTCCTTAGACGGAGCGGCGGGATAAGGGATAACATTCCCCGCCTGGCGGGTATAAATGCGCGCCAGTGGGGCAGGCGTGGTAGGGGCGGGCGCTGAGAGGCCCGAATTACCCGGCTGAGCCGGTGAGTCCGACAGGGTCTGTAGGTCTGAGAGTCCCCGTCTGGGCTGTGGTATTACCGTAAGCCTAGTACTCCCGGATGATTCCGGTGTTGCAGAGTCCGTAGAAACGGGGTTGCCTGGATCCAGGACTACCTCTGACGAGGGAGGAGGGGCAAGGACAACACGATCACGGGAGATCCGTTCGTGCGTGTCGCCCATCTCTACCACGACAGTGTCGGTGTTCACAGAGATGACCTTGAATGGTCCATCCGCCACAGGCGAGAGTTTATGGCGCTTCTCCCGTTCCGGGTTGTAGTACTCCTTCCTTATGAAGATGTAGTTATTCGCCCGAATCGGGGACGGTTTCCCTCGCAAGCGAGCATCAAAATCCCGCTTGTAAGCCGCTTGGGCCCGTGCCATCGACATCCACGCAGCGGGGACCAGCTTGGAAAGCCATTGCTTCCATTGCTGCCGGTAGATACCCACTGATGGGAAATTGTCCAAGGTAGCTTGGGGTTCCAGCGCCACAGGCGGGGGTGTTCTAGATAGAACCAACTCGAAAGGCGAAACTCCGGTTGTCCGGTGTACCTGCGTATTGTACGCGTAGGTTACCGCATCAGCGTACATGTCCCAGTTCTTTGGGTGGTCTGCGACGTAGGAACGTAACGCCGCGAGTAACGTCCGGTTAAACCGTTCAACTTGCCCATTACATTGGGGGTGGTAGGTAGTCGTGAACAAGTTCTTGACATCCAGGATGCGACAAACATCCTGGAAGAACTTGCTCACGAACTGTTTCCCGTTATCGGAGAGCACCTTCACAGGGGGACCGTAGACGAAAATCCAGTGCGTCACCACAGCCTGGGCCACCGTGAGAGCGGTTATCCTCCGAAGAGGGACAGTCCGTACCAGCTTAGAAAAGCGGTCGGTAATGACAAGTAGAAACTTGTTTCCACGTTTCGTGGTGAGTAATGGTCCGAGAATATCGATCGCGATAAACTCGAGCGGCGCCCTTGCGGGGAATAGTTTCATCTTCTTCGCATTTTTGCGGAGCTTGACGCGATTCTTCGCGCATTCGCTACAAAACCGCACGGTTGCGTAGCAATCCACCGCCATGGCGGGCCAATAGAAATCCCTTTGCAGGGTTAGGTAGAGTTTCCTCCCACCTGGGTGACCTCCAATGGGGGCGTAGTGTGATAGATGTAACATCCGCGACTGCAGGGAATGAGGTACTACAATCTGTGGGCGGGCTTCGACCTTCCTTACGAGGTAGCCTTTGTCGTTTACCCCGAAAGGGAGATCTTCACCACCGTTGATACGGGCACGAATCCTCGTACAGAATGGGTCGCCGAATTGTTCTCGGATCATTTCTTCCGGTGATACCGGTACAAAGTTTCCCGGTAACGGGTTCTCAGATTCATCTCGCGATGCGAGTAGTTCGTCAAAGTCAGCATCCTCGTCCCAGTTTTCTGGCCTAGCCTCGACGGCACATTCCGGATCATCCGGGTCTATAGCCATGAAACATGGGACTTCATCATCCTCCGTTGGGAGTGCTTCCCCACTTGTGGGTAAACGCGACAGGGCATCGGCTTGGGTGTTCTGCGCGCCCTTTTTATAAATGACTTGAAAGTCATATTCCGCGAGGCGGAGTCTCCAGCGCATGAGGCGTCCCGACGGGTTGGAGATATTCATCAACCACCTCAATGAGGAATGATCCGTGTACACGGTGAAGTGAACTCCCATAAGGTAGGGGCGCAGAGTGGTCATCGCCCATACGACGGCGAGGCACTCTTTCTCCGATACGGAGTAGTTCCGCTCATGAACATTGAGCGAGCGCGACCAATAACCGATTGGGTGTCGTTCCCACTGGGGGTGGTTTGAAAAAGAGCACACCCGACTTGGTAGTCGCTCGAGTCCGTATCTACGGAGTATGGCAACCCAAGTTTTGGGAGATGTAGGATTGGTGCTGATGTGACAGCCTCCTTCAGGGAGTTAAAAGCTTTCGATTGCTCGGGCGTAAATGTTCCCAGTTTTGGGGGTTCCCTTTTCGTAACAACGCGTTCAGGGGCGCCGCGGTATCCGAAAAGTTCGGGATAAACCGTCGATAGACGTTGAAAAGCCCCAAAACGGGGCGCAGTTCCGTTTGAGTACGGGGCTCTTTTGCCTCAACGAGGGATTTGACTCGAGCTTTCTCTATCGCTAACCGTCCAGGACGGATAATGTGACCCAGATACTTCACAGTATCTGTGAAAAACTCGCATTTCCTCAACTTGAGGGTAATTCCCGCATCGCGGAGTACGGTCAGCACGTCTCGGACGTGAGTGAGATGGTCGTCCAACGAGTTGGAGAAGATGATAATATCATCAAGGTAGACCAGAAAACTACGCCACTTAGAGCGGTTGAGTAGAATATCTACTGCACGATGGAAGGTGGCTGGGGCGTTGGTCAGCCCAAGTGGCATCTGCTTGAAGTGGTAGGTCCCTGCGTGGCAGGTGAATGCGGTTTTGTCGCGATCCTCCTGTCTGACAGGTACTTGCCAATATCCATAATTGGCATCGAGAGCCGTGAAAACGGTGGCGTCTCCGAGGGATTCAATACATTCGTCCATACGAGGGATAGGGTACGTGTCCCTAACAGTCACGGCATTGAGCCGGCGGTAGTCGACACAGAACCTCCAGGTTCCGTCAGCCTTCAAAGCCAGTACAACTGGGGATGCCCAGGGTGATTGAGCGGGCTCAATCACACCTGCGCGGAGCATCTTGTCCACTTGGGACTGCTCCTCTTCCCGAGCTTTGGGACCTGCCCTGTAAGGGGGTTGTGCAACCGGTCGCGCACCGGGGATTAAATCTCTCCGGTGTTCCGTTGCATTAATCTCGTCAAGCGAGCCATCCCACATTGTGGTGAATTCCCGTAACATTGTACGGAGTTTGTCGCGGTGGGACTCTGGCACGTGGCTAAAATACAGCACTTCAAGTGCCTTTTCCGGATCAATCCGGTCGTTGCTCGATGGAGCATTGTCCTGTGGAACAGGTGTGGTTCGCAATTCCGAGTTACTCGGTGTGTTCGACGCTGAAGTAGCGGTTTCATCCCCCTCCTTAGACTTGACGTCTTCGGACGGCGGGACGAACTCCTCAGAAGAGGTGGTAACTCCGAGTACATCGGCGGCTGTCATCTTTGTTGGCAGCATTCCCATAGGATGGGGGGTTACACTCCCAATTACTTGGTGCTTCACCAGATACTGGGGGTGTTTGCCAAGGTTGGCAACCAATATCCGGAAAGGAACATCCGGGGAAATGGAGACAGTTCCATTGGCCAGCGCCAGCTGGGACTTCTCGTACAACGAGGCGAGGGGTTGTATAACCCGAAGACCGTGTTGACGGGAATTTATCTGCACCCAGACCTGGGACTCAGCCGGTATAGAAACCGAGGCAGCGACGCGGAGCTTGGTGGACTCGCGGGACGCGTGCGGTGGTTCCTGCGCAGCAGGGAGCGGAACCTGTTTCCGAGAGGTCCGCTTTAGCGGGCGGCGAACAATTGGAACCGACGATCCGTCGTCAAGTTCTACACGCCTGAGGCGGGGCCTGATTGCGTCGACAAATCTGTCGCAGTAATCACATCTCAGTATGCCTGGTGCTGCCAATGAACGGCAAACGATGAAGTCCAACTTCACCACAGAGGTACCAAGTCTCACGACGAGGTCCACTGTGCCCACCGTTTGTAACGGATTGTTGTTCGCATCCAAAATGTCGGGTGCCGCGTCAGAGCGGATACGAGACCGCACAAGCGGGGGTAACAATGATTCCACAACAAAGTTGGGGCCTGCACCTGTATCCGGGACGGTGAGAAACCTCACCATAAACTGGGGATCAAGGCCAAGGGCGGCATAGACCTTATAATTGCGCTTGGCCAAGACCAAGACTCTACCGGGAATCCGGGGATTTTTACTCCGTATCCACCGGCGACGCAACACACCGTGGTGCGCAGAGTCCGCGTCAGCGGTGTCTTTCCTCGAGAGGACTTTCACTGGGGAGCGAGGCGAGGACGCCTCGGGCGCCAACAGCCTCGTTTTCGAGGACGCCTCTCCCAAAAGGGGAGACTCCCTCAGTTAGTTTTCCGCCATCGGCGGTGGGTTGGTTTCCTCGACAACGAGTGCTTCATCCCGTTGACGGGGGTTTCTATCCGCATAAGCGGGGGTTGCAACGGATGGTTGCGTGATCTCCCGAATCGGGGTGTATGAAGCTTGCCGCGCACGCGGGGTCTGTGGTAGGGCATGGGAAAAGTCCGTTTTAGCACGGAGGTAGGAAGCCGTCGGGACGGAACGTTTCTCCTCTGGAGTGAGGGCCTCATAATTTGCCACCACCTTGGCCATATCCTTCAGTGAACAAATACACTGAGGGGAGGTATGGACATGGGCAGAACATAGGTGGCAAATTAGAGCCAACACCACGACACGCGGATTATTATTCCGAGTATCGGAGAAGCGAACTGCAGGGCGGGTGTCAGTCCATCCAGGCCGTTGGTAACGGGATTGACCGTTTGAAAACGGGAGTCGTTGGGGTTGGACCCGACCGTTACCACCTTATAGAACGGGATCTTCTGTTCCCTTATCACGGGTCATCTCCGTCTTTGATGGCAAATCACTGGTGGGTATCGACACACCATCCCCCTGCACTAAATGCACGGTATCAAATCCCTGTCCATGGTTCCCATCCGCAGTGAGCGGGAGAGAGGAAGCTTCGCTTTCCAGCAACAACGCCTTGGAGGATTTAGACCGATTGTTCGGAGTTCTTGCACGAAGTGCATCACCTTCCGCTCAAGCGTGTTGGACTAGCTCAAGGTAGGTGATCCTCTGCTTGTCCTCCCGATAACGGGTAACTACTCCGGATTGCCGGGTCAAAACCATCGATGAACATGGTACTGCGCTCCCCAGCGGGGTATACGTTACCACATCTGTGGAAAGCCTTGTTAAGGCGCACCGAGTAATCGGTCTCGGTCTCTCCAGCACGCTGGCGTGTATCTCGCAAAGCAAGGATAGCCTGCTGAATAGCGGTGTTTGTGGCGTAGGAGCGCAGTAGATACTGCACAGCCTCCGGCCAGCAAGTAACTCCTCCCTCAGAGGCACGAGAAGATCCTCTGACAGAGTTCTATTGGTCCTCCGCCACTCCCCGTAAGAAATATGGTAAAGCCAAATAGGCTTGTCCCTCATTCATACCGAGGATATCGGCCTCCGCTACAAAGCGGGATAAGAAATCCAGTAGTAGGACTGGGTCCTCTCCAGTAAAATACTGGTTGCGGAGCGAGAGCTGCATTTGCTTAATGCATTCTCCCACCTTTCCCGTACCACGGGGCGTACGTCCAAGTGACGAGTCTTCGAGCCGGTAGAACCGGTATGATAAAAGCTTCCGGTAATCCGGGTTTCTCGGTTTCAATTCCCGGAGACCGGGGTGTCTTCTCCCCTTCTGGCGGGTTCGGACCACACCTTCAGTGGCCGATGACCGCTTCGAGCGGGAGGAGTAGCCTCGCTTCTCGTCCTCCGAGTCGGAGTCCGAGGAGCTCGAGCTAGCCGAATGGTTTCGGGATGAGTCCGACGATGTCGAAGAATCGGAGTCCGAATATTTCCGGTGGTGTTTCCGTCGATGACGGCGTTTCTTCTTCCCAGCAAGCTGGTCGTTGTGCGATGCCTCGTTTACCAGATCATCCAGGGATGGTTTGTCCATGAGGACGAACTGCTCCAGCGTCTCCAGGCAGGCACCAATCCGATCAAATCGGGCTTCAACTCCTTCGATGAAGGTGGCGGGTTGTCCCAAACTCTCCAACACGGAGTTGACGTCAGACCGTAAAATACGGAGTTCCTCGGCGACCTCCTTTACGAGGGTTGCCAAGACCACCTCTTGGAGGGATTTTAGTTCTCCTACAAGGGTGTCATGGGCGGTCCACAGAGCGCGGACCTGGGATTCCAGGGAATTCCCCTGGGGGGTGTTATCGCCCGTTCCACGGGGGCTTGAAGCCGCGACAGCGGGAGCAGGCCGGGGTGCCTGGGGCACTGCGGCAACAGCCGGAGTCGATGCTGCATTCCCCTGCGGGGGTGATAACGAGGGCAAAAGGAGGTTCCGGGGTTCCCGGTCGGGGGTATCATTCCGCAATGAAGCGGCGCCAGCACGGCTGGAACTTGTCTGTTTAGGGATACGGGGTACGAACCGAACTTCGGAAGTTTCCGCGTTGTCGCGGGAGCCACTACGCGTCACCAATGGCTCCGCATCGGAGGGATTTCTCGACATGAGAAAATACCGTTACGACGGGAAACGATCACGGAACTTCCGGTGAATGAAAAAAAACCTCGTAAGAGGGAAAACAACAAGAACTGATTCTAGGTCGGGAGACCACTTTGTGGTGCAATGCCCCAAAGGGGAAAAACACAGAAAGACGTTCGGGATCTTCCTCTCACGAGGTGAACCCAGTTGGGTAGAGCCCTCCCAGAGGTGTCACGGCAAAGCCGGTTTGTAAGACCAGGGACACCTGTCGCGACTCGGGCAGGGAGGTGAAGGCGAAGAATCGGTATCCGCGTGAGCGGGGTGTGATCCTCAGTAGAGGTATGTTTCCACGTAAGTGGGGGTGTGTGAGCGGATGCGCACACGAGGTCCGCGTATAGCGGGAGGTGCTACCCTAAAAAGGGGAAGAAGGAAGGGCGAAGAGGAGGAAGAGAGGACGAAGTGAGTCGCGAGAGCGACGAACAGATACGGCAATGCCGGTGGACAGGACTCCCTATACAGGGCGAAACACCAATGTGATTGGAACAATTATACTCCCAAGGATGGGCTTCTTTAGATGTGCAAGGGGGTTAGATGTCCCGTGGTTTACGGCGTTTCCCTCCAAGGAGAAGTAGAGCACGCGCGCAAGCGGCAACAACTAGAGCCAATTCCCCAGGTTGGGGTCCCTTGTTGGGGAAGTTTTACTGGTGCGACGGCAGTGCGCCGTCGCACTAAGTACTAGCTTCCCAGAAATAGGTGTGAAAATAATAAATAATATTAACTAAAATACTCCACATTTCGTGGCAACATCCACTACTGTGGCCAACCACCAATTGACCCAAAACCGTGTCCCACGTGTCCATACCCACCATTGTGGGGCGTAGTTCATACACACACTACACAACCGATAATATCGGGAAAACGATCAAGTACCAAGAATCCCTCCCTGAGGGCGTTGCACTTCAATTACGCAGTACGAAATTCGTATCTTTTTCGTGGTACGTTCTAACTGAGTCGGGATTCGACATACGAGCAGCGCTGGAAACGAGGCAAAGGAACAGATGGAGAGCGAAAACGGAAAAAGCGCAGTCTCTTGCGTCTCCGTCCCCCCGGGCAGGCGGGCTGGGGCCGGCCCTCGTTTATTGGTATTGGGGTGCGCCGCTGCCTCTGGGGTCGGCGCGAGCAGCGCATGAGGTGCATCAAATTGATTAGGCACGGCCCCGATGGCCTAGGATTGGCCACACTCACGAAACTGAGATACGATTATCGTATTGTTTTGAGTTTACGCAACACGAAATTCGTATTCTGGACAGATTGAAAATGCTTTCACGGGTTGTTCGTGGCTATCCAAATGCCACCCACAATATTTCGTCTTTGCCACCGCTGGGCAGGAACTTTCTTTCCGTTCCAACGTCGGCTTCATGAGAACACAGACCACTCTCTCTCTCAATTTCAAAGAAAAACACTTTTGTGGCAAACACGCCCCACCCTTGCACTTTCTTCGACCTTGAAGATGCGGTTATAATTCATGCCACAGTACAAAGAAAAAAAGGACAGGCTGAAACCGAAAAGTTATTGCAGCGAACTCGAGAAGTAAAAGCCGTTACCTTCTACTTTAACATCTTTTCAGATCAAGAATGTCTTAAGAACTTTCGTTTCACAAAGACACATCTCTGCTACATTGCTAATTTGCTTCCTTGGTCATATACAACAAGAAGATATCGTTACACATGTGGTCCGGTAAATTCAGTATGCATTCTGTGTCACAAACTAACCTCTACAATTCGATGGACAGATGTTGAGAAGTTTTTCGGAATGCATTCCCCCCAGCTAAGCAAGATATTTTGGGGGACATGCGAGGTATTCACACAGTTTTTTGAGTACGTTCTCAAAAATCCGTTCGTCAATGATGCAACAGTCAGCGTTACGGTATGCAAATGCAATCGCCAGTATGGGACGCCCTTACGATCATTGTGTAGGCTTTAGCGACTGCACTAAGATACGAATCCAAAGACGAGGTGGAAATCCTCCACTACAACTTTCCTGTTATTCAGGTCACAAACGCATGCACTGCTTGGTGTTTTTGACTATACCTACTCCCAATGGGTTGGTGATCGCAATTTACGGTCCTCAAACGGGTAGTAGTCATAAATAAACATTGCTAAAAGACAGTGGATGGGAGGCAGTGTTACAATCGTCTTTATTTGTTAATCAGATTGAGTTATTTGCTTACGGGGACGCTGCGTTCTTGCTATGGGCTTGGATGCAATGCCCATTTTAAGCACAGGGTGCAACGGATCTGGAGAGGATTTTTGATCGTAATATGAGGGGTCCCAGAGTGTGTTTTCAGCATAACTATAAGCATCTAAAGCGATGTTGGACAAGTAATGACTTCGCTATTAATTAGAAGGTGCGAAATATTCCAGTCGGCTTACTTTACTTAGCCTCCGCAATCCTTCTGAACTTTGGCCTCTGCCGATACGAATCTGGTCAGACAGTACAGTCTTGCAGAGTTGCTCCTCCGTCTTTGGGAGAATACTTGAGATTTACGTGATTCCAAGACCGGCACAATTTTTTGGTTGTGCGCCCACTGGTCTTTATATGTGCAATAAGCTTTGGAAGGAGAACGTCTTGTGTAAAGACTTATGCTAAGTATTTTGTTATCATTACGACGAGAACGTCGGCTATATGCACGTCGCACGGAATCTCAGTCCGGGCACGACAATATCCTCCTCAATGATCCTACGACTAATGCAGCCCCAAGTTTGGAATATTCATCATGAGATAGCATTGCCTTGGTCGTCTGAAGTACGGTGCTCATAAAACTTGCTGCCTCAGTATCGCCTTGACTCCGTTTCTGCGAGCGTTTAAGATAGACATACAGCTTAGTTTCTGCGATCTCGCAGACTGACTCTGACAAAGCCACGGATATGCATGCTTCTTGATAAAGCAACTATAACTAAGCTGAGTCATCGCATCTGATAAATCTTTCAAGTACGTCTCAAATGCCATATGGTCTTCATTTTGGAGACTTTTAAGTACATTCTCCAGATCAACAAGTTGATCCAAGTCTGCTCTCCGTATTGCCAAGTCACCTTGAGCCTTTTCCCTCTCAGCTGTTGTGTTCTGCAGCATGAAATCTTCTTGCTGCTTTTCACGCTTTGCAACAAATAACTCCGGTATCGCCGTATTCCAAAGACGATTCAGATCATACAACAATTGCGGAGATACAACGTTCACTGTGCGTCGCACCCGGTTCAGTCTTTCCCCGACTTCGTTCCACACTTCGACAGAAATAGGTTCGGACCTTCAATCTTTGGTGGACGTAGACATTTCTGCATTGGTAATGTCATTTTCGGCACTTGCCGCTTCCTGTTCTGGTTTTTATACGCTTCTCTGCAGACTCTCTCTCAGCGTCAAGATCATTAAGTTTGTTCCATGTGTGGCCTAAGTTCTGGTTTTCTGTTTTGGTTTTATCTGCTCCAAGTCCCAATTTTCATCTTCTGATCACTCGTGGTTTACGGCAGAACCTAAAATGTCGATGGAATTCTTTTTTTTCCGAACGGGTAGTCTCAATTCCATTGCTACCCCGGGGAGTCTGGTAAGGGCCCCAGCAGCCTATAACACTTCCCTCTGCACCGTACCCACAAATTAAGAATCAGTAGCCGTGCTACACTCACTGGAATACATGCGATACGAGGAGAGTGTTAGGTTCCTTAAGCACCTTCAACCGCTGAAGCATTTCGTTTCCGACGATTATTTCCTTCTTCGCTGCAACTCTTCATTACACCTCAAGAGGTCGCCGGGTAAGGGGGACATCACGTGAAGGGGATTTGCAGGTATCACGCTTGCCGCCAAAGAAACCAATTACGACGTCTTTTGCACACAGTAGATGGCGTTAATCCCATACTACGCGTATCCATATCATAGATACAAACTTTACTTGTACAGAGTAAATCATTTCAGATCTATTGACACAGAATTTCTTCAAAGCCACCCAGAGACTTACTCACCAGAAGTAGAATGGAAAAGTTCGATGTCAGCTATGGCGTCTATGTATAGCCATCGCTAGCATGGTCCCCATATCTCTGTAAATTGGACTCGAATGACATTTGTGATGTCCATGCCCATCTCGAGAATTACAAACACAACAGCAGAAGACAGGAAAACGGCCACAGCTCGCTCCATCATGCCAAGGAATTATCAGGACTTGTTCGGCAAGCATCGCCTTCTGTTGACTACGACCTCTAGTGCTAGCCTATTGAACTACGCTTCGGGCGACGTCAGGTTCTGGATTCACCCTTTGGGGTTTCGTTGGCTGTTGATGCTGCATCTCTTGCCCTGTTGTACGGGACGGTGGCAGGCTTGTGTTCCCGTGAACGTTACCACCCGCAAAACTACTTCTAAAGTTTTGTTATCATCGCCCTAAGCAGCTCAAGCTGTTTGCAGCTTTGATATCTTGACATTTCCCTGTCCTTCCTTTCCTCTTCCCACTGTTCGCTATGAAGCTCGAATTCTTTTTCCTATAAAGAAATCTTGCGTTCCTCTAAACGGTGCTTTTCACTCACCTGCTAACATACATTTGTTTCCTGTCCGCCGTCGCCCTGAAATGCTGACTTGTTTTTGTTTTCGCCCTCGATCGTGGTCGAATCTCACTACAAGCCAATAAATCTTTGTCTTCTTCCGTGTTTCGCTTACGCTAGAGTGCCATCCTCTGCACTACTTCACCTGCCTCTAATACTTTTTGTTCTCTTGTGTTCGCAATTTCTCGTTCTTGAACCTGACAAAGTTCAAAGTCATCCTTTTCTACGATGAGCTCGTCTAGAAGTCGTTGAAAATCTGTTACTTCTTCGGTGATATCCGGTGCTGAAATTTTCTCACGGTTTTGCTTTCGACGTTGACACATCATTGTTCTCATCTTATCCCACAATGTTTTCACAGAGGGCTGAAACTGATGATCCCATACGCGCCTTGGAATGTTATCTAGGAAAGCCGAACGCACTGTGTTATACTTACGATCATGGTCTCCAGGTTTGGCTCTGTGAGCATCTGTTGTACGCACGAATTTGAAAAGTAGCATTTTGTAGAGTCATTAAATATTACCTTGCGTAGTATTTTAGCTTTGGAATAGGTGAAATTGGCCATAACTTCGTCCGAAGTTGTTACACTTGTGGAAGGTTTTGGAGTCTCAGAAGACTGCTGAGTGGAAGAAATCTCTTGCAGAGCGTTGTGATGTGTGTTACACTTTGACGCATTTTGTCGCTGCTCTGTACGAATGTGCGCTGGTGGCACTAGACGTAATGGGCTCCATTCCGGGCTTCAACAAGCTCACGCATGACAAAATCATGTTGCACTTGGTTTGGTTATGGTGTGAGCTTGGCTGTGCGCACTGAAGTGCAATTAGTTTTTTTCTTTTTTTAGCACAACCACGAATAGTAGTTTCGTATCTTTCTGAAATTTCCGACAACAGATTTCGTATCTCATCCTGTTTTTCCTACCCTGTACTGCGTTTCATACGTTTCTACGGAAAACGCTACGGAACTCATGTTGCGTAATTCCTCCAGTGTAGCAAATTGCAATTTGATAAGCTTACCAAAGACGAATAAATTCTCTGCTAAATACAAACATTCCTTCTCTTCAGAAGATCAGACAGTTTGGGTGCCAAATTTAAAACGTCAGTCCCATTTAACTAGCACGCTGAGTGAGATTGGCAGTCTTTTGTCTCCCTTGCAAAGACAGTACACATGATGAACAAGTCGATAAAAGTCTTATCAGTCAATAGGTTTTGGATATATGCTTTTACGTGCAATGTACGAAATCCGTCAAACAATGTTACATCTCGCATATGTATATAAATATATGAAAACCAATGACCTTCGTATTTTATATATTCATATACTCTCTCCCCATAATAAAAGGCGGTGGAGGGCAAAACAAGCAAATATAGACCTGAATTTGACTCGCCTTCAACGCATGCGGCAAAATCTATGCAGATAGTCCTTTGATGTTTCTATTTTGTTTCATGTAGAGAAAATTACCGAGATCTTGAAGCTCATTCACACGAGAAGTCATGTATTCAATGAAAGATGAAACGATTGCGGTTTGGCGTGATGAAAACTGCAGCTATTCAACCAGCAACGTGACATGATTGGCATCATCTTCTCGAATGTCGAAGCTCTGCCCTCCTTTCATGCATTATTGCGTAGATGCGTGTAGGATGTGCAAAGTGTTGCCACACGACAGCCCGCATAGCCACGTGTAACGAGTCCCGGCGAACAAGGACGCGTATGAGATTATAGGTGTGCTCACTGTTCTTATAAGACGGTAAGACAGAAAGCGATGGATCAGATCACCTCACCATCTTGGAGGATGGGAAAAAAGCGTCTTGCCTTCTCAACATCTCTAATGATAGTGACATGGCCTGCTAAAAATGCCACGTGCATTGCCACGTACATTGCTGCGTGAATCTAGCCTAGTCTAGTAGCGTTTTCTTCCCTTTACTATAAAAATGAGAGAACAGAGTGCAACCCCGGTCTGTTCTCAACCAACTTCACTCTAAATTCTCTAAATTGTGTTTAAGCAAAGAAATATTTCTTTTCTGGCCATATATAGCTATAGATACAGGCACACCTTTTTCATAAATGTACTATTTTACAATATTCCAGAGTTATCCTTGGATAATCGTAGATTGTTACTGTTTGCAATTAAATCATTCGGCACTCAAAGAATTGAAAAAATTGTTTGGTACTGATTATGCGTTGCTACCCAATACTTATAAGAGATAAAAAGAATATTCCTTCTGATCCATCTTTGGTGTAATGCAGCAAAAGGGTTTTGCGTGCTGTGACAGAGCCAAACATTAGTTGATGGACAAGAGAAAGCAGCCTTCGGCTGCGGGCGGCGCTGTGGGCTGCGGTGGAGGAGTGATAAAAAGGGGTGCGAAGAAAAAGAGTGGAGAAAGCAAAAGCAGAAAAGCAAGTAGTTTAATTCAATGGATGAAGAAAGCAAGAAATATGATTCGGGTTGTGAAGGGGGGCAGACCTGTATGGCTTCAGGCAGCATTGGGTTGGGGATGGTCACAGTCATGGGATGAGTTGTGTGCACATTCCCGGATGTAAGCTACGGCTCATACAGGAGCAGCACATGGTCGCTTCTTCGAATGCGCGTCAATGCGACATACAACTAACTGGCGTACAAGAAGTTGGATCGCACATTCACAACCAAGCCCTCCAAGGTCTTTCTCGGTCCTTTGTGAACGGTGGCTGCAAACGCGAGACGAATGGGGAAAACTGCCTTCGAATAATGCGAATGTCTATCAAAGAAAACTCAAAGTCGATGCAATGTAGAAGCTGTCGTTCCAAAACCTGTCCGTTTTCATCCAGTCGAGCCATCGGCATCGTAAACTGATCAACACGCACGAATATGAACAGCTTTCTGTTGACCACAGCGGAATGCGGCACGTTCCGAATGACTATAACTGGCACACCAATCATCGAGTCCAAGTTATGAGGTGGTAATCCAGTAGGTGCATACTGATATGAAAAATCGGGAACAAAAGTATTGGTGACGTCAGTTTTTGAGTTCTGTCCACCGTCACGTTATGCCATCGTAGCTAACGGAAGAGTGAAGCGTTCACCAGGATTCAGGTGCAGTGCTGCCGCATTTTCTTCATCGAACAACTGATTTTTGGACGCAGTGGGCATTTTGCTGAGATCAATATCCTCCTTGGGTCGTGTTGTGAGTCACTTCCACAGGAATTGATAAGCAGTTTGCATGTCACCGGTAGATCTGAATGGTAACGAATCGTTGTTAGATATTTTTTCCGTGCAATGGAATGTAACAGCGACGCAAATGCCGGATCATCGGCTCCGCATACTTGTTCGGTGACATACAGCACTTCAACCGAGCACAATGTCCACATATCACTCTTCCACGGCAATTCTTTGAGAAGTTTTGTGTAAAATCGTCTTACCTTTCTACTTGCCTCGGCCTCCATGTACACCTGCGGCACCACTGGAAGCAGCTGGGAGTAGTCGCCGGATAGAACGATAGTCAGGCCCCCAAACGAAGGCGGGTTTTCCATTTGACTGCAGCGAAGATCTTTGAGCAGCGCATCCATGATTTCAAAGAGCTTTTGTGAGAGCATGGACGTCTGACCCAAGAAGAGCAGTTATATTTCGTGTAGCAGTTCTGCACGTTGAGATCGGGGACCGTACTTGGACAAATTGGGTGTAGTGCTGCCTGTACTGTCGTTTTCAGCTACACCCAGTCTAAGCAGGCTATGTAACGTGTGGCCACTTTCGTACAACGAAGCTGCAATGCCTGTTGTAGCAGTCATTTCGGCGAGCATTCCTCCCGACTCAGTTATATCAGGAAGGGGGTTGAGCACGTATGTTTTTCAAGTTCCTGCGCATCCTTGCACAAAGAATACGTTCCCAGGAGTGCTTGTTTGCTCCTACAGCGCCTGCCGTTGTTGTAATGCGGCAATGACGGTGTCAATGACTTGTCTTTGGCAAGTTTTTAAGGTTGCGTACCTTGACTGCAAAGTTGACGAATTTCGCACCAATCGCGCGTCTTGAGTTTTTGTAGCTCGACTCGCCTCATTCAATGCTGCATCATTATGCTGTAGGTGTTGGGAGAAGAGGCTGTGGTCGCGAAGCAATTGTCCACCATGCCGGTCTGAGATCTCCACCACACGTCGATACATTTCTTGTTTTCGTTGCTGCTCATCTTCTGTATGTATGTCACTACATAGAGCCTTCCAGTTTAGGACGGCCATTTCTCTGTGTATGTGCCTTGTTGGTATAGTGTGACAACCAGACGTCGTAGCTCGGAGGGCGTGCTGTAGATCTGCACTGCTTTTTGAGATACAATATCAAACTCGGATCTGTCCGCTAGCAGTCCGCTTGCAATCGCAGTTTCACGATACCTTTCATACTGCTGTTTGTTGAACGTCCTTGCGTCTTCATAAGAGCTTGAGCCGAGATTCATGAGCAGCAAGCGCAGACCAAAGAGCTCAATGTCGGACGGTGAAACACCTCTGATCCTTGCGACGCACTGCTTGTCTTCTGTGCGCTGTACCACGTGCATGGGCGCACTGCAGTCGTCTGTGGGCACCTGAGTGCTGTCTCCGTCGTATTGGTTAATAATGCGGGCTGGAAGCGTGCGATACAATCGTACTTTTCAAATTACGAAAAGCAATCAAGGTGGGCGTATGCTTCGGGTCTTGTAAAGTATCTCTCCAACGTAGACGGTGGCGATGCGGAATGGATTTGATTTGGACATCTGATTGAAGTGCAATGCCCTCAGAGAGGGAATCTTGGTACTTGGTTGATTTCCCGAATGTTTCGGTAATGTATTCATTGCATGAACCACGAACACTAATAGAGGATTTGACATGTGGGACACGGAAGAGTCAATTGGCGGCTGGCCACAGTAGTGGGCATGAACCACCAAAGTGGAGAAATTTAGTTAATTCAATTTATTGTTTTTACACCCATTTCTGGGATGGTTAGTACTTAGTGCGCGGGCGGGTTGCCGTCGCACCAGTAAACCTTCCCCAACAAGGGACCCCAACCTGGTGAATTGGCTCTAGACCTCACCGCCTTTGCGTGTTCTCTACTCCTCTTTGGAGGGAAGCACCGTCGCATACGGGAAGTTTAACCTCCTTGCCTATCTAAATGACGCGAGTTTTCGGATTGTTATTCCAGCTTTCTTGGTGTTCGCCTTCTATAAGGTTTATCTACCGGCACTGCCGTTAGTCTTCGTCACGACACTCGTGACTCAGCTCCCCCCTTATTTTTCCCTTTACGGGATGGCTTTCCCGCTCCCCACGGCTCGTTTTCGCACGTGCCACTAACGTGGAAACCTCACCTCTGTAGAGGACGAACACCCCCATACACCGCTCCAGCGGATACTGGATTCTTCCCTCAACCTCCCTGCGCAAGTCGCGACGGGTGGCCTCGGCCTTACAACCCGACATAGTCGTGCCACTCCTGGGAGGGCTCTACCCAACTGGGCTCACCTCTAACGAGAAAAGATCCCGAACGTCTTTCGGTGCACTCCCGCTTCCGGGCATTGCACTACACTGATCAGAAAAATTCATTCTCCTTCCAAGTGGATGGCCAGTCGCTCTAATCTTAGTACGATGTAAACAAGTCGAAACTCGAAACTTCTCCAAGCTGCGTTGACGGCGCCCACCATACGTGCTCGCATGTATGCACGAATGTCGTTCTGCACCTCCGGCTCTTTTTGCTGCTCGTTCTGCGTGCCTGTCTCATTAGCACCACTGACATTTAGCACCACCTCCTGAGCTTTTGGCTGCTGAAACGGGTTCTACATCATAGAAGCCACTGCGCCCCCTTCTTACGTGCGTTCTACATTGATATGAGAGCGGTACTTTTTGGTCAGAGTTGGGTTGTGCGGCACAATCTTGAGGTCATGTTGCCTTCTTCTGCGGTAAAACACGCGATTCTATCCTTCTTCAATGTACATCTCCGTCAGAATCATGTTGCGGTTGTATCCAAACTTGCACCGCCCAGCGCGACTCCTGCAATAGGAGGAGTGGTGGTGCCTGTGCATGGAACGAATGAGTCCACGCAACGCGTCGTCTTCTCCTGGAAGGGGAAGTTCTTCACGAATGAGCTTGTCGATCACATCAGCGTCTTCAATCACGCCTCCTTGAAGCCACACTAGCATGTGCTGATGAGGCACATTACGTTCTTGAGACTTTAGCTTTGATGAAAGCCCCAAGCACTTGATTCCAATTAGGTGCTCTGAGTTCTTCTCCTAGTCCTTCATGAAGCCGTTTGCGTACTGTTTTTACACCCTTGCAATCAGATCCGGTCGTTGAAACGGTTGAGGGCGATTACTCTGTGCCGTAAATGCTCTCCGATTGGTAGTGTCCATACCAAGGCGTTGGATGTCCTCTCGCCAGATGTTCATGGTGATTGTAATGAAAAGAGCAGGCGATTGTCTCCGCACTACGATCTCCTGTACATCCATGTGCTTGTTCTTTCCATATGCTGCTGAATTGACCAAGTCATCACGCAGAAATATGCGTCCCATTTGTGCGAACTGCGATGGTGACACATGAGCTGTTTGCTGTTGTGCTTGCTGGATCTATTGCTCTTGTGCAATACTTGTCGGTTTTTTCCCCGCAGGAATTATAGTCGAATTTCCTCAATGTTTTTGTGTGTGCGGAGCATCCACATCTATATCAATGGTCCACTGTTTAGAAGGATGTCGTCTGGTACAGATGTCGCTTCCCGTTTTCAGCCCGGGTGAGCTTGCAGAGCTTCTACTCGTTGACGCTGAGACCTGAATTTTGCTGTGTGCAGTTCCATGCATCCAGAAACAGGCCGATCCCAAACGGTTCGAGGTGATCAACGTACGGTACAGAAGAGGGAAAGTGCCCTTCACTGCCAACTTGGATGTCGGTTTTAGAATTAGGTACCGCACTTGCGCATTGTTTGCGGGATTGAAAGTAGCCCCTGCTCTGGCAGCGGCAGCAATCGTCACTGAAGCGTGCCTTTTGGATACGGTTCCTTCTACGAAGCGCGGTACTTCAGACTTTACTCGATACAGGCCAATCAGATCAAGGAAGAGCGTACTCATCATTGTTGGCACCCAAACAGAAACATCTTCAGTGAGAGGGCCAGCACCTTTAGGAGGAGCACGGAATGCAGCACGTTTGGTTCCTTCGTATCCACGTACGACTACTCCTTGTTCCGCTGCCTGCACGATGATATCCACGGCGGTCTCCGCATTTTGTTGTTGTTCTTGTTGTTGCGTGCTAATCATGGATCGGTGACATTCGTGCACGACTTCTGGTTCGGCTGGATCACATCGTACAGCTTGGGTACAATTTCTCTTACATTAATGCCCTTAATGAACGCATGCAGATTGGCACGCGCATAGTGAGATGGATCCAAAGAAGGCGGACCGGTACTCTACAGAAAGCGCTAGCGCCTGTTGTTCTTATTCTGTATGGGGAGAGCCAGAGCGGCTTTGCCCTGAAGTGGGAAAAAGGAAGGAACGCCTCCCGTCACATAAGAAATGTCCATAAACGCTTGAGTCGTCGCGAAGAGTGTATTCAAGTTGAGGAAATGGGATTGAAACGATCTCAGGCTTTGAAGACTTTGAAGCAACTCGTTTCTATGCGTTCTGTAGAACGTGATGCCCCATTTTGACAATTTTCTTATTCCGCAGCACACTCCGACGGTCTCTTTGCCAAGCAAAACGTATCTGCAGTACTTTCAGCTATGAAATCTCAATGTCAAGTCCGGTACAAGCAGGAGGAGAGCGTGTGTGTGCTCGCCGCATCTTCTTCATCGCCTTTGACCCGCAGTGGAAAGCGTCTCAAACTCTGGAATGCTCGCACGGATGGCTGAATCCTTCCAAGCTTCATCTGCCACTGTATTTCACGCATTTTAAACGCGATACAGTCCTCGATCTGGATGTCAGGAACACTGCATGATCGTTGTATCCAGCTGCTGCTGTGGGTGCTGCGGTGCTGCGGCTGTGGCGGGTGAAAGGGAGCAGGAGTGATCTCATTCTCTTCAACTTCCATGGGAAATAGCACTTGCTCTTCTTGCTGTTCGGCTTGTGGCAGGTCTTGTTGCTATGGCGTCTATGAGGGGGTGGGAGTGATCTCATCCTGTTACTGTTCCATTGGGATGGGCATCTATTGTTCTTCCTTAAGTTGTGGCAGAGGACGCGCATCAGTCTCCATGGTTGTGTTGCCCTCATCATCAAAAGCAGGCGCAGACATTAGTGGGAGAGATGGAGGCACAGAAGAGGTAGTTGGTCGTGATGTGGGCCTGGAACCCCTTTCCCTAGCGACGCAAGTAGGTGCAGGAGTAATTTCGTACTCTTCCAGGGCTAGAGCAATGGGTTCTTGCACGTGCGCACCCCTCTCGTTTACCGGCATCTCATCTGGAGCGGGAGTAACTGGCAATCGTCGAGGTTGTCCCGCTCCTGGCCTTGCCCCCCCTGATTTCACCCTGGCCCCTTCCTGGCGCCTGCAGAATGTGCTTTGGCCCCTCCCGAGTTGGCAGTGGCGCCTCCAGAAGGTGCCATAGCATCTTCAGAATTTGCCATGGCACCTCCAGAATGTGCCCGAGCACCTGCAGAATTAACTCTGGCATCTCTTGAACTCGTGTGGTCCAATACCACTGCGGAAAGGATCCTGCGACAGCGCCAGAGTCACCCAAGGCGTCCGAGCCCTGATCTCTTGGCGAGGGCGGCTCAGAAGTAGAGCCTGCGAATGTGACCGACACGATTCGGATGTAGGGCCGAACGGTCACTTCTCGCACAGCGCACGGGGATGTGGGGAGAATCGGATCTAGCGCTCGACGGACAGTCGATTAGTGTGCAACCCGGTGTTGCCGGTGATCTGATGGAATCCGCTGTATGCCGCGGGGCGGCGAGTTGAACACCCACGGATGAGGGAACGATCCGTACAATGGTATCTTCTAGGACAACGAAATGAGGGGTGGGGAACTAGCCGCACGGCGGGCGCAGACTCGTGACGAGCAATAAATATCCCGAGACGTCGGGGGCATACCTGGACAAAGGGTGGAGTAGAAACAGTCCGTATGACGGTAAAAGAAAGAAGCAACAAAAGAAAACAGAAGACAGTCCGTAAGTAACGGTGATATCACTTCTTGATGCGCAAGGGGGATGACAGAGCCAGATCGGTAGCAGCACTCCCCTACATTGGGATCATAGCCGTATACCAACGGTAAAAGTCAGAGCCAGGACCCTTGTTAAGGTTTACTTCCGTCGGGGGCGGCGAGTGCCACCACCTAAGTACGTCCACTGTAGAGTGGATTACTAACTAAAAATAACTAGCTACCCCGGGTGCACCGGGCCTGACATCCACGTGTGCGTGGTGGCCCACTTGGCATGAGCCGCCCACTCAGGCGGTGTGCACTACAAGTGTTACCCAAAAGTACCCCCTTCGTAGGGGCACCCCCCATGTAATGGGTGAGCCCAACACACCTCATGTATTCCCTATCTCAACGGCTAACCACGCATCCTATATGAAGAGCGATTGGATTCCCTCTACCTCCAGAGGCCATTGCACCATAACTCGCTCTAGCACCTCCAGAACTTGCTCTGGCCCCTCCGCAGCTCGGGCGTGGACCTCCCCTCCTTATAGCAATTTACAAAAATAAAAACAATCAATTCTATTCTTCTTAACCCCTTACAACTTTACCGAAGTTCCAGAATATGCTTACAATATATAACAAAGTTGAAAGTGAAAAAAAGCTGCATGTTGTTGCTTTGCACCCACTGGACCTAGTTGCCTGAGCAATTAAAAACATTTCTGCAAGACTTATATTTACTCGATGCAGTCGGGTGCAGCAGAGGGACTCTGAACACACTCCTGTTCGATTATGACGGAGAGAGTGTGCCCAGCCGGTTTTCAAGCGGTTTGATGTTCAACACGCATCCGGTTGAAAGGATTGGTCTGCCTTTACTCACACACCGAAATATGCTTTTCGGCCCCAAGAGGTACGACACGGCAGCCGCCCCGGACCCTGCACAGCAAGCTGGTATGAGGTCTGGGAAACCCTAGATTTTCTGATCGCCGTCAAACGACCAGTACAGCACAGAGGAGCTCCTGACCTTTCCCAAATTCGTGGTACTCAGTGGGTTACTCTTGTGGCGACCTGCACACGAGCTCGGCCTTGCCGAGGTCCGAGGCTAGCAACAGTGCCCAAAGTAGCAAAAGGATACGACACTGCGCTATTGGTTCAACGGGAATGGGATGCAAAATAGTAGTTAGGGTCAGCAAAAGAGATCCTTTTTGCACTGCACCAGTGAAGTATATATGCTCTGTGCATTGTTCTGCACTGGCGCAGTGCAACATGCCAGTTGCGCGTCGCGCAAACCAGCTGCTGCTGCTCAGTTGTTGGCACTACAGTCATTTACTGTAATGCCAGCCACTCAAAATCAGAAGCAGTCAACATGCAGCAGCATGCAACAGCAGCCAATGATCTGTACGCTTTGCTGCTGCTGCTGCTGAATTTGGTGAATGGAAGGGAGGCGTTGCGCCAAGAGAAGTTTTTCCACGCGGGTACGTGGGCGTTCGCCCGTGTTCATTAGCGCAACGCCTCCCGTCAATCAATAACAACCCATTCATACATCAAAAAAATCATTATAGTACGGGGGGTGTTGTGATACGAAGAGGTGATAGGGATACAACTCTAAATTTGAAATATTTTTTGTCTGACAGGTGGCAATCTGCGTGCACTTGATTGCAATTGGCTGGTACTGCAGCCGTTTACTGTGGTGCGAGGCACTCAGCAGCAGGCATGGTTAACATGCAGCAGAATTCAAGCAGCCAGTAAGCTTTGAGCTTTGTCGCTGCTGCTGCTGCTGAATTGTTTAATTGGCAGAGAGTCATTGCGCCAAAGTGAAAGTTGCATGCAGTGAAGGGGGCCTGCAAGGAAAGTGTTTGGCGCAACACCTTTTGTCAATCGACAAACCCCCCCTCATCCTTCAGTAAATCATTATAGTGCGGGGGGGTGCTGAGATTAATAACAACACAATTTTCCTAATTTTTATTCTTTTAGTGTCCAATCAGCATATAACTACAGTGGCTCGTAAACAGCCAGGAACTGTTTTTATTAATAATTCAATCTATTCTGTGGTAGCCGTAGAGCACCCACCCTCCCAGCATCGTCAGCAATTTGCAGTACTACCAGCGCCGGAAACCAATCAGAAACTACCGAGCATATTGGACCTTCTAACCTCTTCAGAGGCCCCCCACTAAACTACATCCAGCTGCAAGTCGCCAAGTGTCATTAAACTTGAAGCCAAAGAGGTACTCGTGCGTCGCCGCCTCCAGTCATCACCAGTGCCATTGCAACTAAATACCAGTGGCATTCGAAAGCTCCGTCAGAAAAAGGCAAGTGTTTGGGCGAAAAATCACAACCCTTGAAGAAACGCAAATGAGTGGCACGTGCCAAACGCTCTTGGACACTGTGCAGAATTCAATGCGACAATGCAAAGACATTCTTTGACCACTGTCAGTCGAAAACACACCACAACCGCGTACAGTGTAAGCATATTCCACCTTACTGTGTTACCTTTACGCGCTCATTTCAGTCCCATCATCCCCTGAAACGTCACAAAAATGGCAAAGTACACCACAAGCTTTATAAACAACATCTACTTAAATAAACATTCTTGCTTTTGCGTATTACTTCACATTTACTTAGCAATATTAATAGGCTATTAACGTAAAATTAAAGTATAGATTAATACAATTCTATAGTACTATAGCATACTTTACACTGTAGTAATTGACATAGTTCATCACAACGTCCCTTAACGAAAATTTTACTAGCAACCCAAGATATGCAAATCAGCAAAATTGGCAATTTATCGAATTCATTAAGATTCAGGAAAACAATACAGAAGCAGAGTTTGTTCAAATGCTCGAACTTCTGAGAACTGAATAACCTCCAGACAAGCTAATTACTTTTGGGCAAGTTGGCAAAGTTTTTGGAAGATCATGGAATTAATCTGGCAGAACATGACCGCGGTAGTCTCTTGAAAAGAACTATCAAAATTCTTTTTCAGGAGTCTAATATACACAATGCCTTCATTGCTATAGATTTATTCGAGCATTCACAGCTCATTCGCTTAACTAGTGTTTACGTAAATGACCTCCTTCAATGCGGAACCAATCAATTACTGCAACAGGCAGTGCTTACCGTTCAGAATTTTGAATCAAAGAACTTAGAAATAGATTCCGCTCTATTCGCAGGCGTAAGAGTACGCTCAACCGATAACGGATATTCACTAAATCAGAAACATTATGACAGACGATTGCGAGTTCTTCTAAAAGATTACACTTTCTCTTATTTCCGTTCATCAAGACATAAACTTGTTTGAATGATGTACGCATCAACAGATATATGCTGTAATGTCAACATGGCTGCTCCAGTTATGGAACAATCTTTTACAAAGGAAGATGTGAAAAACATCAACAAAGTCGTAACACATATTCAGCAAAGTCAAAATGTGAGTCTGAAATATGTTAGAATTGTTGTCAATTCACTTCGCCTCAAGGTATAATCTGGTTCATCATTTGCCAAAAATGCAGATTACTCATCTCAGACAGGATTCATTATTCTTCTTGTGGACAACTTCGACAACTGCACTATTATTCCTTTCTCAATTCACAAAGCCGGCGATGTACCATATCAGTTTCAGGAAGAGAACTATACGAATTTGAAGATACATTCGATATAGCTTAGGTTATCAAACATGACTTAGAGTCAATAATTGGGAAGAAAATTCCAATCGCAATGCTTATTGACTCAAAATGCTTATTCTACATAATAACAAAAAGCGCATTGACATCTGAAAAGAGACTAATGATTGACATTTCAGCAGTTCATGAAGCGTACTCGAACCATGAAATTTGTGATGTGCAATATGTCACCTCCGACAACAACCCCGCCGATTCTTTCACGATGATTAAGAACTGTGGTGCTTTGAACCAAATGTTCTTTACTTTTAAATGCATTTTAGATATTCAACAATTAGTTGTACGTGATTTATGCGACAACTGTAAGTAATACAAGAAAAGGAGGGAATATGAGAATATAGGTGTGCCCATCGTCCATATCAGACGATAGACACTAAGCGATGGACTAGACCATCTCCATATATTTGGGTATGGGAAGTAAGCGTCTTGTCTTTTCATCATTCGTAAGGATGGTGACATGGCCTCCTTACGATGCTGCGTGCATTGCTGAGTGTATTTACCCTATTCTGAGGAAGTGAAGTAGCGTCTTTCTCTCTGTGGTAAAGCAAGTGGTGAGCACAACGTCCGTAAAATAGGACTTTTGGATTCAGCCTAACGAATGGGTTCCAATAAGTGGTCGGCTCCCTAATATAGAAGCGGCGACCGGGGGAATCCTGAAAGGAGATCCGCAAGCACCAAGCGGAGAGCGGGTTCAATAGGTGGGCGATAATCCTACAGGCGCTGCTATTGAACGCGCTGGATATCGGCAGCTTGGAAACCAAACGTTGAGGATGACGCAATATTCTACCTGAAGGTGATTATCACGAGGTTGAACCAGACGAACTAGGTGAAGCCTCGAGGGTGCTTGGTTTACCTTTTCGGAGATGGAGCTTCCAGCGGCGCACTACGTATAGTGCCGCGAGCTGACCTCGACGGAAACTATCTACTGTACCCTACAAAAATCTAGGTTAGGATATTCTAACTAATAGAGTTACAGTACGCTGGGACGATTCCTCTGGAGTGGTGTGCCACGTGGCACCAGTTAGACAATAAGAGTACTCCGTTAGGAATCTTCCGTCACAGCCCATCCTTAGTAGCATGCATAGTACCCACTCTACTACACTCTCTTTGCTACAAAGGGGAGAGAACAGGGCGCAAGCCCTGTCTCTCTTCTCAATCATCTTCACTGCAACTACTTTGACTTGTGTTTTAGTAAAGGAATCCTCCTCTTTTAGCCATCTCTAGCTATGGCTACAGGACGCCCATTTCTCTAGAGGCGAACTGTAGTGATTCAATGGGTGACAGCTTGCAGAACTCATCAACTATGATAATGACAACCACGCATTGACTTGTTTACGTGGTAAAACTATGAAATGCGAGCGAACTGCTATACAAAACCATAAAAACCACTCAAGCTGCAGCGGACAATGTTTTGCCAATTCCATAACAAGATGACCAAGATTAGTGGTAGGTTGATTATTCTTCTTGTGTTTTCATTTCAGGGTGACAAGCACTGATCGTACGGAGCATATTTTTCTTTTGTTTTCATTTCATGGTGAAAATGAGCAAGAGGGAGGTGACCATGCACAGAAGACTGGTGACAATGAGTGAAGAGGGGTGGCAAAGATCGATGAAGGAGTGACATTGAGGGTTGGAGTTTTGAAATTAAGCGAGTACTAAGGAGGGCAAGAGAACAGATGAAACATCTACTAAAACCTAACAATCACTGTGCACTGCATATTTCAGCCAACTGAGATATGGGGCGTCTCGAAAATTTGACGTATTTGACGTTGTGCAGATGTATACCCTTCTTGATTACATGAAGAAAAGGTATAGCTTCGTTTCTTTTTGGCAGCAGGCCCTCGTTCGAACCATCCTTTCCGACGAACACCGGCATTTTTACCGGGATGGCGTCTTGGCAGTAAAAGAGCTTTAGGTATGTTAAGGTTTTCGCCAACGACAAGAAGCTTTGCCTTCGCAATTATGTCATCAACTTTTAATTGGGTTTGTAAAGTAAACTGAACATCTTATTGTATCTCCTTCCACCTCTCTGTTAGATGACGAGAATCGATGAACCGATGAACGATTGAAGCCCCGTATTTTTCGCACAGAACCACTGTTCCATGAACGCATGGGAGCCCATCTTTATTGCTAGAGTACCCACAGCAAATTGGAGTTGTTTGTTCACCTGTTGGTAATTTAATATGATGTTTCAAAGCCCTAGCCTTGAGGCTTGTGACGGTTGCTTCTATTTCAGAAGTTCTATTGCAGACTTTCACAGTATCTTGGTAGATACGGGAACGCCGAATGAGCATTGCAATTTGCTTTTCAATGTTGGATGGAACAGGGCTCGTACAAGCTTCCGCAGCCGCTTTATGGCTAAGACACCCTGCCAGTTGAACAGTCAACACTCTCTGTAACCTTTTCTGAGGCTCAACGGATCGAATGTGATTTCGCAGAGAGGCCCCCATTTGACTTTCAGCCCTTTGAGAAGTGATAATCGTATCTTACAGGGTTAAATAGGCCTTTTACACTGCCGAGGGATCAAAATTGTTGAGATAATTTCCTTATACTTTAGTATATTGTTGACTGATTTTGTCAACAGCAGCACAACTTGTAGTATTTAATGCTCTTTCGTAAGAAGATAGTGCAATCGCTCTGGCGGCCACGACTTTAGCTCCCACGTTCTTCTTAACATGTAGTGGATCCAGGAACATCTTTGCGTTCTCAAAAACTTTGTTGTAGGCCTTTTCAATATTCTTCTGTTGATCCACTTTTGTAGTCCTCCCAACCACATCAAAACCTGGCATACGTGTGCACTCTTCAAATACTTTCTTCCAGCTATCATTATTCTCAGGGCCAAAGAAATGTGCAAACAGGAGGGGTAAACGATGCATATTGGTATCGTACGTAGCTACCTCAAATGTAGTCTCGTACGATTGGGGCCCCACTTTCTCACAATGAACAGCATCTGCTGCCGCTGTACTCCTGCGGTACAGACAATAAAAAAATACCAGGCTGGGTTCGAAGAGAATACCGCCATATTATCGGCCATTGTCAGATATGTCAGAAACATCGATATTGTCCTTGACAAATATCGCGTTCTCTGCAGTCTTCTTTGATTCCTTGCACTGCATGAAGATATGTTGAGCAGCCCTGTATCTCTGCTCTTTCATCTCTCTTCCTTCGAGGATGAAAATGCGCACGCTATTTCCGTACTTTCGAAGCAGCTCAGCGTAACCCTCAATTGCAGCCATGTCTACTGCCCACGATGTGCCCATATGACGCAGTCTCTCTACTCTCACTGAGCAATAGTGGCTGCCTGGTGGCTGCAGTCTGTATATTGGTTTCGCTCTTACGAGTGAGCCGATTGTTCTGGTGGATATGATAGGGTCATTAGCTGCTTCACAAAGAATACATGGTGAGAAGTGTAGGCAGGAGCACCAAATCTTTTGATCCGACTACCGGAGGTAGTGCGTTGCTCATCATGACTGGTACATGCATCAAAATGCGGATTATATAGGTTCATTTTCCACAATCCTGTTCTTGGCTGCCAATTAAACGACATGCAAGCGGAACATTCGACATTACGGCACTGCATTCTCACCTTTTTCCATGTTTGAGAAATATTCACCCCTTTATGAGCTCTAAGATAGGCAGTGTGTGTGCAAATGCGTTGGTCACATTGCCAACGAAACTGCACCTCCATTACTACCACAGAAATAATTTCTGCATTGCGTCTAGGTCTCCAAGTCATAGCTCCTACCTTCTCTGCTTGTAATACAATCTTTGCGCGTTCCATTGTCGGTCGCATAGATGCTTGTTTTTGCATTACACTTCTTAGCTGGTAAGCAGTCTTGTGAGGGTTCTTTCAACGTCCAGTTACATTTTTGGTTGCATTTTTCTCATTTTCTCCACCACCATGCCTTTCGAGAACTATTGCAGTGTCATCCCCCACATCCGCCGTGTTCGCTTCGTCACCTCCTTCCTCGGTCGCATATCATCGTATTGATATGTTTCGTCGTTAGAGTTCAGGTAATCAGCAGCAGAATATTCAGAAAGTTGTTCAGCTATGTAATGTTCATCTTCGCCATCATGGTCTTCGTCGGAAACAAGCCCTTCTTAATGATCTTCCAAAGATGATTTAGGAATACCCATATCAGATACTCTACTACAAGCAACAGCAACGGCTTGCTCTGTTTCCATATCTATCGAAACCATTCTTTCTCGACCATCGTTTTCCCATTCAGCCTTCATCTAAAGGATCCATTCAGCACGAACTCGCTCAGCTTGTTCGTTCTTTTTTCACCCTTTTGTTTCTCTTGTTTTCTCTGCTCTCGACCTGCTCAACCATCTTTTCCACGGTCAAAAGTTCTAGAGTCATGCGGCTCGAAAGACTGTTCTGCTTGCGTCAATCTTTTCAGTGATTTTCGTTACCACGATTCTTGATCGCGAAAAAAATTTTCAATATGCGTTTTTTAAGAGCATACGTCGTTCAAATATGCAGCACAAATTCATTGCTCTTCGGCAATCTTCTGCAAGATCGTTCCTATTCGAAATTAGTCTGAAAAATCTCCATTGTGTGAGCCAATGTACGCATGCTGCAATTAGCATGACGAACATCAATGCGAGATCGATCGTGGTGAAAGAATGCAGCAAGATGTGGATAGACCTTTTGGATCTCTTGTATTGTTCTTGTTGTCTTCGATACACAGAAAATAGCAAGCACAGATGTTTTATCGGTTCCAACCAGGTTAAAATGACGCAACGCTTTCTGATTATTGACAAGGAATCCAAAATTGGATCTACTCATATGGATCGAGATGTATCTGCAAGTGAACCAGAAGAAGGGGTGAGACAATGATGAACAGAATCACGTTGACCGAGAACAGGGTGACTCGGAGCGAGAGTAGGATAACGACGAGCAAGAGTAGGGTGACAGAGAGCGATGATAGGGTGACGTGAAGATGGAACGTGGTGATAAAAAAGGTAACGTTGAGAATACAGGGTGACGGGATCGAGAAGCATGGTGAGAAAGCTGTGATGCGATTTTTGAAGGGGTGACATTTTCGAAGCACCAATCTAAGGGCCGTTCTATGAGTGTCTAAATTTTAACGGATGTAAACTTGTTACGCAGTCAACTTCAAGCTTTCACCCAGGGCTTCACTGTATGAGTTTTTTCTTAATGCCAGCCCCATACCCTCCCAGAGACAATTCATTACCTTTACGCTCACTCTTGCACAATGCCAACGTTTGAACGGATAACTCAACGCCAATGTCTGCAAATTCGAAAGCAAAGTCACATACCAATACATCGCGCTCTATTAACCAAGAAAGATCCTTCCAGAGCAATGAGTTTGTTCTTAAGCTCATCAGCTATACAAAAAGAAAGCGTGCTTACCGTTATTTGTATTATTCTTCTCACCATTGCAGTGGACCTATGTCCACTTATACATTTCAAAAGCCCTGTTGTTCCGAAACCACAATTCCACTTTGAAGTTCATATGGCTACTCTTTCTAGTCAATTGTTTCGCCGAATGTACCATCTCTCAGAAAAAGAGTTCAATATCCTTTCGAAACTTCTCTAAGTCAGAATCTTGAGAATGTGAAGAAAACGGAGCTATATTGCTGCCTCTTTATCCTTATCCGTTAAGCTATGTTTGAAATTACGGCTCTTAGCAGATGCAAGCTATCTAGACCTCGGATGGGCATACGGTGTTGCTGAGTGTACCGCATATCATGTGTTTTATAAAACTCTTCACGTTCTAAATGAAGTGCTTCCCCACACTCGATTTCCGATCTCTTTTGAAGAGTGTTTTGCAAGCGCACATATGTTCGAGAAACGTCACGGAAGTCCACTTGATGGTTTAGTTGCATTCTTGGATGGTGTGGCGATCGAAACTATTCGGCCTAAACTTCGAGAAGCGTCAGATCCTCGTAATTACTACAATCGCAAAGGGGTTTTTGCAATCTGTGTGCAGGCAGCAGTTCAAACAAACTACAAATTCTGCTTTGTTTTGGCGCGACATGCAGGTGGAATGCATGATTCTACAGGTTTTAATGCCACTTCGTTGTACGATTTGTTAAGTGGTCCAGAGCTACCATCTTGGGCAGCTGTTGATGCTGATGAGGCGTATACAAATGAGCACAGAAATCTAATGCCGTATCCAGGACGACATCTAAGTACAAAAGAAGATTCTTTCTACGCGTATCATTCTTTATCCAGAGTTTGTTGCGAGCAGGCGTTCGGGATGCTTGTATGCCAATTTGGCATCTTTTGGTAAGCTCTTTGCTACTCGTTGCCAACTTCTACACTTATCTCTATGGTCACGGGAAAAATCCACAACTTCATCATCGATAATGGAGACAGCTCGTTGTTTGAACTCGTACCACATCATGATGATAATCGTGTGACTGGTACGCCTACCATACACTTTCAGGATGACTGTCACACAGAAGGAGAAAACAGACGGTCGAGAAACAGACAAAGATAAACGACGTCGCGGCGCAATGAACTTGCAGAAAAGCTTCATAGGCTAGGATACCTGCGAACAAGACGTTTTATGTGACAAGACGTTCTATTAAACCTCCTATTTGAGTTCCAATGAGTTCTGCACCTATAACCGATCGGGATGTTAAAATGTCACGTCCTAAACCAACAGCTCATCTTATAGCTATACCCCTACTAGCCGGTTTCGAAATGGTAGCTCGAGCTACTCCTATTGATGCGCCCCTCCACGCCTCTCTTGATGGAAATCTAGATGCGCCTTTTGACGCACCTCTGATCCTTGCAGCATTCCCAGCTCTAATGCCTCTCGTGCCATGCACGATACCACGATTCACTGTTGTGCTATTGTTTCCTTTTGATGAACCATCTCGTCCCTGATTAGTCCTACCTGTGCCGGCACTGGGATCTACTGGGACTCCGCTGTGCTGGCAGTTCCCCGACAAAGCGCCAGTGGATTACCCCTGCCGGTCCTAGGTTGAAGCGATGATGACACATACGAAGAATGGAGAGCTTTAGAATGGTTGTCACCTCCTCCGTAGGGTAATACATGTTCGAGACGGGATTGTGAACCAGTCAAGAGCGGGGAGTCCCCACAGAATAAACCCTCGCATCTCCGTTCTGGAGCATGGAGGCGGTGGCCATTGATTTTACGACGCCTTGAGATTCGGCAATCTTTCCAGAACTTGCCTTCAATGTGCTCCCGCGTTAGACGGAGGCATTCCCCAGGACTTGGGAAGATCAGCTGTAGAATGTGAATACTTCGTTGCATTCTGCACTGATGAGGTAGGTACACGAGTCATCACAATAGCGTGGTTGACGGATCTTGTCTGGCTTTGGCCATCTTTCCCTTTCTAACACTGAAAAACTTTGTCCACTAGTTCCCAGGTTCACATGGTTTAAACAAGAAAACTTTGTAGTTTGAAGGGTTCGATTCCCTGCGAGATATGTTAAGAGGCGGCAGAACATTTCCAACCTCTTGGAGACGATGGGAAGTCGACTCATTCTTCGTTTTCAAATCAACTATCTTCATTTTCGGTGTAAAAACTCGAGAGCCGGCATCATTGCGAGTCTGAGCGTCAGAACGCGACGATGCTTGAAGATTCATGTTGCGAGCTCCTCTGCCTGGCCCCTTTTGGAAGAAATTTGGCTCTCCACTTTTCATTGGAGTTGGAAGTTCATCTTGATAAGAAGCACCAATAGCGTTTGAAATCCCACCCCTGTACACGCTAAGAGTCAGATATCCTCTCTAGGAGGATCCATGAAAGGCCATTGACGCCTTTGAACGGTCTGAGGTCTTGTCTCGGTCGTTTTCGTTCCGGGCTTATGATGCTCAGGAATATTGAAGCACCTAAGAACTGCGGTCAGGGTGGCATAAGCTCTGGCCTCATCATCCCGTTCATCTTAGATATCGCTTCAGATATTAACTTCTGTTGGGATGAATGCAACTCAAGTCCCGTCTGTCCGCTATTTGACACAGTCTTTGTACGTTAGAGCACTGAAGGCAGCTTGCAAAGCGGAATGATGCCTCTGCCCAATTTAACGATCGCTTATATTTGCCCTTGGAACCGGTGGACCGCTCTAGATATCCTTTACAAGAACATTGAGAAGCCTATCTACACAATGCCAAACTGGCCTGAATCGACGAACTACCATTCGTAAGAGTGGATCCGAAGCCAGAGAGGCAGCCACGAGAAACATATTTTTGTTACACGCCGAGGCAGCAGAGATCAAATCCTCATCCTCCTCCTTGGTACAGCCATCGTTTACTCCGCTACGTTCGTTAGATATGCTGCTTCCATAGTTTGCAATTGAACACTTAATTTCAGGAACCGTAAACCGTTTCGTGTTGTTTTTTGGCCTGTTTTTGAATAGACCCATACTCGAATGATGTGGATCAGATCCTAAACTTGCACTAGCTACACTCATTAAGATATTCGACCTACAAGCAGAATCCGCTCTGCTCTTCTTCGAAGCTGATTGGATTGAGATGGATAGTGGCTTGGGTTTCCTTTTGATGTCCTTGAACAGGAAGTGCTTTACCGTTCTTGACAGCTCTCGAGAATTCCTCGACCTGCACTTTTCCCTGAACGGATGCTGAGTGGTTCCAATTGCCATTAGTTTGTGGTTTGGACAAACATGGCGATTCCCTGGAAAGGCGCGTACGATCCTCTTTCCTAATCTTTGTAGACTATCGATTCATTGAAAAGCGCTTCTCTACCGTGCCAGAATTCGTGTTACGGTCTTTGATTAAATGTTCGATATTTACAAATGACATGTTACACCTTTCTGTAGTGCAATGCCCGGAAGCGGGAGCGCACTAAAAGACGTTCAGGATCTTTCCTCGTTAGAGGTGAGCCCAGTTGGGTAGAGCCCTCCCAGGAGTGGCACGACTATGTCGGGTTGTAAGGCCGAGGCCACCCGTCGCGACTTGCGCAGGGAGGTTGAGGCAAGAATCGGGCATCCACAGGAGCGGTGTATGGGAGTGGTCGTCCTCTACAGAGGTGAGGTTTTCACGTTAGTGGCACGCGCGAACACGAGCCGTGGGTAGTGGGAAAGCCACCCTGTAAAGGGAAAAATAAGGGGGGAGCTGAGTCACGAGTGTCATGACGAAGACTAACAGCAGTGCCGGTAAATAAACCTTATACAAGACTAACACCAAGAAAGCTGGAATAACAATCCGAATACTCGGGTCCTTTAGATAGGAAAGGGGGTTAGACTTCCCTTATGCGACGGTGCTTCCCTCCAAAGAGGAGTAGAGAACACGCGAAGGCGGTGAGGTCTAGAGCCAATTCCCCAGGTTGGGGTCCCTTGTTGGGGAAGGTTTACTGGTGCGACGGCAACCCACCGGCGCACTAAGTTCTAACCATCCCAGAAATGGGTGTAAAAACAATAAATAGAATTAACTAAGTTACTCCACTTTGGTGGTTCATGCCCACTACTGTGGCCAACCGCCAATTGACTCTTCCGTGTCCCACGTGTCAAATCCACTATTAGTGGTCGTAGTTCATGCAATTAATACATTACCGAAACATTCGGGAAATCAACCAAGTACCAGGAATCCCTCTTTGAGGGCATTGCACTTCATATCCCCCTCCTTAGTCGAGAAAACAACCGCAAACGCGGGCGAATCCCAGCGGAAGATGGGTGATAAAAGTCCAAACCTCCCCGGGTCACCGGGTCAAGCCTCTGCCTCAGAGAAACAACCTCCTGCAAAAGCAGCAAACCAGCCTTCCACAAGTGCCCATTCCTCCTGTTCCTGCTCAACTCAGTCAGATCACGCCCTTTCGAAGGGGAATATGAACAAAAACCACAACCAGCCTCCAAGACCGACTTCAGTCGGGAACTTCACAACTGGCTTCCGGTCGGTACCCTTGCCACAAGGGAGGCGAACTCCAGGACGGCCGGCCAACATTGGCGCAGCTTCCCAGCATGGGTTCCACCTTCCGCCAGCGCTGGCTCCTTCCAAACTAATCCCGGCGGCGACTTGGCATTCTTATAACGCCCTTGTAGGATTAGATCCGATGAATCGGAGTAACGCCTCTCGGCTCCGGCTTGCGCCGTGGTTCCATCCCATCGCTGCCCTCAACGAGGATTTAATTACGGCTTATGCGGATGGATCCGGTACTTTGCCAGGGAATCTACCCATCCTCATCACCTCGTTGTGGGACTGGCGGCATCGAGTCGCCATCCCGGTGCACCATATCCGAAGAAACTAGGGAGAATCCGCGATTGCGGCTCATGCAGCGCTGGTGCGGATTGCATATCAGTACCAGAGCCGGGCGCCTTTCGAATTCCCGGTGCCTACCGGCTTTGGCTTCGACGTCAGCCTATTCCGCTCGCGCGGTGAAATCGGTTACGGCAAACGCCTGGCCAGCCTCGAAACCCTCGCGTCTAGGAACTTTCCCGCTGCGTGGCAAGAAGCCCTGTGTTGGGAACGAACTATACTTCGGGTTGAATTCCGGTACTTTTCCTGGCAGTCCCGGTCCAAATTCATCCAAAACGTCATCCGTTATGAACGGCGCTGGCGATCCATATTCGGGTACTTTGTCCCGTATCAAAACGTGGAGATTGAGCGGATTGCTACGCCTCACAGACACGGTCGGTATGTCGCACTCCCGAGTGGTGGAGGTTCCTTGAGGCCTGCCGGGGTTGCTACGTTGAACTCCCGCCAGCACCCACCAGCACTCACGTACCTCGGTTCATTTTTGATTCAGAATCCCCGGTCGGGGCTTTGGTCTGTAATCGTAACCGAGTGGGCTGCCCGCACTGCGGCGTATATCCTCGCTGAGGTTTATGACCAGTATCGACTGTGGTTCATCCAACCGCGTGTGCGGGCCACTATTCGCAATCTGGACCTCAGCGTCCCCCTAGGGTGTATTGCCAATAATGACGAAGTACTCCAATTACTTGGTTTCATCGACAGTATCGACTGGCGCGAGGTCCCACTGGAACAGAGCGGTCGGCTTGACGGAGGCGGTGGTGGTACCGGTGGTTCGGGTCTTGGTAGAAACACCGCCCTTGCGCGGGATCTCATCTACTTCGATCCTTGGGAGTTCCGGGAGATTTCCTCCGAGGAGGCGAGGGAACTCCGCGACGCACCGCAGCACGTGCCGGACGGCCACCCGATTGGATACGTCGATTCCAACGATTACTACCGCGCGTATAGCGGGGATGACCCGGTGGTCGATAACGAACCCCAAGAGACGGGGGACATGGAACTAGACGTTGCCGACATGGTCGTAGACGAATCCCCGGAGGGGGTGCCTCCAGTTCCCAGTCCTCCGACGGCGAGCGCCGGGCCTTCACTCCCCAGCAGGGGTACAGTAAATGAAAGCGATATCATTGCCCGCTTCCTCCGCGGAGCCGGTGTAAGCAGTGCCGAGGTTTCGGGTGACGCCACCGCCATGGCAGATGCCTTGGCTTACCGCCTTGCGGGTGGTCACGCCCCGGACGATGGGGAGCGGTCGAACCTCTAATGCAGTATCCTGATCTGTTTCCCTGGCTTAGCCAGTAATGTAGCTTAGCATCAGACAGGAGCGCGAGACTCCTGAGTAAACTTCCCCGTTTAGAACGGCGTTTTCTCTTTCATTACCGTCCTCGACGGAGTCCATACAAAAGGGGATGTACTCCTTCTTTCCTACCTTCCCCGGCTTCGCGGCATTGTTATCTCACTTGGGCGTTGCACAGCGTAGCTGGATTTGCAGTACCGGCGCTGCGGTGATATTGGACCACCTTCGAACGAGGGAGGTGTTCGATGGGTTCCATGGTCTCCCAGCTTGGGTCATATCCGTACCAACGGACGCGGTATCTTACGATGCCTTCCTGATTCCAGGTGTGCCCGACGAATCGGTCAAGCACAAACTCTTGTTTGTATACCTGCCGGCCCTGCCGTGTTATGGTGATCTCGCTTGTCGGAGTTTGCCCGATGGACGGGATATTTCCACTCAGAGGTGTGTCAGGATGCAACGTGCCGGGTTCGCTCGGTGGATGCGGCGCAGAGTGCGGAAAAATATCGCTGAAGAGGGTGTCTTCGTGGAACGGTTGCTGCGTACCGTGGTAATTGGGTCGTACCACTAGTTTGCGGGGGTCCTTCGTCCCATGTTGACGGTAGTCCTGTCGAACCACGAGCTTGTGGGCATGTTGCCGCTTTGGCGTAGTTGAGGAGGTCACTCCCTGGTGGGGCTTTCCGCGTCGCGCGGTGATTGGTGCGGGGCGCACAATTTCCATGCGTTCACGTGACTCCCACGGCATGTGGCTCTGAACCGCCTCCTTGCGTTCCGCCTCCCTTGGATTGGACCTTACACTGTCCGGCTGAGCCGTGCACTGCTGTGTTGGCACTCGGTATCTGGCGGTTACTTCCGGTGCTCCGGTGTGTTGCCTCAAACTCCCTGATGGGGCGTGGACAGCTGGCGCCCTGGACACCCTGCTCGGGGACTTTGCCTCTAATTGAGGTGTGATGTCTTCCTCAAGAGGTGCATCACCCGGGATGACTGGTGTAACCCTGGCGACGACGCCAGATTTTTCCGAGACGCTCCGTATATTATTCCAATTGCACGGAGACTTTGGCACTTCTATCTCCGAAGTTATAACAACATTTCCGTTATCAACCGTTCTCAAGTCCAGGGCTGTAGAGCCAGGGACTTGAGTTGCAAGATGTGCATTCCTGTCTTCTTCCCTCAAGAGGATCTTTTTACTTTCCAGCGTTGCTGGTTTTCCAAGGCGTGCGTTGCCTGCTACCAGCGGTGTGGATGGTGCTGAGGAATCCGTTTTGGCGGGAAATTCCGTCGACGACGGTTCTGCGACTATACCCTGGTGAGGGGTCTGCGAAACGATATCGCTATCCTGATTCAGGGAATTGCCCTGATTCAGGGGTACGGACTGCGATGTCGGCCCACTCTCCCGTATCATACGGTGTAGCTGCGTCGTTTTGGAACCCTTTGTGGGGGATTGCGAGGCTTCATCGACCTTCCGTGTTTCACGGCTCAAATCCCGTTGCGACGGTAATAAATTTCCAGCGTGGGGATAAGTCCCCTCCCCCTCCTTACACGGAGAAAGGGGAGTAATAGTAGGATATCCCACATGGCGGGTGTAAATGCACGCCGAAGGGGCGGTAGTTTTAGGAGTAGAGAAAGGTCCGTTTGGACCTGAACGATCCGGCCGAGCCGGGGGTTCCGACAAAGTCGGTAAATCTGAGAGGCCCCGAGTAGGGTGTGGTAGAGTACTCGGTCTATCTATTCCCGCGGTTTCCAGCGTTGCTGAGTCCGTAGAGACGGGTTTTGCTGTTTCCAGGACGACCTCAGACGAGGGAGGAGGGGCAGGTACAACACGATCGCGGGAAATCCGCTTGTGCGTCTTGCCTATTTCCACTACGACATTGTCGGAGTTAAGGGATACCACTTTAAACGGTCCATCCGCCACAGGCGAAAGCTTGTGACGCTTCTCCCGTTCCGGGTTATAATATTCCTTACGTATAAAGACGTAGGTATTAGCCCGTACGCGGGGAGCATTATCTCGTAAACAAGTGTCGAAATCCCGCTTGTACGCGGCTTGCGCGCGTTCCATAGACTTCCGCGCTGTGGGGACCAGTTTAGTAAGCCATTGCTTCCATTCCTGGCGGTAGCGACCCACAGATGGGAAATTGTCCAAGGTGGCTTGAGATTCTAACGCCACAGGCGGGGGTGGATGAGATAGAACCAATTAGAACGGTGACACTGCTGTAGTCTGGTGAACTTGTGTATTGTATGCAAATGTTAAAGAATCTGCATACTAGTCCCAAGTTTTTGGGGTGATCAGCAACCTAGGAACGGAGAGAGGCCAGCAAAGTCCAGTTGAACCGTTCGACTTGCCTATTACACTGGGGATGGTAGGTAGTCGTGAACAAGTTCTTCACGTCTAGGATGCGAAAAACATCCTGAAAGAACTTGGACGCAAACTGCCGTCCATTATCGGAGAGCACCTCCACAGGAGGACCGTAGACAAAAATTTAGTGCGTTACCAGAGCCTGGGCCACCGTGAAAGCGGTTATCCTCCGAAGAGGGACAGTCTGAAAAGGCTTTGAAAAGCGATCGGTGATCACAAGTAAGAACTTGTTGGCTCTCTTTGTATTGAGGAGAGGTCCGAGAATATTGATTGCCATAAACTCGAGAGGCGCCTTAGCAGGGAATAACTTCATTTTCTTCTCGTTCCTGCGGAGCTTCACCCGGTTTTCCGAGCATTCGGTACAAAACCGCACAGTTGCGTAGCAATCAACCGCCATGACGGGCCAGTAAAAAACCCTTTGCAGGGTGAGGTAGAGCTTCCTCTCACATACGTGGCCACCGAGCTTCGAATAGTGCGAGAGATGTAACACCCGCGACTGCAGGGAATGAGGTACCACAATCTGTGGACGAGCTTTGCCCAACCAAACGCGGTAGCCTTTATCGTTCACCTCAAACGGGAGGTCTTCGCCACCGTTTAAACGGGCACGAATCCTCATACAGAAGGGTTACCGAATTGTTCTTGGATCAATTCTTCTGGTGAAACCGGTACAAAACTTCCCAGTAAGGGGTTCTCAGGGGTCTCGTGGGATGCGAGTAAGTTGTCGAAATCAGCATCTTCATCCCAGTCTTCTGGCCATTCCTCGAACTTCCACCGCGGGTCATCCGGTTCTTCAGCCATGAAGCATGGAATGTCGTCATCCTCCGTTGGGAGTGCTTCCCCATTTGTGGGTAAACGCGACAAAGCTTCGGCCTGGGTGTTGAGCGCCCCCTTTTTATATATGACTTGGAAGTCATAATCCGCAAGGCGGAGTGTCCAGCGCATAAGGCGGCCCGAGGGATCGGATATGTTCACTAACCACCTCAACGAGGAATGATCCGTGTATACGGTAAACTGAACTCCCATAAGATAGGGGCGTAGGGTGGAAAGCGCCCACACGACGGCGAGACACTCTTTTTTCGACATAGAGTAATTCCGCTCGTGGACATTGAGCGAGCGTGACCAATAACCAATTGGCCTTCGGTCCCTCTCTGGGGTAGTTTGGAAAAGAGCCCAACCAGCTTGGTTGTCGCTCGAGTCCGTGTCCACGGAGTACGGGAGTCCCAGTTTGGGTAAAGATAGGATAGGTGCTGACGTGACAGCCTCCTTTAAGGAGTTAAACGATTCCGATTGCTCGGGCGTGAATTGTCCCAATTGTGGGGGATTTTCTTTCCGTGACAACGCGTTCAACGGTGCCGCGATATCCGAAAAGTTCGGGATAAACCGTCGGTAGACGTTGACCAGCCCTGAAAAGGAGCGGAGTTCCGTTTGAGTGCGGGGTTCCTTAGCCTCAACGAGGGACTTGACCGAGCTTTCTCGATCATTAACCATCCCGGACGGATGATATGTCCCAGATACTTGACAGTATCTGTAAAGAACTCGCACTTCCTCAACTTGAGGGTAGTTCCCGCATCGCGGGGCACGGTCAGGACGTCCCTGACATGGGTGAGAGGGTCGTTCAAATTATTAGAGAAGATGATAATATCATCCAGGTAGACCAGGCAGCTACGCCACTTGAAGCGGTTCAATAGAATATCTATTGCACGCTGAAAGGTGGCGGGAGCGTTGGTCAAACTAGACGGCATCCGCTTGAAGCGGTACGATCCTGCGTGGCAGGTGAACGCGGTCTTATCACGATTCTCCTGTCTAAAAGGGACCTGCCAATAACCCCATTTGGCGTCCAAAGCCGTGAGCACGGTAGCGTCTCCAAGGGAGTCGATGCACTCGTCCATACGAGGGATGGGATATGTGTCCCTAAAAGTCACGGCATTGAGCCGGCGATAGTCAACAGAGAACCTCCAGGTTCCGTTGGCCTTCAAAACCAGTACAACTGGGGATGCCCAGGGTGATTGAGTGGGCTCTATCACACCTGCGGGGAGCATGTTGTCCACTTGGGACTGCCCCTCTTCCCAAGCGTTCGGTCCTGCCCTGTAAGGGAGTTGTGCCATCGGACGTGCACCCGGTAACAAATCTATCTGGTGTTCCGTAGCATTAATCTTGCCGAGCGAGCCATCCCACATCGTGGTAAATTGCATTCCCGTAGCATTGCACGGAGGTTATCGTGGTGTGACTCTGGCACATGGCCGAGGTCTATATCTTCAAGTGCCTTTATGGGGTCCACTCGGTCAGAACGCGCTGTAACATGGTCCTGTGATACAGGTGTGGCCGTCGGTTCCGAGTTATTCGGGGTGTTTGACGATAAAACAACGGTTTCCTCTCCCTCCTTTAACGATAGTTCGTCAGTGGTGAGGGTGGCTTCCTCAGAAGAGGCGGCAATTCCGAGAACATTAGCGGTCGTCATTTTCGTCCGGAGCATCCCAAGGGGGTGTGGAGTGACGCTTCCAATTACTTGGTTCCTTACCAGATACCGGGGGCGTTGGCCGAGATTGGCAACGAGTATCCGGAAAGGAGCATCCAAGGTAACGTGAACAATTCCGTTTGCCATCGCAAGCCGGTATTTCTCGTATAACGAGGACAGAGGTTGAATAACCCAAAGACCATGTTGACGGCAATTGACTTGCACCCAGACTTGGGACTCAGGTGGTATAGAAACCGAGGCTGCTACTCTAAGTTTGATGGACTCGCAAGACGCGGGCGGTGGTTCTTGCACAGCAGGTAGTGGGAATGGCTTCTGCGAAGCACGCTTCAGCGGGCGACGGACGATCGGGACTGATGATCCGTCGTGGTATTCCACACGCCTAAGGCGGGGCCTGATTGCGTCGACAAATCTGTTGCAGAAATCACATCCCAGTATGACTGGAGTGGCCAATGACCAACAAACAATAAAGTCGAGCTTCACCACGGAGGTGCCCAACCGCACGACTACGTCGACGGTACCCACCATTTTAAACGGATTGTTGTTTGCATCTGCGACGTCAGGAACCGTTTCGGAACGGATACGAGACCGCACCTGCGGGGGTACCAATGATTCCATGATGGTGTTGGGGCTTGCACCTGTGTCCAGGACTGTTAGAAATCTCACCATAAAATGGGTGTCAAGGCAAAGGTCGGCGTAAACCTTGTAGTTGCGCTTGGCCATGACCAAGATTCTATGTGGGATCCGGGGGCTTTTACTCCGTATCCACGGGCGACGCAGCACAGAAAGGTGTGCAGAGTCCGCGTCTGCGGTGTCCTTCCTTGAAAGGATTTCCACCAGGGAGTGAGGCGGCGAGGCCTCGGGCGTCAACAGCCTCATCTCTGAGGATGCCTCTCCCAAAGGGGAGACTCCCTCAATTAGTTTTCCTGGGAGGTTCCCGCCGTAGGCAGTAGTCCAGGATCCTCGACCAAGAGAGCTTCGTTCCGGGGGCCCTGGTTTTTATCCGCATAAGCGGTGGTTGCGTTGGACATTTGCGCGACTTCCCGATTCGGGTTAATTGAAGCTAGCCGCGCACGCGGGATATGTGGCAAGGCATGCGAGAAGTCCGTTTTAGCACGGAGGTAGGAAGCCGTCGGAACGGAAGGTTTCTCCTCTGGAGTGAGGGCCTCGTAATTTGCCACCACCTTGGCCATATCCTTCTGTGAGCAAAGACACTGAGGGGATGTATGGCCATGGATGTAGCAAAGGTGGCAAATTAGAGCCAAGACGGCGACGCGCCGGTTAATATCCCGAGCATTGGAGAAGCGTACCGCCGGGCGGGTGTCATTCCATGCAGGCTGTTGATAACGGGATTGGCCGTTCATAAACGGGACTCGTGACTGCTGAACTCGATTGTTCTCCACGTACAATACGGGGTTATCTTGCGCCGTTTCGAACGTGTCCTCCGTCGTTGAAGGTAAGTCCGTGGTTTGTATAGACACACCATCTCCCTGTGCAAAATGCACGGTGTCGTATCCCTGTTGAGGGGTTCTATTCGCAAAAGTGAGGGCGATGAGGAGTCACTCTCCAGCACCAACGCCTTGGCGGGCCTAGACCGAGGATTCGGAGTCCTTGTATGAAGTGCTTCCCCCTCCGCTTGAGCGTGCTAAACAAGCTCGAGGTAGGTGAGTCTCCGCTTGTTCTCGCGGTAACTAGTGACAAGACTCCGGATTGCCGGGTCAAGTCCATCGATGAACATCGTACAGCGTTCCCCTGCGGGGTATACATTCCCACAACGGTGGAAGGCCTTGTTAAGACGCACCGAGTAATCGGTTTCACACTCGGCTGAGCGCTGACGGGTATCTCGCAAAGCGAGGATTGCTCCCTGAATGGCGGTATCGGTGGCATAGGAGCGCAATAAATATTGCAACGATTCCGGCCAGCAGATTACTCCTCCCTCTGAGGCACGAGATGATCCTCTGACAGAGGTGTACTGGTCCTCTGCGACTCCCCATAATAAATACGGTAATGCCAAATAGGCTTGTCCTTCGTTCATTCCGAGGATATCGGCTTCCGCTACAAAGCAGGAAAGGAAGTCCAACACCATAATTGGGTCTTCTCTAGTAAAATACTGATTACGCAGTGAGAGTTGCATACGTTTTATGCACTCTTTCACGATACCCGTACCCGGGGTGTACGTCTCAAAGAGGAATCTTCGAGCAGGTTGTACTGGTAGGACAGTAGTTTCCAAGAAAACGGGTTCGTCGGTTTTATTTCCCTGAGGCCAGGGTGTCTTCTCCCCTTGCTGCTGGTCCGAATTCCACCTTAGATGGAGGATGACCGCTTAGAGCGAGAAGATCGGCCTCGTTTCTCGTCCTCCGAATCGGACTCCGAGGAACTAGAACCATGTGACCCGTTTCGGGATGAATCCGATGATGTCATAGAATCAGAATCCGAGTGATCTCGTTTGTGTTTCCGCTTATAGCGGTGCTTCTTTCTTCCAGCATGCTGGTCGTGGTGTGACGCAGCTGGTGCCGGATCATCCGCGGACGGTTTATCCATGAGGATAAACTGCGCTAACGTCTCCAGACTGGCACGTACTCGATCAAATCGAGAGTCAACTCCTTCTATGAAGGTGGCGGGTTGCCTCAAACTCTCTAACATACAGTTGACATCGGACCGTAAGATACGGAGATCCTCTGCTACCACCTTTGTAGGGGTGTCCATCACCACCTCACGGAGGGCTTGTAATTTCCCGACAAGGGTGTCGTGGGCCGTCCACAAAGCGTGAACCTGAGATTCCAGGGAATTCCCCTGGAGGGTGTTATCGCCCGTCAGACGGTGTTCAGGTGCGGCGGCGGCCACGGCCGGAGCCGGATGAGCACCATCCACGGCATTCGACAACGGGGTGGACGTGGAGTTCCGGGGTTCCCGGAGTGAGTTTGGAGTCCTAGAAGAGGAACCCCCAGCATGGCTGGATTTAGCCCTAGTCGGGATCCGAGAAACGAACCGAACTTCGGGGTTATCTGCACCATTTGTGGGAGTGACTGCGCGTAGTCGCAGGCTCCGCAGAGGAGGGCTTTCTCGACATGAGGGCCAACCGTTACGACGGGAAAACAACGGAAATTCCGGAAAACAAACAAAACAAACAAAACCTCGAAAGAGGGAACCAAACACCAGAACCGATTCTAAGTCAGGAGACCACTTTGTAGTGCAATGCCCGGAAGCGGGAGTGCACCAAAATACGTTCGGGATCTTTCCTCGTTAGAGGTGAGCCCATTTGGGTAGAGCCTTCCCAGGAGTGGCACGACTATGTCGGGTTGTAAGGCCGAGGCCACCCGTCGCGACTTGCGCAGGGGGGTCGAGGCAAGAATCGGGTATCCGCAGGAGCGGTTTATGGGAGTGATCGTCCTCTAGAGAGGTGAGGTTTCCACGTTAGTGGCACGCGCGAACACGAGCCGTGGGTAGCGGGAAAGCCACCCCGTAAAGGGAAAAATAAGGGGGGAGCTGAGTCACGAGTGTTGTGACGAAGACTAGCAGCAGTGCCGGTAAATAAACCTTATACAAGGCGAACACCAAGAAAGCTGGAATAACAATCCGAATACTCGGGTCTTTTAGATAGGAAAGGGGATTAGACTTCCCGTATGCGACGGTGCTTCTCTCCAAAGAGGAGTAGAGAACACGCGAAGGCGGTGAGGTCTAGAGCCTATTCCCCAGGTTGGGGTCCCTTGGTGGGGAAGTTTTACTGGTGCGACGGCAACCTGCCTGCGCACTAAGTACTAACCATCCCAGAAACGGGTGTAAAAACAATAAATCGAATTAACTAAATAACTCCACTTTGGTGGTTCATGCCCACTACTGTGGCCAGCCACCAATTGACTCTTCCGTGTCCCACGTGGCAAATCCACTATTAGTTGTCGTAGTTCATGCAATGACTACATTACCGAAACATTCGGGAAATCAACCAAGTACCAGGGATTCCTCTTTGAGGGCATTGCACTTCACCTTCCTGACATATTGCCCTTCCTACATTATCCTCCTTAACCCCATTCTCCACCGGAGAGAGAATTGTGAATTTTGGATCATTGTTTGCATCCGTACACAGAGTGGATACTTTTGATCCACTCTGTGTTTTCAAGTATACCGTCTGATCTGCTCTATACACATCAGGGTCTATTCCTTGGGCTCTAAAAAATATCTTCAATGCTAGCTGCTGCATCGCTGGCCAATCTTTGACCCTCTTGTACATCTGGCACGTATTCAGCCTCCGTAGATCTTATTGTCTCTTCATCATCAACAACTTCATCCCAGAATGTAGGGTCACTCACGTCTAAATCGTTGACGTCTTTCTCCAACGCTGTGTTCTAGTTTTTTTCCGAAAAATACTTCTGCGGATCAATACACGGAGAAAGATGTAAGTCCTCTAGTGGCAAATCAGCCTGAGTTTGTAATGTACGCAAGTCGTTTGGATCCCTGTTTTCTTCTGCTTCTGCAATGGCCATAGTTGTTTCATCATCAGAACCATACGTGTGGCCTTCGGCAGAGTTACTGGCAGGACTCGAGAACTCAGGGTCACAATCATCTTCTTTGGTGTTGATAGGACTGGGAACATACACTGTGACGCAAAAGATAGATGTAGACGTTTCTCGTCAACTATTTTCTTCAGGACTACCTCCTGGAAGAAGAGCACCATCTGACCTATACCCGGTATGGCTCTCAACGCTTCCGTCACCAAAGCATACATGCTTTACCACATCGCAGGCGTCGTTATGATGATTAGCTGAAGAAGGGGCTCGGGGCGTAGATGCAAGCTCTGATGAAAGCACTTCTGTTTTTAAACAAGGTCCATGAGTTTAAATCGCCTTTCCCTCTCTTGCTAGGCCTTAGTATTTAAGGTGGCTGTGTAATCAGCAATCTCCCTAAATTGCCTCCAAAACTTCGAGACATCCTTTGCCATAGAAGTTGCATGTTTTCGAATTCGTTGCAATTCTTCTACTTGAGCTTTAGTGTCACAATGTCTCCGCTGATTGTGGTACTTTACAACCATCTTCGCGATCTTCCTCGCCATTTGTACTTTCCCCTTGCGTTCTCCGATGAATTCGGTAGCCAACCGGACTGCTTCTTCCAGAATATAATGAACTTCAGATCTTTGCAGGGAACATTTGGAATAAGCCATGCCCATTAATTTGCATTACAAAGAATTCGCCGCTTCCTAGAGAGAATATGCAATTATGCAGCTCTGTTTGACCCAAGAGATGCTTTGAGGTTGTCCACAACTTTTTCAGACAACGCATTTTCTTCAGCACTAACGACTTGATCCAACATATTCTTCACACGAACTATCGCTTCCAGCGCAGACATAGTAGAGCCAGCTTGTGCGTCCATGACTTCAAATTGTAGCCGTCACTTTTTCAGTTGTTGTAATTCAGCTTGAACATTTCGCTGCTGCTTTAAGGCCGATACCAGCCCATCTAACCCAACAAAATTAACATTCTGCACATCTTTCTTTGGTCTCTTCTGTTCGTCACGAAGAAACTCATATCCTTCAAACCCGTATGAGTTGACCCCAAACCCCACCCCTTCCTCCAGTTGAGCATCACTCTCCAATGCACGGATAACACATGGTTTCAAAATAGGTGGTAGCTCCAAAAAGCGGTACCTGTACATAGTATATGCTTTGCCGTCGGCAAAACTTTCGAACGCTTCTGGATCTCCCTGCCCTGACGCCTCATGTTTTGCTAAGCACTGACCATATACGCTTTTAAATTCTGCAAAATTTCTCTTTAACGCACCACCTTCACGAATATAAAGACGCCCAGGATTGAGCAGAAATATATCATCGGATGCGATACCTTCGGAAAGAGTTGTGTTTGCAGCAGGTTTGAAGGAAATGACATTAAATAACGGCGCGGTTTGTTCGCTCCATGGATCTTCATTCTGCCCATCAAGCTTCTCTCTGGTTAAGCATTCCAACAGTTTGGTTCTTGCTGCAGTCATACGTAGTTCTGCAAAGACATGGAGCAGTCTACAATACTCTGCGGCTTCAAAAGTCGCGTTTCAACTTTCGCTCGGAGAGGAGTTGTTATAAAAGAATTGTAATGATGTTCGTCCCACGAAAACGTCATTTCCAATCATTTTCGGTGCATCTTTTTGAATGGAATCAATTTTCTCTCTCCCGGATTCAGATTTATTTATACGAACTTTCGTATATGATAAGTCTTGAATGTGAGTAGAAAAACTGTTAGAGCTGGGTACTTTGTTTTGCATTACCGGGAAAATATGCGATGCGCTTATTTTCCGCTTTGTTATTTTTATGGATGTAATTTTGCGCTTTGTTTCTATCTTTTCGTTAATGGCTCCGCTAACTTTGAGCATTTTCAACGCTTTTTTACATTTTGAGTTGCGAAATATGTAAGCATCAAGTTGATTGCAAGCTTTATGGAGCGTTTTTGGAGCTGGTTGCGTATGAGGTCCAACTTCATGCGTACTTGACGGCTGGGGATCAAAGTCTGTCATGTTTGTACTAGCAGTTTTTTGTCATTCTCAAAGTGCGGCAAGAAAGAGATCATAGTTATTCAAACCACGCAGTTCTACTAGGTTTCTCATTTGGACTTGTTGAGTGGAAGCTTGTTTTTGACTGAATGCAACTGTGAAGTGTATTCTTTCAACCTTCAGATTTCGTTTAATGTAGGAAGCAACAATCGTGCTCCCTACATTAAACGAAATCTTGAAGCATTTGGAGGCAACGTGTAAATGCCTGATTGCTAGAGAATGGTTTTCCAGTTTCGTTTCGTTTCATTTAGAAACTCATAGAACGGCCCTAACCCTCGAAACATTTAATTGTCACCATCCAAATCATCAAGCGTTTTCTGTGATTCCCTCCCAGGTGGCAAAATTTGTAAGGCGTCACCCTCAATCCTCAAAATCTCCCTTTCCTAAAACGTATTATTTCACGACGACGCCTTATAATCATGTACCAAAAGGTGGGTCATTTTCAAAGATTTAAAAAAATTTAGGGATAGAGCGCATTGCATGCCTTCATAAATCGCCCACTTGCCCTTCAAAGCCTGCAAAATACGTACCACCTGTCAGAAATGAACGTTACATACGCAAAAAGCTCATAATGGACAAAATAAATGTGCTCTTTGGTATCCCTAAAGGACTCTACCGTGCACCAAATATGGGTCAAATGCGCCGTGCCAGCAGACACGCCGTTGGGAGGCATGTGGGTTACTGGCTGGTGAAAAGTAGCTTAGTATTACACGTTAGATTTTAATTGTAGGTATCGTGGAGCGGGGGAGCTCGCCTGACAGTGAGCTCCCCACGGAGCTCACTGTACCGTAACGATAATTAAATGCTAGCTCTCCGCCGGCGGTGCCCGCCACTGTTGGGGGGGGGGGGAACGAGCCTGGACGTACCATTACTGTCATGGTAGCATCGCGGTCACATCCCGACCGCGGCACCCTCGGACACTCAGCACCCTTCCCCATACCCCGCTCCTTCCCTCTCATCCTGCTCTCATCCAACTTCCCCACACCCACCGCCGACTGCCCTGAGCGCACCTGACCGTCAAACCGCGCACCGCACTGCCTGCATTCAGAGGCTCTAGTGGCTGCGACACGCGGCTCCGTGCACCCTCTGCAACACGCTCCTCGACTCGCAGCGCCACCACAATCTACACACCTGCGGCTTGCGCGCCTTACTCAAAAACAGCTGCCGTGCTTTAGCTTTTCGTCTTGCGGCCAAACGAAGCACACCGCACACCACCTGCGCCTCATCGGCGATCCTTCCTGCCATAGCCCACGACCGGACACAAGCCAGCTTGCCGCGCTTCCTGCGCTTCGCCACGAACACTTCGGCGCTGCCTGTGCGCCGCCACCAGCCGTCATTGACCACACTTCCCTATCGGCCGCACTAATCGCCGCACTGCCGCGCGCCATCCACACCCTAGTCGGGCGAACCACCTGGCACACCAAACGCTGCTTGCACCGCCGCCGTGTAACCCAATATTAGGCCCGGGCACTGACATTAATCCACAACACGCTCCGTGGAATACATTTTACTTCGCCGGGATCTTTGCCTCCTTGGCACATACATCGCTCACCTACGCGTCGGGCGCCGTGGCCCATTCGGGATTCCGATATATTGTCTCAGGCTGCACCGTAAGGTGCCGGGGACATCTTTGGCTACCCGGTCAGGATTAAAGTTAGTACGAAGCTTCGGCAGTACAAGTTGAATAATCTAAGGGCTAAGCCCTCTGGGTGGACGAGGAGTGCTGTCGGGGACCAGGAGCACTTCGCCAATATCTTCTCACATTTTGTGAAGTAGGCTCCTGGGTAGCTGAAGGCCGCGCAATTTGTCGCAAGGGATTAGAGGACGACTACTGGTGAAAACATATGCCCTGTTAGTAACCTGTCCTGGACATCCCGTAGGCATTGTCGCGCCTTGTTCCGGTTTGTGCAGAACAGGGTAGGCAGCAGGAACCACATCTCACCGGGAGAGTCTAACCCGGAGTCAGAGGACTATCCTCCAGGGGACCGGTGAAAAACCCGTGTCAGTGGCCCCGGCTACTCACTGAGTAGTAGAAGAATCCCTCGCCCAGTAGGGGACTAGTGAAGATCAACCAAGAAGACTTCATCGTCCGCTCTCGCGTCGAGTAAGCTCCGCGATGGAAGTGAACAAGGACCCTGAGTCGAGACGCATCCCTCGTCTCAAGGGTAACGCCGACTACTATACATGGCGTATATATGTACGGGACCTTATGCATTCACAGGGCACACTTTTTGTTCTGAGCGTCCCGCGGCCCGACGACGGAACTGCCCAGGCACGCAGAAGATGGGACGACGCGGACAGGAAGGCACGATCTGCCATCGTCCAAAACCTCGGCACTCAACCCATCGTTGCCGTTTACGAGTTGCTGGAACGGGAAACATATTCCGCACTCGAGGTATGGAGGAAACTGGAGTCCACTTTCAAAAAGGACAACATCCAGTCGAAACTCAACCTTCGGCAAAAGTCGAACAGCCTTTCGTTCGACGACAACGATGATGTCCAGAAGCACCTGTTGGAACTGGAAACGATATTCATCGAACTGGCTCGTCTCGGGGACCCGATGTCAGATAGAGAACGCACGGTTACTTTATTGCGTACGTTGCCTGACTCACTAATGGCAATCACCCTACTGGCCGACGCAAACAACATGGAGTACGATCAAGTCGTATCAGTTGTTCGATCGGAGATGGACCGTCGCAAACACCGGAAATCCAAGGCGACGACAAAGAGCTCCGAAAGCCAAGGAAGCACGAAGCACCCGTACCCCTCGGCAAAGAAGTCCTCGACGAACAAAAGGCCGCGAGGAAAGGGCAACAAGAAAAAGGGTGTCAGGTGCTGGAAATGTGGCCGCATTGGACACATTCGTTCTGAATGTCGACAAAACAACAGTTTCACGCCCAATAACAAAAACCACGTAAAAAGTAGTGGAAACTCTCGGAGAGATTACAACCAGCCCTCCGATAGAGAATATCGCCACTGGGAGTCGGAACGCAACTCTCGTAACAACCATTATCGCCACCACAACAACAACAACAACAACCACACACCCCGTGGTTTCGTTGCGCGCGCTCATTCCAGTTGTCTCAGCGCAAAAGAAACTCGGACTTACCTAGATTCTGGCGGCACTTACGTTTTCATAAACGACAAGGATCTCCTTACGGATTTTGTCGAAACCAACGACGAAGTTGTGCGAACATGTGACCAACACACTGACATTAAAGGCAAAGGAACAATACTACTACCCCTTGGCGACGGCGTTAGACTGCCAGCCAAGTACACTCCATCATTTGACTCGAACCTAGTCTCACTCAAGGTTCTTTCGGACTACATGGACGTAGAGTACTCATCCATAAACGGTTTCGAAATAAAGGATCGCTCCTCCGGTCGAACGATATACCAAGTCCCATCAAGAGACGGATTGTATATACTACCAAACCTGACTCGACCAGAACTCGCACAGGTAGCCATGCGCCGACCTGGAGACACAGCTAAGGATTGGCATGACAAACTTGGCCACCCAGGGACGGACCGACTGCTGAAAAGCATCGACAAGTCCGATGGCATCCCGAAGCTATCTCCAGATGAACTCCGGAACATTCACTGCTCTCCATGCATTGAGGGAGGAGCCAGACGCGCGCCACTTACACAATCACCTGATGTGGCACGCCGTCCATTGGAACTAACCCATACGGACCTAACTGGACCCATAAGTCCCCCGTCGTTACAAGGATCGACATATATCCAAGTCCTGCTTGACGACAATAGCAGGGCTTGCGCACTCTACTTCTTAAGTTCAAAGTCGCAATTCTTCGATTCGGTCCGATGGTACAAGGCTCGCGCGGAAAACGAACAAGCCCCACTTCGACTGTTTCGCGTTCGCCTTGACGGGGCGGGTGAGAATCGATCGGACGACTTTGTAACATTTGCAAAGGAAAACGGATTGATCCTAGAATACGCACCCCCCTATGCGCACCAATCTAACGGAGCTGCGGAAAAGATCATACAAGATCTGTGGAGGATGACAAGAATATTCCTGCACGCCGCAAAACTACCACCGGAGCTATGGGAAGAGGCAATATCCCACACCAACTATCTGCGCAATCGCCTACCCAACTCTAGAGTTGGAATGGAAGTGCCATACACCATATGGTTCGGTAGGAAGCCGGACTTCTCGAACTTACTCAAGTTCGGACAACACGGGCACGCTTTCATCTATCGCCCAGAGACTGCGAAGAACAAGAAGTTGCTCACGCGTGCTCTACCGGGACACTTCGTTGGCATGCAGAGTCACCGCACTCTGTATAGGATCTATGTCCCCACTGAGCGCAAGGTCATCATCACACGCGCACAGGACTTCAAGGTCACCAAGGAACAGCTTCCTTCAATCCATGACCTCATCGACTTCTCGTCGTTAAGGAGATCCGAGGCCGAAATGACTGGTCAAGAGAATGTCGAGGAACAGTTTGACGCGGCACTAGCCCTATGCATGGTTTCTCACTCGCGCTCCAAGTACCTCAGGGATGATGGCAGCATCCCCAGGAACTTTGACGAGGCGCGAAGAATACCAACGTGGGCGGAGGCGATCGACCGGGAATATAACGCGCTCGTCCATAGAAAGACTTGGGTACTGGTGAATAGAGAACCAGGGATGCGAACACTCCCCTTTCTCTGGACATTAATCGCCAAGATTCTTGGCCCAGACCCTCACCAAATCTTACCGAAAGCACGATGTGTTGCACGGGGCGACCTACAACGCCCATACATGGACTACGACCCGGACGGACTATATGCCCCAGTTGCAAGGCTGGAAACAATTCGCCTTCTACTTGCAAAGGCTGCTGCTCAAGGACTCATACTGAAAACGCTGGATATTAGCAATGCGTACCTGTATGGGGACCTGGACGAGCCGCTGATCATGCATGGAACAGCCACAGAATTCGACGGGATCGGTATATGTTCCTGGAAAGGTCTGCTTGCTCCAAAAGTCAATCTATGGGACAAAGCAGGCAGGACATATTTGGGGATCGCTGTTCCACAAGGAACTGATGCGCCTCCGATACAGGCAGTCCACAACAGACAGCCGCTTGTACATGTACAAGTCTGGCAGTGGCTTTGTTATCCTGGTAGTGGTGGTTGACGACGTTCTCATGTCATCAGACTCTCGAAGCCTCCTGGAAGATTTCAAAGAAGAAATGAAAAAACTTTTTCAAGTAAAGCTTTTGGGTGAAGCCCAGTCCTTCATTGGACTGGAAATAGAAAGGAACGAGCGGGGAATAAAGGTCCGGCAGAGCAAGTACATAGAGAAGATACTTAAAGAGTATGGACTCTCTCACTGCAACACCGCAAGCACTCCTTTACCTGCGAATACTGACCTGTCCGCTCGTGGCGAAACTGAACGTCGCCTGGCTCCTGCGCTTCACCGGAGGTACCGACAGCTCGTTGGTCATTTGATGTACCTTGCCGTATCATGCAGGCCGGAAATCATGTTTGCGTCATCGATGTTGGCGCGACAAGTCCATGATCCGTGCATGAGGCACGTTGGACTTGGTAAACGGGTGCTACGATACCTGCACGGGACCAAGGGTCTTAGTTTGTTCTACCCCTCGGACACCCGTAGCCCTATGGAAGCATTCTGTGATGCGGATTGGGCTGGATGTCGTGACACTCGGAAGTGTACGACTGGAATCCTAGTAAAGGTGAACGAAGCCTCAGTGCTTTGGAAGACAAAGAAGCAATCTATGATTGCAATCTCGTCCGGCGAAGCAGAATACATCGCACTCTCGTATTGCCGTAAGACTCTGCGATGGCTGCGTAAATTGTTTTGGGAACTTCTTCGTGAAAAAGTATTTGCGGACGAGCCAAAGATGTACCCTGTATCCATTTTCACTGATAGCTCAACCGCTATGTCTATTGTTGAAAAGCCTAAGTCTTCGAAAAGGAACAAACATATTGATATTAAGCTCCACCACATTAAGGAGCTGGTGAAGACAGGTGTTGTGAATGTTAGGGACATATCTACAGAAATGCAACCAGCAGATGTCATGACAAAGAGCGTGGATCACACAACACTTCAACGACTCAGGTTTGTTTGCGGTTTACATTAACGACTTATTTCTGACTTTTTTTCTTTTTTCCGTTCTATGTTTGCGTTTTGCTCATATAGTTTTAGTGATTTTATTGTTAACATCTTTGAGTTAGACCAGTGGCTATACCTTTTCCTTGTGTTTGGGCTTTTTATCCTACGTGGTTTTTGCCAAGCTTAAGGTTTTTAATGGTAGCTACTGTAGAAAAGTATAGTCTATGAGTTACTTTTTTCGCTAACTCTTCGCCGTTCTTTGCCAGCTTAGCGAGGGACGGTGAAAAGTAGCTTAGTATTACACGTTAGATTTTAATTGTAGGTATCGTGGAGCGGGGGAGCTCGCCTGACAGTGAGCCCCCCACGGAGCTCACTGTACCGTAACGATAATTAAATGCTAGCTCTCCGCCGGCGGTGCCCGCCACTGTCGGGGGGGGGGGGGGGGGGAACGAGCCTGGACGTACCATTACTGTCAGCTGGCGCTTTGAGTTGTACGCTGGTTTGGAGGGGGTCACGAGGCTGTTACGGGTGGATGTGCACGGCAGGTGGGAACGAAAAGTTGCTGTCTGATGGGAAAAAGGGCGGCAAAACCGATGCTTGCATCAGAATTCAAATATTATGAGCCGTTGTTACGATTGAATAGTTATTCGACCTGCAAATCATCATTTCTGTGCAAAAGCGGCAAATTTTATTCACCAAAGCGACCCAATTTGGTGCACTGACCCGGATTTGGTGCACCTGATGATACCGAGACCTCAGCATCTCCACCAGAAAAGAAAGCCATGGGCCCACACAAAGATCCGCTTTTTGAGGTTTCATGGCGAAATTCACAAAAGAGGTTCCTTTTGTCGACAGTGGTGTCACATGTTGTCATCTCTCTGTCATGTTGTTGATTGCTTTTGATCCAGTGAAGGGTTACGGTAACGTACGGAGCAAGTTGCCGTGTGCAGTACAGCGAACTCTACAGATTCTGCACTACCCTTGTACGAAAGCCGTGAGCAATGTTGATCAGTTTCGTGAATCGCGACTTTCTCCCATCTGAAGTACTCCTCACTCGATCGACAGCATTGTGACCGTGTTCTACAAGCGAGAAGATGGGGACGTGTAATGGTTTCCTCATCCTGCATTTAATCCTTGTTATGGGCATCACTCATCCTGGATGTTCACTACCACTACCTCCAAAGCCTCTAGCGAGTCCATCATGGCCTCGAAAGATTGCTCTTCTGCATATGCATGACAGAGTTTCGTTCTTTGCCCGTCTCGGAAACTTAACTGAACACAACAAACGCAGATATGCAGAACGACATGGTTACGATTTCGTGCTTTCAACTCTGCAGCACACATCGGGCATATACAAGCAGCTCGACTGTAACGTCAGTCAGGATCTTGTGCAATCTGGTCCTGACGCTTTAGGCAAATGTTGGGGTGCCGACCGCGACTTTGATATAGACCATTCTCGTGCTCCCACCTTCGGCAAAATCAAACTGGCGCTTTCGGCTTGCAAAGGAAGAGATGACGCGTGGCTTTTGTGGACTGATGCAGACGCCATCGTCATCAATCAATCCGTTCCACTTGAATCTATAATCGATGATGGCTACGATATAATGCTAGCGTACGACTGGTTGGTAAGTTAGCTGTTCCTCACTCTTGGAGTAGAAGATCACTCTGTTACTGACACCTAGTTACCCAAATTGTTCCCACAGATGTTGAATGCCGGCATGCTACTTATCAAGTGCAGCGACTGGTCGAAGCAATTCTTGAATTCTGTATACAATGCTCGTCAGTTTGACACGGCTCGCGCGCTAGACCAAAGCAGCTTCCAGCAACACATCGACAACTTGACAAAGTCTGAGGCCGACGAGCACATCAAAGTTGTACCCAAGTATGCCATCAACGTCTACCTAGAAGAGTATCGTCCAGGAGACTTTCTCGTTCATATGGCAGGTAAGCTGTACGAAGCCACGGAAGCTGGCTTATTTGCGATTGCCAATCAACTGGACATTCTCTCCATGGTCGATGACAAAGAAGATATTAAAGCGTTTTTCCGGTCTCCGGCACTGCTGAATTACTACTCTGGTCTATGTCCTGTCAAGTATGGTGAAAAGCAGCACTCTTGTAAGCAGGACGATCCGCGTCGCATTTTCTTGAACGAGACTCTCGGTTCCATGTCATATCCTAATAGATATCGCCATGTTGGCCTACGGTATTACTGGTTGGGAGACTGGAAAGACAAGTATGACGTTTCGGGTTGGAACACGAAAAGGAAACCGTTTCCGATGCAGCACAGAAACGAAAGAATACAGCCTGCGCCACCTTCGTTTTCGATGAACGGGGATGCTGTTGCAAATGGGTCGGAGGGCCTCAGTATCCCGTCGAACGAGAAACAAGCTGTGGAACAACGCTTGCAAAATGCACCGGAGGAGAAAATCCAATCCGATGATACAGACCACATGATGAAAAATGAAGATTTGTTTGAGATTGGCCATGACGATAATACTCAAGTCTTCAGACCGGAAAAACCGATCAAAGATCATCGAGACGAAGGCCTCGCTACTAGTAACAGAGGCTTTAGACGACCAATTCACGTTTGGGCTTTGGCAGTGATTGTCGTTGCTTTTATCGTTCGCATGGTCATCGTTTTTAGGAAAAGGAAGAAGACATCGAAAACTCATTGAGACCGAGTTCTGGCAGTAGACTACAGCCAGAAGAATACACACTTCTCCTCCTTCACCAAGTGTGCTCGTCTTCCTTCCGCCAACGGGGGAAGCGGAATGGAGTGGCGATTGGGCCTCTCACGGAGACCAACACCTTTTCGGTCATCAAAAATTAAAAGATCAGCACAGCGCTAACCGTCATGCAGAACAACTGTCGAAGCTTGCGTTCGGAGGGCAAGAGCTCACTTGGTAATTTGCTCGGCTCTGAAGTTGGATGTGCCCCTCGTCATCATGCTGAACTGCGCTGAGTGAGACCAATTTTGAGATGTTAAATGCTGAGAGCTGAAGTCGAGGCCAAGCAAGATGCCGTCGTCGGGCAAGAGAGCCCTCCTAGCGAAGACGGCTCACGGATACGATGCAGACATTCTCTGCATCCAAGAAACATGCCTGAAACACGGAGACAACACATCTGCCATACAAGGCTACACACTGGTAGGCAGATGTGACCGGGATCAACGATACACCATAGTGAACGGACGCGGAGGGGGGCAGCTATATATACCAACGATGCGGTCTAGGGGCGGATCTCGTTGAGTCCAAACACCTAAGACCCGGAATCGATGCGGTAACCGCAAGTATGATAACGGAGAGAGTCTTTTACGGCTTGCAAGCGTATGCGTTCCTCCCCAACATAAGGCCGAGGTTTGGGTTAACAAACTTTGGGAAGAAGACATGGAGGTAGAAACAAAGTAAATCGACGAAGAGCGCACACGGCTTTGGCACAAATATTTATCGGCCACTTTCCGACCCAGCATCCCGTTTCTATGTCAGTTCAAAACAGGAAATGTTTCGTGCCAGTTTCGATGCGGGCTCAATACAGAAAGTAATACAGATCACTTCGTTCTCAGATGCAGCCGTAGAGCGGCATCCCGACGAAGGAACTTCCACATCTTCGAGAAAGGCAAGGCATCGAAGTTGAATCAGTAGTAGGAGCATGGTCAGAGACGTTGCTGGTTTATCTAGGTTCTCTTTAGATAATACCCTGCCGCAGTCTTTGAATTAGGGACGCGAGCTCATATAAACAAACACACACACAGTAGGAATGCCAGCAGGAAAGAAAAATTGGAAAACTCCGAAAGGGGTAGCGATGAAGTGGAATGATGGATGGTGTGTGGGCGACAGATTACAAGGCGACGCAGTCAAGCCATAGAGAGTCCGAAGCTTCCGTTAATACCCAAGATAAAGACCTCGATATCATGGTCGCCTATGCAGACGGATTCGGAATGTGCTATACTGTTAATGCCGACGAGAGTAGTACTGACGCCTGTGGTCATACGCTGCCTGCACAAATCGTACGCATCAATTCCGTAGGTTCCAGGGGCTACGTAATCTACTGAAACGCTATGTGGAAGAGGGCACAGTCGCTGCGGGAGAGTTCTATGTTCCTTCACAGCGGAAACGACAACAATCCTATATGGTATCTCGGTAGTACTGAATGAAGTATCTGAAGCCTGGCAAGGAATCGTTCAAATAGAAAGACTCCGAGAGCAGGGGCGGAACTCAATGGATAGGATTGCAATCTGATGGGCTTGTACGTAGCAATCGTCCCCTCGGATTGCTTCAGACTGCAATCATGATGCTGTACCAGATCTCCCTACATGTTGCTTCTATAAACTTCACTGAATTCAAGGTAAACGTATTCATGCATACATCATCTCTCTCCCGTTTACGAACAGGTTTGCTAAGAACCCCGACAACCTATAATACTTACTCCTATACCGTAGCCTCGAACTACAAACCAGTAGCCGTGCTACACTCACTGGGCTACATATGATACGAAGAAAGTATTAGGTCCCATAGGTGTCTTCAACCTTTCTTTCTTTATTTTTTATGGGCACACATCACCTGATTACGGCATTGTGGTAGAATCTAACACTACAGGGGAGCTTTTCTTCGTCTAGCATGCTAAACTCTATGTACGTAAAGCTCCTCGGAAAGAAAGATTTTCTCTGTCCCGTAGTACCAATCTCTATTCATGTGTGTCTTCAACCGCTGAATCGTTTTGTTTCCGACGACTATCGCCTTCTTCTCTGCACCTCTTCACTCACCCTCTAGAGAGATCGTCGGTTATGGGGCACACCACGACAAGGCGCTTCACATGTACCATATTGGCCACCATAGAAACCATTGACGACGTCCCTTCGCCCAATCCTCATATCATCGGCGAGATCAGACAAAAGAACCGGCGCGTAGCTTGTACCATCATCCGACCCACGCGTAGTCCTCCGAGAAACCCCTGGAAAACCCCCGTCCAGAGGCTCCTTTGGAGCTCTTCCTTCGAGGGAAAAAATTCAGGGAAACGGCGGTTGGATCTTCTTCTGACAACAGGCTCGTGACCGACTGCGTACGTGCAGTTAGACGGGGGCCTTTTCGCGACTTTCCACCAAGGTCCGCGAACGGCAAGCTGACCGACCGCCTGGACGAGTTTAACGACCTCCCGGGTCTGCATACATCATGAATGCCCCAAACTGTAACGTTCGAAAACAAGAGCCTTGCCAACCTAATCGTAATAGGATTGCAATCTATCGGATTGCGATTGAGCAAAGCAGTTGCGATCAGATTGCAACCTTGAATCGCAATGCGCTCTCCATCTATACATGCCGTGCAATGCCCACGGCTCTCTCTCTCTCTCTCTCTCTCTCTCTCTCTTTCTTTACGTGTGCCTATGTCTAATTCCTACGTAGCGCAGATCGTTTCTTTTCAAAGAAGCGTTCTCTCACCAGGTAATTCCTACATAGCGCAGGTAGTTTCTTTTCAAAGGAGCGTTCTCTCACCAGGTACACAAATACGTTTTCAACAAGTCTCGGACATCGGGCATCGTGTGTGTGTGTGTTTCTATGAACTCGTGTCCCTTATTCCAGGACTACGGTACGCGTCATGTTCTTACTATTGATTCGACGTCAAAACTTTGCCCCCTTGGAGAGGTGGAAGTGCTCTACGCCGGGACGCCGCTCTTCGGCGGCATCTAGGAACGAAATGGTCTACACTATTCTGTATGTTGAGCCCACATTCGAGCGGGCAGATACATTTTCTGTTGTGGATGACCGTAGAGATAGGATGCAGAGTTGGGACGTGGCCGGTAAACATTTTGCGCCAGGGCCGTAAGCGCCCTTCATAAAGTCCCCGTAGTTAGCAGCGGCTCCGGAACTTTGCTTATTGGCTCTGCGCTTGTAAGGCGGATGCGGGTTCTTTGTTTCACCTCCAGGAAGTCGATCTCTTTTTGTAACTGCTGTATTGGTATACCGAGGCTTTTCTTTGCAAGATCGTCGACGGCCTCGTTTCGTGGTAGGCCGCAGTATCCTGGTACCCGCATAGTTTGACAGTGACATTAGTTTGTTATCAATGTCATGCATTCTAAGATATCCTGAAGCTGACGAGTTTGGCTTCACTGGGATCCTTGCACAAGGCTTTTCGGGTCCGTGCCAAATCTATTTGCGCCGCCTCTCCAACCACAACAAACTTTCACAGCAACCTCGGATAGAGCTCACCGAAACGCTGCTAGCTCTGCAGTATAGGAGCACACCCCTATCCCGGCTGGAACCATTCCTGTCTCCGGTTCGATTCTTCCTTTCCACCGTATTGAACAACCTCCTCCCCCCACCGTTCCAACGTCCAGTCTTCGTACTTGAAGCGCGTGACCGTCCTCATTAGATATGGCGTTATCCCTCTCCAGTCTGTAGCACACGCGAAACTCATCGTCTCGCGGAAGGTTACTGGTCTCGGTGAGAGACCCAATCGCCTGTCCATTTCGCGTTCCTCTATAGTATAGGGAAGGCGTTAGTCTTTCTTAGGAGAGAGAGGTTTTTCTCATAAAACCTCTGTCAATATGCCGTAATCAGGCATATTCAACCCACAATAAAGAAGAAGAGGGAAGGCGGGTACACCCCGTACACCCGGATCGGCTTGTACCCACTAGCGTTTGGATTGCACCTCATTGCGGAGTGTGAAAGACTTTGTAGACAGACAGGCTAAAACACATTCTGTTCCGATCGACAAGCAGATTGCAGTGCCACTTGATATCGTAGATGTACTACTTCTTTATTGTGGGTTCAATATGCCTGATTACAGCATATTGACAGAGGTTTTTATGAGAAAAACCTCTCTCTCCTGAGAAAGGGTACGTAGATGTACAACATTGGGATCGCCAAAGCCGATTGCTGCGTCCGCCTATGGAAACGATGCCTGGGTTTTTGACGGAGAAGGTATCGCTACGTCAAGCACATGTGGCTTTGTCACAGCTAGCCGTTGGGCACTCACCGACATTTCCCCCATGGCCACAGATCTGCAGGGAAAGAAAGCGTATTGCCCACCTTGCAACCCTAAGGTCGAGAACACGGTTGATCGTTTCTTACTACGGTGTCGCCAACGTGCCCAATCTAAACGCAGTGAGCTTCTGCCCCTTAAAGAAGAAAAGGGGCTTGCAGCGGGGGAGTGCACGAATGTGGCCAAACGAGGTGCTGGCCTTTATGGACACAGGGGGTTTCTTTAGAGAAGAAACCCCTTCCGCATATTCAGAACTGGGATAGCGGCCCGCATATACGAAGGGTAATAAGAAGCAACAATAAACATCCAGCAATCCCTTGCAATGAATTTTACACTCCGGCGGCAGTGAGTCTTTGTGCCCAAAACAGCAAGCTTGTCTTAAGGTTTGCCTTCGGGGGTAGTTCTGTACACCGCATGTCTTCTCTCTCTCTCTCTCTCTCTCTCTCTCTCTCTCTCTTTTACGGGCACACTGCATGTCTTCTTCTTCTTTAGTGTGTGGGTCCTTGATGTCTATTTACAAAATCCTGGTAAAACATACCTGGTTAGAGATACATTTCTCTCCGCAGGAAACCAAGGAATTTCTGCGGCCACACCGCATGTCACATGTAGTGGACGGTTCGAATGGGACTGTCGCAATCGATCTTAACATTATGGCCGCCGAAAACACCTATGATGAACAGATCTCATGCACTTGCGAGAGAAAGGTTAGAAGGAGACTGAGCAACACAGGTCTCCATAATTCCGCGTAACAACGGGGGAGCGAAACGAGTAAGCAACCGGGACTCCTACGGAGGCCAAAAACTGCGACGATAGTTTAAAATTCAAAAAATCTGTCGTCGATGCGTCTTCTCCAGCTCCCGTCGCAATGAGCTCTCGGCGGCTAGAGAAAGAGAAGACAAATCGCTTTTAGAAATGATTAGAAAATGGCCATCAAAGTTTTTGGCCTCCTTCAAGAGAGAGAACTACCTGTAATTAGATAGGTCTCCTGTCGCTTCGAAATCAGGAGCGACAGACCATACTAAAGAAGAAGAAGAGAAGAAGAGCAACACAGGGCAGATGCTACCACTGTGTGTCGCCATGTAGGAATACATTTATCTTTTGCGAAACCGAAGGTGAGCTTCTTCGTCAAAGAAACTGCCTATCTGAAAATATGCAAGCTAGTTTCCCTTCCGAAATTATCGTCAACGCACGCGGAAGAAGCAGCCACCGATCTAGGCCGGACATGCTGCACAACATAGACAGAGCGAGCAGAATATTTGTTTTCGTAGCGTGTTTGTGGGCACGGACAAAAGCATATATTGTCTTCAGATTACGTTTCATTCGAGACTGCATAATGGCTAGAGGATGTTCCATCAGAGCACTGCTCTCGAGTTTGTGATGCTATATCGCCTTCATCCAGAAGCAGATCTGATTGGCTTCGCACGGGCAAGCCCGAAGAAGAAGAACAACCTAGATTCTTCGAAGATTGTTCTTTCAACTATTCTCATTTTGTTAGCAATTATACGTCTAAAGTACCAAAGGTAGCAAGATTGTCACTTGCGGTCAAGTTAGAACAATTGTGGGCGTCCGATGTGACGAGTTGTACGGACACCCCAGTTTCCTAGTTCACCTATACTGTCGAATGAGCTTGTTGAATTTCGCAGGCTGTAAAATGTTTGAGGCGAGTCTGCAGATTGTTCTTCTTTGATTCCGTGGAAGGTGATATAATCACTGGGCTGTCCAGTAGGATTTTATACGATGAGCTCACCCACTATTCTAAGTTTGCTCGTTTCGACGGTATCAATATTTCGCTCTTGTTTGGCGTACCAAGAAACGCTAAAAGAGTTTCGCATTCGCCAGTGTTTCTGTGAGGTGTACCAAAGTCTGAAGGTCACAAGACGAAGATGTTTGGCATCTTTAAACTGCTTTGAGATTTCTTTGATTGATTGTAAACCGATAGTGTAGTATGGTAGACCGCTGATTAAATAAGAGTTTCGAAAGAGAAGACGATAGAGAAGAAGACTTTGTTCTACCAATGGTTGGCTATAACACAACCGGACTCCTCTATTGATAAGGCCACGGAGTATTGATGTAACGAACCAATGTAGTTCAAGAGATAGAGAGTGTGTGTGTGTGTGGGTATGTAATTCAATGCAGTTATGACGAACCCTGTACTTACTACAATCTGATAACTTGGTTCGATAGCCTGTAATGTTTGCTGCAAGGTGAGCAAAACTCGGGATTTGGTGGGCGTATCGTTTCAGTGGAGGTTGCGGTCAGTGAGCTGCGCAATCGATGGACACGTTCGACGTTACACGACCAATCTGAAACATCCCCAACACTACGTCACCACGATAAGGCATGAAGTGAAAAGAAGAACGGGCGCCTCGCGCAACAGAGCCATGACAACGGCGATGTTGAACGTCGTTCAAGCATTCAATGTGCAATTTATGCAGGAGATGTGCTGGTTCTTGATAACCCATGGTTTGGTTTACGAGGGCATTTTCTTTCATGACACGTGCTCCCCCATGTTGCGGTACAAACGTTGAACGAGCATGGAATCACATATCGGAGAACGAAGACATAGAGAAAGTGCACATTAAAGGAAAGATCAAATCAGTTACGAACGTGTTTGACAAGCTCCACAAAGCAGTTGACTCGAAAAGATGGGCAGAAAGATGGAAACGAATGACGGAAAACTTTCGAAGAGCTACGGCTCTCAAGACTTGGGAAGCATGCGAGAACAGGATATGAGACTCATGTGCCGCAGTACTTATGAGGACGCACTGAGATACGACGAAGGTAGAGATGCACAATGGTAACGTTATGCCTCTAGCTATATCTAGTAGTAGAGACAGTAGTGTGGGATTGTCTACGGCGGAAGTTCCAATCAGTTGTGCTGCAGCTCGCAGTTCTTCTATTTGCGTCCAGTCGCACCCGTGCCCAGGGTAATTTAATTCGGTGCAGCGTCAGTCCGCACGAACTCGTAATTACAATTCTGGAAATGATCCAGTCCACTGCCAAAATAATGCGCCGTCTTGTCCATTGCGTCTGCTGGCAGAAGACTCGAGAACGGGTGGATTGCCGTCCACAATGTGGCGCAAAACTGCGGTTGTGAATGTGGACTCCTCCTCCCACATGCATGTAACAGCAATTATGCGGACTCTACATGCATAACCGCACTCTTGCGCCATCGTAGCGAAGATGTTTTGCCTCCGTACATATCGTGGCACCCAGTTTCCTGTATCTACTAGTCTCATCCCACGATCCGCACATTCTGCACCACCTAAACAATCTCTCTCTCTCTCTCTCGACCACGTGCGCACTTCTGCAGTACCCGTCTGTACGCCACTTCCTCCATTCCTGTCTCACGCTTCCGTTATTCCGAGTCTTCTTAGCTCTCTGTACACATACCACCACTATCCGTGCAAATGCTAATTACCGACCTTGAACTTCGCCATGGCGCAAAGAAAGTGGAACAGTTTGAGTACTTACTGAAACACGTAGTTGAAAGCCGGTCTAAACCAGCATTGTTTCGCCTGCAACTGCGCCTTCCACACGCCTCTTCATTCCTCGACGAAGGCGAATCTCTGTTCGCGACCTTGGACATTCACAATGGCGAATGGACGCGTGTGTCACGGCTTGATGTGAACATTCAGTCGTCCGAAGACCAACCATTTGAGCATGAATTCACGGCAAGAGACTCCCATGACCTTCGCATACAGTTCTGGCATGGTTCAGACCTCGCGCAACCAAAGGGCCAACTTCTGAGCAACCTGCACGCGATTGCAATGGCCACTCACGAGCGCATGCAAATGTCTGTGGCGGGGCTACCGCGCTCGAGAGACACGGCCGAGCTCTCTTTAAAGTGGATTACGCCGGATGTGGAAAAGCTCATCATAAACGTACAGATACACATCAACAAGAAAGAGGGGTGGCCCTTCAGCAACGCCAGACCTTACTTTGTGGTCTATTGCTGGAAAAGCAACTATTCACTTTGGAACCCGATTTACAGATCGGAGGTGATGACCAAGCGAAGTATTCCACCATGCTCGAAACGCGCCATGAAGTTTATCGGCGCCATGATCAAAATGGACGGTAAAAGTGTTGACAAGAACCAGGCGAGTGCATTTCGCATCGAGTTCTTCCATTACAAAACCACTGGGATTGACAAGATCCTCGGTTCTTACCCCTTTGACCTGCGTCAGCTCAGACAGCTCGAACCAGGGAACCAGCGACTCAACATGAGGGTAAGCAATTTCGAAGAGGGTCATCTTGTCGGCGACTTACGACTTATCGACTCAAAACTGGAGTACGGAAAGAGCACGTTCACATTTGATGTGGAGTTTGGGGGAGATGTCGGAAAAGACTTTGTATACCTAGATCTGGAGGTGCTCAACTCGAGTCCTTCTTCCATTGGGCGCGTATCATTCGAGGTCAGCACGTACACTCCTCAAGGTGCATGGGAGACCTTTTTCAGTTCCGAGAGGTCGCACCGCCTGAAATCGGGCGAATCATACCGCTTCGACGTTGCAAAGTTTCTAGAACGCAAACTGATGAACAATCGCAACTGCTGTCCGCTAGGGATAAAATGGTACATAGGGAAGGAACCCGGGCGCAGAATGTGCGGAAGTATTCTCATTATGATACCGGACGTGCTTGAAAAGTCCTCGGGAGACATGCTGCCGTTGCAGGAATGTGAAAAGGGGTTAATCCGCATCGAAAACTTGGAGAAGACAACTGAGAACGGTACCAAGATACACTTGGGGCTGTGCTTTGTGTACGGGGCGCAAATGCTCACGCCCGACGGCGGACAGGCAGATGAACCGCCGAACGCATCGGCAATGGCAGAGCCTTGGGGAGGCATGCTGGAACGACCATTGTTCCACTCGCAAGGGCCCGAGACAGAAGAATCACCGAGCAACGACAGCAGTTGAGAGACGGAACAGCCTCCAACTGAAAGTTGTGGATTGTACATATATCTCCATCGCAATCGTGCACATGCACATCGCAGGCATGAAAGCGCCTGACTGTTCCTTTTCTTTCATGTGCATAACGTTACATACTCTATATCGTTTGCAAGGCTTCTACATAACCAGTGAATAAATAGAAAAACGGTATACAACGGTATAAGGATAACTGTGTTATCCCTACAATAACAAAGCGCATATGATCACACACTCCATGGCCGAAATGTACCTGCTTAGACAGCAGAAGGCGCTTGATCATCATCGCCCTCCTTCTTCCTCTTCCCAGCCCTAGCCTTCGGACCCCAATTCGGCTCCGGGTTAAGCGGAAATCGAACACCCTTATCAATACTCTGACCGCGTCTGACAAACTTATCCCTCTTAACACTGAAGTCAATTTCATCTTCTTCAACAAGACAACCCTCCTTCTCCATAATACGTTGAGCCACGGCGGGACGATCCGCACCACCAGCTGCCTTTCTCTTCTTGGCCGAAGTGCCAGTCGTCGAACCTCCCCGAGCCTGTTTACGCGCCCACACGCGCAGCACATCCCAAACGAGTTGCGGATCAGCATCAGTTTTGATAGCCTGCGGATCGGTATGACTCTGCGAAACCTGGTAGCCCTTTTGCGCCAAGAAGTGTCTGACGGCCGCTGCGGGCGGCGGAGAAACCTGCAGCGCCTTACACATACTAGGCAGATGCAAGAACAAGGGCGTACAAACTTCTTCATCCAACAAACGAACAATGGCACTCACCCGTTCTCTCGCCTTGAAGTTGCCGACTCCCGAGTCAATTTCGCTGAGCAGACTTTCAGCCACCCCCTCTCCAATAAGCGCGCCGTTCCAGATGGGCCCGCCGACAAGCATTTTGCCCTGACACACGGAGCAGGTGTGCGAAAGATGCGCACTGGCAAGTGCAGAATAGAACTTGTGATGCGTCTGAGCAGCGGGTGATTGAGGTTGCGCCTTTGAGGCGTCAGGATCATCAGCACGTCTGCGTTTGTTGTTGGAGCCCGTAGCAAACTGTTTGGCCCTACCAAGCGGTTGAAAGCGATGCGTTGCACAATCAGCGCACTGCAAAACAAACGACATGTTACAAGCAGTACGCTGCGCAAGTTGTCTACTGTGCAAAACGCGGACAAAAAGGCGCACATAAAAATCAATCTTGACGCACAACACCGGCACAACCGCTTTGCCGTGTCGATTGGCGGCGGTTTGAATAGCGGCCAACACAATACGCACAGCCATTTCGTGGGCGGCGGCGCCCTTCAACGGGGTACTAGAATACCTTGCAAAGCAGATTTCCGGGGAGTTTCCACAAAGCACGGCGAGGTCGGTGCAGGTGACGGCCAACAGGCCGCCGTGAGCGACGGACTGCACTGCGCTTTCCAGGAACGGGGCGGCGCTTCCGTACGGGTCCAGATCGACGACGTCAAACTGGGTGGACGGTTGTTTGGAGCAGGCCATAAGAGTGTTGGCATCTGCGTGGGATGGGGTGACTTGTTGCAGGTTCAAGCCATTGTGCTTGACGTTGAGTGTGATGGTGCGCACGGCGTTTTGGTCATTGTCATTGGCAGTGACGTTTGCGACGTGATCGACCTCCTTGAAGTAGCGCACGGAGCGCAGGCCAGTGGCGGACAGGGCCTCCAAGACGCGCAGCTGGCGTTGCGGTTGCCCCGGGGTGAGGAAGGGCGGCTGTCTGGTGAGCCATCTCAGAAGCAGGACGGAGAGGTCGCGATTGACGACTTGTGCGGGGTTATAAAAGACGTGGGGCTTTCTATAGAGCGCGGTAGCGTCGCCCTCGCGCAGCTCGGTGAAGTGGGGCGGGTGGTCCGGGGGGGAGGACGAATCGGGGGGGGTGTTGGGCTGTTCGTGGGAGAGCTTCATGCGGGCGATCCAATGGGCGGTGGTGCGCACGGAGAGTTGGATGGAGTGCGGCAGCGTGCGGGGCAACAGCAGCAGCGACGACGGCATGACGATGGCGCCGGGCGGCTGCGTCGGCGGCGGCGGCGGCGGCGGCGCGGCGAAACGCGGCTGGCGGGCGCTGCTTCGCGCTGCCGCCTCAGCAAGTCGCGCATCGCAGATATCTTCTTTTCGCGCGCTTCGATTTTTGGCGCGCCGCGGCGACACCCGCCGCTTTCCCGCCCAGCCCGCGCTCGCTCACGGGACTCGCGCGTGGCGCGCGTGGCGCGCGTGGCGCGCGTGGCGCGCGTGGCGCGCGTGGCATGCATGGCGCACGTGGTTGCGTGGCCGCGTGGCCGCGTGGCACAAGTGGTCGCGTGGCGCGCGTGGCAATGAATCGCGCGCGCCGCAGCGCCATACTAATCGAACTCGCAGGGCCGCGCCGCGAAGCGCCGGGCAGCGCAGGTCGCCCGTACTCCGCGCGCAAATGGCCTCCGCAAGTAACAGCGGCGCGCAGGCGGTGCCGCCACCCGCGCCCGCGCCCGCGCCCGCGCCCGCGCCCGCGGCCACACCGCAGACGCCGACGCCGCCGACGCCGCCGCGCACGTCCGTGTCGCTGCAGATCTCGCGGCTCATCGCCAACTACCTGCACCCCTCCGCGGCGCGCTCGTCCACGTCCATGGGCGCCACGCTGTCCGCGCTGCAGCTGCGTCTGGAGCAGCAAACCGCCTTTTTCGACGCCAAGCCCGACATCCTCGCGTGGCAGGTGCGCGAAGCCATTCGCACCGAGTTCTTCAAAATCCACTACCCAACGCCGCCCTCCGCCGCGCTCTGCGCGCTCGTGCAGTCCTGCGAGCAGCTTCTGCAGCGCTACAGACTTCCGCACCGCCCCTTCTTCTTCCCCGGCGGCAGAGTCGCCGTGCCCACCGAGGCAGGCTCCCGAAGGGCCGCCACCTCCCTGCAGCTGCGCTTCAAGATGGCCGCCGGCATCACCGTCACGGAGGCCCTGTTGCATCTGGATGGACCGGACGGCGGCGCCTTTCAGTGGGTCCAAACCCACGCCCTCACCCCGTTGGCTCCTTTGTTGGCTGCTGTGCAGGCCCAGCCGCAGCTGCACCACCCCGTGCCGCACCCCGTCTCCGCCGCGCCCGCAACCGCTGCCGCCAGAGCTCCAAAGCGTCGCCGCACAACGCCAGCCGCGCAGAAGCGACCACGTCCGCCGCGAAATCGCTCAAAGAGATCTACCCCACTACCCTCTCCATCGCCCTCATCCTGCGCGCCCTCCCTCTCTGCAACGCACCCTGATACCGAGCTGCATCCCGCGCCAACTGTACCTCCTCCGTCGGCCGCTGCCGCTGGAGACGTCGCCGTGCTCATGCCCACCTCTGCCCCGTCGACGCAGCCGGCGCCTGCGCCGGTTTCTAATGTGGCCGCTCGACTGGCTAAGCAAGACGCTAGTGGCGTTTATGTGCCGGACGAATTACTTACTTACGTTCCGCCGCCGCGCGCGCGTATCTGTGACACCGTTATGACGGGCGCTTCGGGCTGCGTGCGACGTGCGCTTGATGTTGGCAGTGGAGGCGTTGTCAGTGCTGTGCACCGCGTGCGACAGCTGGCCGCGGTGCAGCGTTTGGCCGCTCGTCAAATTCGTGACGACGGCGTGTACTACTTTGTGGTGTGGAGTGGGCGCGCGCTATCGGACGGTAGTTGGGAAAAACGCGACGCGCTGTTGAGGGACGTTCCAGCGCTTGTGAGAATGTTCGACGTGCGACATCCGCTACTTGAGGAGCACGAGACGCTTCAGCGGGGCACGGGCGGAAAGGAAGAGGGTAAGGAGTTTGTTGATGATGTTAGTGGACTGCGTATTCCAGCATGGGTGGATTCGCCCATTGTGGAGCTTACCTTTTCAGGCATGGTGCTACAAATTCGACGCGGGGAAGGCGCCGTACTGCATAACGACGCTGCTTCAGCTGTCCGCGATACGCGACGGAGACAGGCACGACTTAAGAGTGAGGCGGCGGCTGCGGGCGGCAGGCTGTTTGCTCTGACTCGCTCGGAGGCTAGAGCGGCTGTGGAAGCTTCTGTGAGAGTGCATCGACAGCATTGTCGTCTGCCGATTGTGTTTCCGCGCGGAGTCGGGCGCGTTGCTGTTGCGGATGATGGCATTGCGTTTTCCGTGGCGGATGCGTTGAGGGCTCCTGCTTGTTGGGAGGGGGCGCTTGCGTGTGTTGGAATGAAGTGCGTGAGGTTTGATCGCGTGTTGAAGCCGCATTTGTTGACGGCGGATGAGGCGCTTAAGACTCGCGTTGCTAAGGCGAGTGACGAGGTTAGTTTGGCGAGTCGACTGGAACATCGGGAACGGGCGAGACAGGTTGTGAGGGAGGCTTTTCGGCACTCTGGAGCGCCGCCGCCGCGGGAGCTGTTTCGGGGCGGTGAGGTGAGGATTCCGCCGCAGATTAGCTGTTCTAAGAGGGTTTCGGCGTGTGGGGTTGTGCGAAGGAATGGAGAGTCGGATGGGGTAGGGTTGGGGATTGCGAAGAGTTGGCGGTCTCGTGATCAGCGGATTGAAACTGCGCTTCGCGCGTTGAGAAAGAACGGAGGTGCATCGCAGGGATGGTATGATGAAGTTTGGGGCTGCTGGCGAAGCTGAGTGGTTGTTTTTTTTTTTTTTTTTTTTTTGTTTGTTTGTTTTTGTTGTTGGGTTTGACAAGCTGCGGGAGATTGTGTGCGAGATTGTTGGCAGATTGGAGTAGGAGCTGAGATATTTGCAGATGTTGATGTGTGAGTTGTGCATGCGCGCGAGCGGGTGACCAATCGTTTGGTTGGGATGCGTGTTGGATTCTGTTCTTATTTCGTTGTTCGTTGCTCTTTGTGTGTGAGTGTTTTGGATGCAGTGGAGTATTTATTATGGACGGGTTTGCTGACCAGTAGCTTGCTGTTGCTCTGCCTGCTGTCTGTCTGGCAGTCTGTGTTGGTTCGCTGCGGCGCTGCGGAGAAGTCGAAGTCGTCGGATATGGGCTTGAAAGCAAAAGGCACCACGAACAAACGCATCGAGGAAATCCGAGCAGAGGCGCGTCGATCTACGGCCGCTCTGCATCCGTCCAAGCTGAACCTGCGCAAGTGCCCCGCGTCGCTGTGGCCGTCGTCGGGCGGCGCAGGAGGCGTGACGCCGTCAACGGCGCCGTCGGGCGCGTCCGGCGCGTCCGGCGCGTCCGGCGCGGCCACGGTTGCGTCCACGTCGGCCGCCGCGTCGGCAGCGCTCAAGCCGAGCTGAGCGCGCCGCGGCGGGGCGCGCGGCACGTGACGACCAAGAAGCTCGTCAGGCGTTGCGCAGACGTGCACGTGATCTGCTGCGCGCCGGCTGCGATTTGATAATACCCCCCCCCCCCCCCCGCAATACGTGCGCGCTCTGCGCCTCGAGACGTATTTACAGTGCAAACTTTCATAAAATAACATGTCGTCGTTCTCACGCCATTTCAGCCGCCTTCTCGCTCCCCTCGTCGCCGCCTGCGCTCACGCTCTCCTCCAGCGCCCTCTCCGCCGCATGCTTCTCCTCCTCGCTGCCGTAGAAGCTGCCCGGCCCAATCAGCGACAGTATCAGCGGCCCCCCAACCAGTCCGTGCACAAAGCCCATCAAGATCAGGAACAAGAAGCCCTTGAAGATAACCTGGAAGATGTATGACTTGGCAAACGCCAGCACAACAATCGCCAAAAACGTCGAGAATCCCGCGTAGAACACCGGCGGCCCCATCGCCGCAAGCGCCTTGATCGCCCGTTCCGATCGACTCCCAACGTGCTCCAGGAACGCCCGCGCAATGTGCACCACAAAGTCCACCGAGATACCCGTGCACAGCACCAGCGTGATCACGCTCACAGAGTTGAGGTTCACCCCGGAAAAGAACGTCAACCCCAGCACATCGATAATGATCACGCCCACCACCAGCACGCACACCAGCGCCACAGTGGGGTGTCCCACCAGCACGAAGCACACAAACGCCACCGCCACGGACGCCAGTCCGAGCGACAGCCCGATTTCGCCGGGCAGCGCGTCGTATTGCTCCGTGAACGTGTCCTGGAACGTGTACGGGAACGCGGCCGCATACCCGTCCGCTCCGTTTCCAAACCCGACAGAGTCGCCGGACTCTCTTACAGACCTCAACGCTGTGATTTCATCGTCGTTCGTTTCGCGGTACACGTACTGCGCCGCGAACCGACATCCCTCAACCCGCGACCTGTCCTTCGAGAACACAATGTCCTCAGCGTAACGTCCGCCCTCCCCGCGCACAAATTCCGAAGCAGCCTCTGCAAATCGCTCCGCGCTCAGCACCTCATCTCCTTCAAGCCCTTCACTGCTACGGAGTGCCTCATACCAGCAGTCCACCGCGTCCGCCTGAATCCACTCGTTTCTCGCAACCACCCCATCCGATGCGCAAAGCTCAAGCAGTCGTCGTTGGTTTGCTGCGCTACTCAGATCCACGTCGCGCACGTACATTTTTGTCCGGTCGCCAAGCTTGAAGTACTCATCCACCTGGTCTTGGAATTCGCGTTGTGCCGACCCAGACGGGTAGAAGAACGAGAACCTAAACTTGAGATATAGTTGAGAAACGCCATAGCAACAGGCCGCCAGCCATCCGGCAAGTATGAGCAGCGCGATTGTCCGCACAACAGGGCGCATCATGAACGGTCCGAACCAGTTTTGAAAGAAGCGACTAAACCCTGCGGGTCGCTTCTTGAACCAGTTGAGTTCCCTGACCTCCGCGACGGGCGGGAAACACGGGCAGCAGTCACGCCGTTTCGCGTCCTGACGCCTCGCATCCAAAGTGAGCAATGCGGCGAAAAACGTAATGGAATACACCCACGCGAAGAAGATTCCGATGGCGGCCCATAGCGAGAAGAAGCGCAGCGCCGGTAGACGACTGATTGCACTCAGCAGAAAGACAAGACGACGACGTTCGTGAACGAGGTGACGGTGATGGCGGATCCAGAAGAACTGAGCGCGAGAGCGATGCGAACTCGGAGTGACTTGGACGAGTGGTCCGCGTGGAGGTTGATGTCATCCAGAGCACGTGTGACGTGGAAACAGTCATCTATGCCGATTCCAACGATGAGCAATGGCAGGATTTGGTGCACGGGACCGAAGAACATTCCAAACGCAGAGGACAGACCGAAGCACGTTCCAAGGGCGAGGCCAGTGGTGAGAAGCGCGCCAATGGCCAACCACATGTGAGAACGAACCACATGGAAATCACCCAGAAAGAGCACCACGTAAATGGTAAGCAGCACAAAGCCAAACGAAAGCAAGGGGAGATCGCCGTTCAGAGCCTGCTCCAGAGAGTCGTCTTGAGACCAGAAACTCTCCACATACCAGTCAAGAGAGCGACCTTTCAACAACGGAGTGTCTTCTAACAAGAAGTTTGTCCACTTCTCCTCGATTTCCTGTGCCTCCACGTCTTCTCGATTGCCGTCCTTCTCAATCTGGTTGTTGTCAATAAACTGAGTGAACAGCATAATGTTGAAGTCATACGTATCGCCCGAGCCCGAAGCGCCTCCCAAGATCTCCTCCGCAATGAACGTAGCTCTCAAATCATTTGTTGGTGGCGGGCTTGACAACACATTCTTGATTTGGGCGTCATTCATGCGGCTAAGCTTGCGGCGCACAGTGTCGAAGAAATTGACGGTTCCGTCTGAATTGTTGACGACGTTGTCAACGTCATAAAACAAGGTAAACGCTGAAGAAAACGTACATACGGGATTTCCCACAGAATCTGAACTGTTCAGGCATCGTTCCGGCCAGTTGATTACTGTGTTGGACGAGCGTTGTTGATCAATAGGGTCGACTTCAACGTTCCAGCCCGCTTCAGCAACGTCAAGCATTTCCAAGAAGGCGTTCTTGTTGGCCAGTCCCTTTCCGTCTCTGGCGACAAAGGCAATTCTGGCGAGACGCACACTCTGCCCGTAATTGGATACAACATATTCTCGGTTGGAGAGTGCGACGGTTCCTTGCGGCACCCACAGTTCCTCAGCGCGGGACTCGGTCTGGAAACGCAGCATGCCGATGAGCGCGATGGCCGTGAGCAGCAGGGCGAGTGCAATGGTTTTCAGCGGGTGGGCGGACACGAGATAGCCGACGCGAAAGAAGAAGGCGCGCATGGTTCTATCAACTGCGTAACTGATGCGGAAGAGCGGGCCTCTCTTCTTGGCGACGCTTTCAGCATCGTCTGACGAAGAGGGCGGCTGCATGACGGTGATATGCTCACTGTCCTTCATGTCGACTACGTGCGGGACGGAGGGCAACGGTGGAGCAGTGGAGGTCGAGAAGCAAAGTGATATCGAGAAGTGGGAGATGACGATGGGGGGGGGGGGGGTGCGGACGAAGCAGGGGGCACGAAATATAAGTAGTGCTAGGACCGGATACGGTTCGTATAATAGGCGGCAATGCGATGGGACAGGCATTCAGAGTAACGAGTGGTGGCGGCGATACGCCCGTAATAAGTTGCACAGCTCAGCGCGCCAACGGATGACGTGATGGGCCGAAAGAAGCGCTACACGGCGGCAGACGAGCAGCGGCTTGTGGCTCAACGCGCGCGCGTCCATTGGCGGGCCTGCCCATGGCAGCCAATGAGCGTGGGCGCGATGGCGCTCGCCTTCACGGCGCGTCGGGCGGGTCAAAATTCAGCGTGCGAAGCAGCTCCTCTTCGTCATCACCGTCGCCATCACCGTCGCCATCACCGTCGCCATCACCGTCGCCATCATCGCCATCGCTCATCGCCACGTCGGCCACGCGCGCCATGCTGAGCACCTTCCCCTCCGCCACCGCACAATCGCCTCCTGCCGCGACGCCCTGTGCAGTGTGCGCCATGCGCGCCTCGTCGCCCCCGTCCGCCGCTGCCCACTCCCGTGTCCATGCGGTCGCGCTCTCCGCGCGTGTGCGTCGTGCATTATCGGCTCCGTCCGTGCCAACAGTCCCGCCCTTCTCCACGTCACCCTCCCCGTCCAACAAGCGCGCCGTCGGCGCGTGTGCGCAATTCCCGTCTCCAGCTGTAGCACCATCGCCCCCCTCCTCCATGTGCTTTCCTTCAACACCACTCTCACCTGCACCCCCCTTCCGACCATCGTCACCCGCACCACTCTGCCCCTCATCCCCCTTCCCCTTCTCCACGTCCACGTCGCCAACCCCGTCCCCGGTCGGCTCCTTCCCAGCAGCATCCGCATCACCCACCTCGTCATCAACGCCGTCACCGCTCCCTTCAACCTCCATTCCACCATCATTTCCATTTCCCACCTCGCCATTTGTACCGCCCCCTTCGTCCCGCTGCGTCTCCGTCCGTGCACCCCTTGCCGCCCGCTCCACCCTGCCCTCCCCGCCGCCCGCCTCGCACACCCGCTTAGCGTAGCAGAACGGCGCTCCACGCGCATGAAACACGCTTTCGCACCCTGATCGACATCGCCTCATTTCATCCCCCCCTGTCCAGTGCCCACGTCACGAGCCTTTGCACACCGCATCAACAACTCACTGCGCTCCGCAAACATACGATTCGCCCCGCCACTCAAAGCCGCTGCACTTGCCGCTTGCAAAACCTCATCAACCATTGTATTCCCATCCATCAATTTCATAATCCCATCTTCGACACCTGCAACATGCGTTGCAACTCTTGTCGATACAAACCCTCTGTATTCGAATATACTCGTCGCTGTTTTCAATGCTTGTTGCACGTTCTGTTTCGCCATCTGCGAAACGCCCTCTGAAACCTGTTCTCGTTCCCAGTCATCTTTGCGAACATCTTTCTCCCCTGCTGCCTTTGCTGCTGCTGCTGATGCTGCTGCTGCTGCTGATGGCGTCATTCCCTGTTGGTATCGCTTTCGTTTTCTTGAACCGCGTCTCAATTCCGGCACATTTATGCCACTCTCATTGCCATTCACATCTTCAAGTCGTTTACAGCACGACACATACACCTCAATATCCTTCTGAAACATTTCTTCAAACGCCGCACAGACGTATGGTAAAGCGCCGCTTCCAAGTATATCAATCATACCTTTGAGCAATACATATAACGTCCCTCTTTCCGCCAAACCAACGTGCCTCATCGTTACACAATTGCGCCGAGCTCGTAAAACAGCGTGCGAAAGTTTCTCCTCCACAGCGCTTCCAATCGAATGTGTAAACAGTACGTTTGCATCTTTTCCACACGCTTGTAAAACGGCTACCAGCGTCATCGCACATTCTGTAAACACTCTGTTTGCTAGCATGCATGCACCGTCCGTATCCAGCGTGATGCTGCTTACCCCCGTTGCGTACGCGTAGATATTTCGTTCTTCAATGCCCCGTTGTAGCACGCGGTGTATCGTTGCTAATGGAACTGGAAGCAGTGATTCATTATACTGGCTCATCATGTATCGTATACATGAACACAGTGCGCTGTACCGCTTTTGCAGATCAACTGCAGAACTGCTTTTCAACGCGTTGTTTGAAACTGGGGTGCGTTTCTCGGTTGACGTTGTGAACATGTCGAGCAAATTTAACATATCGTCCAGTTGTTCGCATATTGTCGATAGACGTTGTTCAAATACATTTGCTTTCAACTTGTCCGCATAGCAATCCAACAATTGCGCAAACAGTTTTGCGGCCATGGTTCGTACCGACTTGCATCTGTGAAGCATCCATCTTTGTTGCAGTTGTATTTCGAGGTGTGAAACACAAAGTCGTAGTTCCCTAGGTGCTGCGCACAATACTGCAAAGAACACTGCGAAAGAAGCCTTGACAATCTTATGTGATACGTCTAAAGGTTCGATGGAACGTATTGCATGCTGTATTGCGGATTGACACATGTTTGAAATCACCGGCTTGAAGTCGAGGGTTGATTTAGTGAGCGGAAAAGCGGCGGCTATTACAGAAGCCAACACGGTTAGTACCTGTGCATGCTGCGTAATTGATTGCGTGCCTTTTCCGGACTTGATGAGCGAGGTGAGTCTTTGCATCAAAAATTCCCAGTTGCCTCTCACAATAAAAGGGGGAGCACATCGCACGACGTGGAACAGCGTTTGCAGCGACAGGGATCGTACTTCTGCCTTGTTGGAGATGATTTTCTTTTCGGACTCTGCCAGGAGATGTGAGGCGTCGTCCCACGCTAGCGTGCAGAATGCTAGTTGGGTGCGACAGTGCGAAAGAAGTTGCTTTCCGTTCGGAGAGGGGTTTTTGAGCGATTGCGCCAGTGCTCGAACTAGTTTCGCGTTTGTGTCGTGCGCTCCTGGCTCGAAGGCGGGCATTTTGCTTCGTTGAGATTTGAACCCTGTTCGTTCTCCTTGCGCGATTAGATAACAGTTGGCGGTCTTAGCAGCCCGTGTTGGTGGCGCAGTTCAGGGCGCGGCCCTTCGGAAAAGAAACTGTGGAGACCGACGATGATGTGTTCGCTTCGCATCCGTCGTGTAGCCGCGGTAGGTAGACCTACGTCCTCGGTGGATCAAACCGGATCAACGCGTTTTCTTCGTTTCGACGTGACGTCAGATGAGTGAAAATGCAGGTTTTATGTTTCTCTTGAAAATGGCACTATTTTTTAGTTGTTCGGGAAACACTCAAGTAGGAGCGGTTCTTTCCTGCTGACAAGCATGGAGTTCAGCATCATTCCCACATCGATCATCACATCAACATGTTGTGGTTGCGCCTATGAACACTCGAATTGACCTTTGCAGTCACGGAGAGAAAGCGCAGTTCCACGAATCCAGCATTAATGTGGTCCCACTTCACATGCATATCAAGCTGTCGAACATGAAATCTCAAACAAGGCAACACAAGCGACGACACATCATATCTCAAGTGCTGATTCTGATTTTCATCTGAGCTCCTCTCCCACTGCATTGTGCCCGCAAACTCTGCGCTACTTAAGGGTGCGCTTCGAACGCAATCCTTCTCCAGTTACACTTCCCACCCTACAACAGGTTGCTCCGTTTTCTACGAAGCTTGAGCGCTCTTCATGGATTCCAATTGCGTTGCCAAGCAAGCCCGTGAAGATAAAGTCCCTGGAGAAGTTGCACATGAAGAACTGGAAAAAGCCGCACATGATGTTGACCTTCACCCAAAAAGCACCACATCCAATGGTAAGTTCATTCAATGCAACACGCTCCAAACTACTGCTACATAACTTGAACTAACCATCCTGCCCGTTTCTTGTACGCTCTTGTTCCTCTCGTCTCATTATGTTTCTATCTTAGAGGAAAGCATTCTGGCGATACCATACGACATGGATGCTCGGGATGAGACAGCGCTCATTGACGCGTATGAACGCGCTGTCGGGACGTGCAAACTTGACAAAAGCACAACGGCAGCGTCCGAAGAAGAACGGCGAGTGCCGCACAAGGATACTGCCGGTCCCCAACAGAGGTTGAGCGTCCATCGTTGTCCACAACCATGCAGCGAACCTTCTCCCGAGCAGGAACAACACGAAGAACAAGTGCTGGAAAGCGACGGAATTGGTTCAAGTCAGCCTGAAGAAAATGAGTCAGATGGTACAGGTACGTTGCGATTCCCAGACGTTTTCAAACGGAAATGTGATACTAACCTCCCGTTCATCGTCACATTGTTATCTCACATTCAGATGATGGCAACTTTGTGCCAATAGAATATGATGTGGACGCATGGGACGATACAGAGCTGGTCGCGGCGTACGAGCGCGCTATGGAGATGGGTGGCAATACCAATCGTGCCAAGAAGAACCGCCAACGAAAGCGAAAGAGGCAGGACAGTGAGAACACACATGAACACCAGTCTCTGGACAATGATGTACACCGAGGACTTCAGCCATTTACGACGCCACTCGCCCGTGAACAAGGGGGTACTGAGTGTGGTGCAGAGCGCACCCTCTCTTGTGTACCCGTTCCATCGGAGATCATGCTCCCAAAGCTGGTCCCAACGCATGACTGGATGACAGCTATCCCAGAGGACGTGGAGCCTATTAGGGCAGCGAAGCGCGTCAGGTTCAGTATGGACTATGGCGAAACACCCGCGTCTGAGGTGGTCCCGATGCGCGAACCTTCAACAGCAAGTCCGACTCATGTGTCCGACAGCATGATACCGCCTCCGCCACCCGCAATTTTGGCTCGGCAGCGCTTGTCACCTGAGCTTGAGGAATTGCTTAATTCTTGGTACATAGCCGGATATAGGGCCGGACTTGCCGCTTCAACGCAAACGACAGAGTAGCATTTCTTCGTGGTGTTTTTTAGAACCTTGTGCAATGGAGATTTGTTCATAAAGATGACGGCAGGCATTCCTGCTTGGATCAACATTCGCTCAGTTTATCGGTATTGTAGAAGGATAAATCCAGAACAGAACTGCTTTTGTAGAGCACTGACTATGGATAGCAAGGGTTCACATGGCTTCGCGGTAGACTGCTAACCCTAGCATCACGGATGGCCTTCTCCTAAGAAGCCCAGAAGCGCTTAACGAACAGGGCATCCTAAATATGTGAATTCTGGTGGGTGGGTTTCTGAATTCCGGTTATCACGCACCGGAAAGGGCAGTAATCTGCTACAATGATGTAGACTTACCAACGGTACTGTAGTTGTTCTTATCCCACGACCTACTGTGAATACCGAAACGCATGTTTGGCGGAACGCTTGTGGGCGGGACTCCACTCTCCAATATAGTCAATGAAGCGCAGACGAGAAGAAAGTGTCAGTGATGACATACCATGTCCGTACGCTGGCTGCGCAAAGAAATTTCGCACTAATCGGGCTTTATCGAGGCACGTAGTCACTCACGAAGTGTCGGCCCCGATAAAATGCGCCGAAGAATCATGCAGTCGTCGATTTGGGACGCGTTCAGAAATGCTACAGCACACTTGTGATGTGCACAAGAGAAAAGCGCCGAAGAAGGGAAGCGGAGCCGTTCTTGTGTCAGAGGACTGCTTCGAAGCCGATCACTTCGAAGCTGTAAAACCTGTAGTTCATTCAAAAGAGTTCAGCGGGATATCAGAGAACCTCAGAGATGAAGCGGATGAGATTGCGGATAACGCTGCGTACTTCACTGATCAAATGAAAGTAGCTCGAGTACGTTGGGATCATTTGTGTTTCTTTCTTCCCCTGTAAAAGTACACAGAACACTAATTGTAACTATCGCAGAGTTACGAGATCGCAGAATGGAACGGGGACGACTATCGTAACGCACATCAATGGGCTGTGTGGGTTCAAGAAAATATAGAAGAATACAAACACCCCAAATTCTTGGAGCAGCTGGTACGTACAGCCCAAGCCGTCTCACAAATTACCCAACTACTAACACTGTGTAAAGTTACGCGCAAGAGGATTGCCAATGCAAGGCCTGACTTCTGCTGAACGGGGTTTCTTTGACTCCGTTTTAGGATTTGAAGGATTTGATGCTGAGACACTTTCCCATCTACTTGCTTCAGCAGTCTCGAAGAAAGAAGAAGCGGATAAAAGACTACAATGTCTTCGCGATGCGATTGCGGACGCGATTGAAAGGAAAAAGTTATTGCACAGTCTTGGAGGTATCTTGAGTGGGTTGGGAGGAAGTTGCGAGGATATTTGTGTGGAAGCAAAAGCTCAGGCGCTCTTAGAAGTTCATGAGCGGTCCAAAGAAGATATTGATATCCTAAACATTCAGGAAGACGGGGTAGTAGAGATCGTTTGTTGGGAAGCTCTATTAGCTTTTCGGAGCAAATCTAGTATCCGAACACACTTACTTTCTGCAGTCAGGAGTGCCCTAGAGAGAGGGTTATACGGAAGTATCCCTGTCATGAACGAGCTCTGTGAATGGGATGTTACCGTGTTCGACTCTTATCTTTCTGTTTTGCTTAAGAATCTCCGAAAATCATCATACTGGAAGGACGAAGAGAGAGAAGCAGATCATGAAGAGCAAGCATGCTCTGATAACGAGTTAAAGACGGTGGCGTTGAGAAAACGAATTCAAGGTGTAGTAAATATGGCAGGGTTCGTTCTAAGCAAACTTCTCCGACGAGTAATGACGACGAAGCACTGACATCCATTTGTGGCCTATTTCAACAGAGTTATTGGGAGAATGGCTGAGATGATTACGCACGAGTTCTGCTTGAGAGCAGGCTTAGCTCCCTTCTTTCGGCAACGAGGTGCGAAGCGTGATCCAGCATTTTGCGTCTGATGGGTTGCGGAGTAGGCTCACCGAAAACAGGAGTGGGCGCCCAGAACTGCCAGCCTGATTTACTGGATTTGCTGGATTTATTAAGAGCACGCGTTTTGAGACAGTTAGCCTACAGTCTATCCGTTTTACAAGCCGTATTGGTCAGCAAAAGCAGACGGGGTTTGCCTTATCGCTCTACAACCACCAATCCGCGAAGGGGTACGAGAGCAGTTTACTGAACATGCTCGGTTTTCTTGGAGTCCCACGAGGACTACTACTCCGACGCGCCGTACTGCAATCTCGAGCACACAGACCCTTTCGTCCAATCTTCACCATGATCAATCGCAAGAGCGCAGCCGCACTGATCATTGGAGATGAAATCCTGAGCGGCAAGACACTAGATACAAATACGCAGACGTTAGCAAAGCACCTTGTTCGGATGGGAGTCACTCTTCAAAAGACAGAAACCATTCGTGATAGCGTTGATATCATCTCCGAAGCAGTTAAAAGATTATCAGAGTCACATGACATGGTCTTTACCAGTGGAGGAATTGGCCCCACTCTGGATGACCTCACATACGAAGGTGTGGCCAAGGCCTTTGGGCTCAACTTGTTGAAGCATGAAGCTACGATAGCGAGAATGCACGAGATTCAACCGAATCTCGTTCTCAATGAAGCACGATTGCGGATGGCGACATTACCGGAGAAGTGTGATGCGATATGGACGGGCGGCCTATGGGTACCGCTCGTTTGCGTTCACAACGTATACGTTCTTCCCGGTATACCAAGACTCTTCTCAAGCATGATAGAATCAATTCCTTCCGATCATTTTGGGGACGTGCCTCCCCGCGAGCGCAAGATACTTTGGTGTGATCTTGCAGAAGGAGATTTAGCAGCGACCTTAGACAAAGCCGCCAAAGAATACGATGTTGCTATAGGGTCCTATCCCGCAACGAACAATGACTCTAAAAAGCTGTACCGCACAATGGTCACGGTTGAAGGCGACGAAGCGGATATTGTTATTGCAGCAGCTGAACAACTGAAAGGTGCATTAAACGCGCGATACGGTACTGTCTAGCGCGAGATGGGCTTCATTTCGTAGTCCGACGCAGGTGGAGGAGGAGGTACCAACGCCTCATCCGGTATTATCACCCGACCCTCCGTCACTAGCAAAGCTTGTTGCTTTTCACGTTCGTCGCGTACCTGCTCGCATTGATAGATTAATCAGTGGTCAGTCTATTCTGGCCGGCGTTTGATACAAACAAACTAAAACCGAAAGCGTACGTCGTAGCGGCCTTGTCCGATATAGGCGAGGGCACGGTGACCGAGGACCATAAATGTAAGAAATGGAAGGCCGAACCTGAAGAAATGACTCTGTCCGCGCGACATCACTTGTCGGCCAGGGCAACAACGGTTGTCAACGTTGTGCTTGCTTAGCGTTTACGAATGAGATCCGCGGACTAAATCCCCAAGCTGCGATACGCTCTTGTTACCTGGGACAGTTGTTTCAGGCTAAGCGCTTGTACTCTGAAGATGAGTTTCGGGAAAGCAAACCAAGCTTTTGCGTGTAACGGTGCCAAGGCTACAAAGGAGCGGGCCAATCTTTCGCACCACAGAGGATCAGCGCCAAGGAACCTGTCCCACAACGAAGCAGACGAAAATCGGCGCCATGTCTTGTAGGCATCACGGTGTGCAAAACCGCAGTCAAATTAACAACGAATAAAACGCTGTCAGCCACCTGTCCCATCGCAATTTTTGTCAACTCGCTTCCTCAAAGACCAAGGAAGGTTCGTCCAGCGCAACCAACACCCTGCTGCGCTTATTCGTCCTGCTACAGATATCGGACGGATAGTTGAGTGTTGAGGAGCTAAAGTCGAGCGGGATGTCGCAATCATGGGAGGTGCTTCGCAAAGAAGCGCGCCGTCTTGAAACCGACATCGAGTCGAAGTTGTTGGAGTACAGCAAGCTTGCGTCGTCTTTACAATCATCTCGTAGCTCCGCGTTAGACACTCGTCCAAGCAATGAAGGTAAGTACATGAACAATGCAGAGAAATGAGCGCAAAATAAGAAGCGTCTGACATATGTTGCGCCGACTGCGCATGTTTGATGTGGAGATGAAGGTGTACAACGCCGAGGTACAGCCGGGCGCGACGCGCTCATCGCAGAGCAATTAACGGCTGATATGGAAGGGTTGCTGAAGAGATTATCGTCGACTGTGGACGCGATGCGAGATCTGACACAGTCAGGAAACGTGTCGTCAACCACTACGGCACATACCTTGCAACGACATGGAGAGATTCTACGAGACTATACACAAGAGTTTCGAAAGACTCGTGCGACTATTGGGACGAGTAGAGAACATGCCGAGCTGCTTTCGGGGGCAAAGATGAGTGAGAGACCGGCTGGTGTTAGCGCGGATATGGACCGATTATATGCGGAACGTGCTTCAATTTCAGCGGCCACCTCAGGGGCTGATACAGCGCTAGCGACCGGTATGAGTTTGAAAGAAGATCTGGATCGACAACGGGCTATGTTTGCAAGTATGGTGGAAAGAATGGAGACTATGTCTGAGGGGTTACCAGCGGTGAATCGCTTGATTGGACAGATTCGAAGAAAGAGGAAACGAGACGTGTTGATCATGGCGGCGGTGACGAGCGTACTGGTTTTTATTACTGTTTCTTGGAAGATGTTGGGGTAGATGCGGGACTCGAGTTTGATTTCATGTACATGGCTCTGGTGTTGAGGATTTCGAACTGCGGGCGACGTGCAAGACGTTCTGTCTCCCTAGATGGGTGGGTAGGGGGAGGGCGAGTTAGGATGGCGGATCAGCTGTGTGAAATGCGTTTTAAGATACGTACCAAAGCTGGTGACGTTCATGTCCGAGAGCTGTCATTGGCGGGGATAGCAATATGGCGCTCGTGACGGCGAGCACGAAAATTAGCAAGCAGTTGAGTTGTAGTGAGAAGGCGTTGGAGGAAGAGGTAGAAGATGCTTGTCGAACAGTGGTTACAGCGAGACAGCAGGAAAGAATGAGCGGGAGGGTGCGTATGATCCAAAAGCTGTGCGGTTTGGTCATGTTAGGAGAGCTGTTCCCGAATGGACACAACTTGCGAACAGTTTCGATGAGATGGACGATGTCAACGTCGGTTCTTTCTGGGCACGCTTCGCAATGCATCCTTGCCCACCTGCTCGACCCCGATTTTGGGAGTTGATGAATCTTTAGATTCGATCACTGCGTACATACAAGCCTTGTGTAGAGCTACCACGGTACCGACGGTAACTCCACACAGCGGGTGGCTGTGTGAACCAATCACAAAACGTCTATTTTTACACGTTGCCAATTTGGAAGTGCTTGATCTCTTTCTTCAAACCCTTCTCGCCTTCTTGCGACTTTACTCTCTTGAATGTCCTTCTTCCAGAGATTCCCGGCGTTCCGCTTCAGCTCCCTGTCAACTGCACCAAACTATTGAACCCTTGTAGACTGAAAGTAGCCTGCGTTCTCACGCCAGGCAAAACGTGGGATTCAGCACCTGTGTTTAAGCGAATCGAGTGTTATCGACGGCGCAAATGCTGGGGATCGCCTCGTTAAACCAAGCTGCGCAACTTCGGATCATGTGTAATGATTAGTTGAACGCGGAAAAGCGCTCACTCTGACGTGATTTCCAAGCCAAGACAGTTTCACGTGTGCGCCACCCTCCCACCTAGCGCTAGCTGAAAGATTGGTGCGCTCTGGCGGTCTGACAACTTCGAGTGCTTTACCCTAAATGGGTTCGGCGTTTGCCGCTTCTGGAACAATCAGTTTTCGCTGCACTATTTGTTTCTTACACGACAAGGATTGTTGGCGGCATGAACACCATTGAAGTCCAGATCTGGTACCGTTGGTACAGGAGGGATGTTTGGGAGATCCTTTTCGATAACCTTAAATCGCACGAGATATACGCAGGGTCGGGGTTGGCTCACAAAATTCCTAAGACGTCACGTTGCGTTTTCATGCCCAAGCAACCTGTCTTCGTGATGGTGTAAGCGGACGCACACGCGAGTGTAACCTTCCCGCAAGAAGGCTGAAGACAGCCACTAGGATTACAGGGTATCGAGGGGTATGAACTTCATACTATGAAGGGGTAATCCTTCCCGTGGCTCTGCTTCAGCGTTGCAGACTCTGCAGCGGGTGAAGCAATCCCTTTGTCAAAAATTCTACAACTTATCTCTCTTGAGTGGAAGGGAGAAGGGTGGGGGACGGACTCTGCCTGCACGTCTTGCGGAGAGCGCAAGGGCATTCGAGGTAACAGAAATATGGTGACACGCCACCGAGTTCAGAATACACTTGCCAGGCATAGTGATTTGTTTAACGATAGTCTCGAGGTCAAAAAGACGACAGGTTGATGTGAAAAGTTACGGAAAGTCGAATGTGCTGAACATTCAGCTGTGCACCTGGATAAGGATTAACATTGAGGTTGTGCGTCGATTTTGGAGGTCTATTATCGTGGTTGTTTTTTTTCCCAAGCGCATCCTACACGATTTGCGTTGATATGACCCATAAACTATGTGTCAAGACGCATCAGTCAACCGCTTCTCGAGGGAAGGCTGTCAATATTAGTTTACGTTGCTACCATTGGTAAGTTAGTCGATAAGAAAGTGACTGCGCTCCTGCACCATCGTTTTCGGGTGCTGCAACAACTAATCGACAAGCAACGAATGTTGTCACTCAGATATGTGTCACCACCTCTAGTACCTTGTGGTAATAATGTATCATACGCCTCCCAGTCGGCTGCACCGGGTATCTCTCCCGAAAACTGGACGCACCGGAAATGTTTCAGCGTTTGGAAGCAAATCGCGGGCTCTTTTGCGGACACCGGATGTACCCTAGCTGTGTGGACTCGTTATCGAAGCGTAGATCACAAAACGCGGAACAAAAAATGTTGTCCGCATTTCCAGCATTAATCGTGTCTTGTTGCGTGTGCGGTAGAAAAGCACGGGGCGATGACCCATTCGAAAGCAGCGTTGGACGCGACACGCTTTGTGCGGCGCGCCGTTGCCGTTTTATAATATAGAGGGCGTCCGCCCTAGCCACGGAAGCAGTCACGTGTGCACCAACGGTAAGGCGGACGGTTTGAGTTGTGGGATGGGGGGGGTGAAGGTTGAGATAAACGCGTGATTGGGTGGAAATCAGCTCCACTTGGCAATGCTCCTTCTTTTGTATGTGTGTTTTGCTCATAAGTCAGTTTGCACGGCACACGAAGACAGTGCGCAGTTTGTATGTGCATCGCCAAACGCAGCGAGACTCGAGCCGTTTGAACCTTGAGCCGCCGTGCAGGCAGGAGGTGGACGCTCCATGACAGCTTGTTACAATGTGCAGCGGAGTGCACACGAGGTGGGGGGGGGGGGCTTGTACTACTCGGAAGTACCCGGAAGGGTTAAAAAGAGGGGCGAGAGGTGACGGTGGCGCTCATATAGCTGTGGCGTATGATGGGAGGTGAGCATCGAAAGAACGTTTGAAACTGTTATGGACCGGCGGAAGTATAATCGGTGCGGCGTTATGTTGAACCGTGACCAACTGCTCACGGCGGTGTCGGCGGAATGTCACTGTGATCTGTTGGCTTATCGCCATTCCTTCCGTGACGGTGCGTCTTTGCCATATGCGCACCGGTGCATCGGCAACCCTTCTTGCTAGTGAATCACGCTGACACACCCCCCCCTTGTGCGCTAGCGGGGGGGTCAGCTCAGCCCGGAGGGCTGAGCCACAGTTTACTGTGGTCACTTTCCCACATCGTAGCCGATTGCGCAAGCGCTCGAGCCCGTGAAGCGCCCGTCAAGCAGCAACCACGCCCTTTGCGGTGCGAAAGTATACAACGGCAGTGATGCGTAGCTCGCGCTGCGAAGGGTGAGGCTAGCTGGTGACAGAAGGCAGCGCTACGCCAAAGGGCACGTGGTGCTGCCTTTGTTTTGTTCACGGTTTTTACCATGTCACGCACTATGGCTTCGAACTAGGCAGCTGTGTTTGACGAACTGTCCACTACCCCGCTACGTGCTGGTGAAGCCAGAAAAACCGCAGCATTTACAACCCTCACTTTGTGATCATTATCCAAATGCTCCAGCGCAACCTTTCTCTCGTAGAACCCGGAATTGCATAGCACACAGGAGTAGTTGAACTTCTTGTGCACTGACTTTATGTGGTTCTGTAGATGTTCCTTCCTGCCAAACGTTGAGTTGCAATGTTTGCACCCAAACACCTTCCACTTCAAGTGTATGGTGTCCATGTGCCGCAGCAAATGATGCTTCTGCCCGAACGCTTTTTCACATTCATTGCAAACAAAAGGCCTGATTCGTTCATGCACCGTAAGATAGTGCTTCTCGTAGTCAAACTTTCGACTGAAACGTCCTGAGCACGTGCTGCAAGCGTACGGTTTGGGATGTTCGTCACTCATGTGCTCCTTTCGCACTTTCTTCGTTTCAAACCTGCGCGGGCAGAACTTGCAATGGTACTTGAAGGGAGAACAATGATCCGTTCGCAACCGTGCCTCAGACGTAACTGCATTCCCGCCCGCTGCTTTTGACACAACTTTCTTGAAATCCGTAGTATTCGACGGCGGTAGCGTGTGGTTCTTTGGTCTTCCACGAGAGCGTTTCACGAAGATCGGTGCTTCGTTTCGCACCGCATCTTGAGGGGTATGAAAGCAAGTGGCAACATTGGCACCACTGAGCTCTGAAAAGCACAAGTCCGGCTGCACATGCGGACGTGGAGACAAACGTAGGTCCTGTGTGCTGTGGGGCCGAGCCTGAAGCGAATGGCAACTGTCGCCCGAGATAGATGATGATGTAAACGCACTGGACCCCCATGTACCGGAGTCCATACAAGTTTCCATGGTTGCGTGTCCCTGCTTCGTGCTATAGTACATTCGAGATGTGTGGATTGGGGGCAGTAGCTGAGCGTCTGCTTTGTCGCACTGAGAACCATCATCACACAGTACAGGGTTGAGCAGATTCTGCAACGATATCAAACGGCTGCTGGCCATGCTGCGTATGAGGTTCGTGCAATCGGACGGGGCTGGAGCATACGGCTAGTCGCGGTAAATACGATTCTTGAAAGAACACTTTGGAAGCAGTAGTACCAGAAGGAGACGGTGTCGGAGTGGGAATGGTTTTTCGCTTTGTATTTCGCTGCAATGCCTACTCGAGGAAAAACGCCAGTGCATAGCTCATCGAGATAAGTGTTAAATACCGAAAGCGTTCGAAGTACGAGGGCTGCAGCGGTGCCAAGGTATCCTCCGATACTAAGTTGCTTCGTAACTTGCGCTGACGTCCGAGCCTTTATTTTCTTGTGCAAATTCGAGTGTCCATCTTCAGGTACCGTTGGTACTTGGGTTTTTACTTACGACCATCCTCTCTCGCGAGAGTTGCTTTGTGCATATGTGTGCACGCTCATATTCCCAATCAAGATAGAGCGAAATGTGATCCTACACTTACACCCCTTACATTGACCTTGAAGAGAGTACGTGTAGTCACTACAGTATGGACTTTCAGACTTGATTTGAGATTTATCTAAGGAAAAGGGTTAACCTGACCCGGGGCCGCAAACTCACTATATTTTTCTCCTGACTTTTCGTCAAGGATTCTTTGTCTGGTGGACCACTTTTGAACACACATCTATGAAATGGAACGAGTTCGCGCACTTGGATGTATTTATCTAAGCGTAGAGCGTTTTCGAGCTACTACAAACACGTTATGATTGTACTTTATTCTCTCAAAAGCTAGCAGAAAGGTGCGCAACTAGGTTAGGAGGGTTTTTTTTCCTGACTGATGTGTCATGGCAAAATCTCTGTCAGGAAAAGTCTTGCCCTCTTCAGATTGAAGAACGCTTTTGTTTTTCTTTTATTTGTTATTCAGTCAGATGGGCATTCGGTTTTGTGTGTAGAATGAAGCATGAAAGCCATGAAAAAGACGGGTTCTTTTGACTGCAAAACAGGGCAGCTGGCTCGCTTTTTCATCAGAGCATGGGCACACCTTTCGTGTGCTTGGCCTCTGACGTAGCGCGTTGAGCATTACAAGTGAGCAGTACTGAAATCACGAGCTAGTTTGACGTGTGCCAAGGGCATGTTCTCATCATCTTTGTAAGCTTGTCCTCAACTGAAGCGGCAACAGAGGAGGCAAATTTGGCGACCATTATCTGCATCGCAGAAGCTGTATGAGACTCAGTGTATTGTGTAAAAGGTTGCAGGGGGGGTTTCACTTGTTGCGCGTCTTCTGGTTTGAAACGGTTTTGCGCATATGACACGAGATTTGAGGCGATTCTGTCTTGTGTGCACACAGACGCAGCTATATTTTATATGAGATTAACGTTAACCAAGTTGTTAATACCTCTCTCTAGGTTACAGTCGTGGATTATAAAGAAACGATACGGTGGATTCTTGGTACATTTGCAGATGGGAGGCCTGCGGCGCTCACCACGTTGTATTGTAACATGTCCACCAGGAAGACAGCCGGCAGTCACATTAGCTTTATAATAAAAGTTTTATGGGTCATGTTTACGAAAGCGTAGGTGAAAGCGGTTCAGAAAATGTATTATACGTTTGAAACGTGCACAATACGGTTGGTAGGTGGAGGTGAGCGTTCGATCGCAATGCGACTAGGTTTGTGGAACATTTGAGTGTCCCTGATCTGTAAAATGCGCCTCCTTTGTGCATAGTTCAAATTTGTTGTCTTAATTGGGCCAGGTGTGGCACACACGTCGGAAGCAGCAGAAAAGGTCAGAAAGAAATGCGAGTATTGGGCTCTGATGGGGCGAAAGAGCCGCGTTTGCGCTCAGCACCGCAGCAGGGCAGTGAAATGGAACGCTTGTGTACGCTCTCAGTACACGTAACGGGGTTCGAGGAAAGCATATCACAAAATCAGCATGAAGTGTTGCCGTGCCAGTGTGCGACGATAGCGTGGCTTTTCTGAGCCTGAAGTAAAGCAACATAGTGGCACTATAGCGTTGGTAGCAACGGTACGCATGGTACCGACAGTACTGGGTGGACCATATCAAATTTGATGTGACGGCGGCTGGAATGTGCGCTTCCGTGGCGGGCACTGCAGGAGGCGGCGGCTCAGATGTGTAGCAGGCCGAAAGTTTAGACAAGTTTTTAAGTGCGGTGTCTCAAGAGAGTGTTGGGATTTCTTTGGGCGAGCGGAGATTACAGCGGCGTTTCGTTTTGGGTAACGCAACGTGTCACGCAAGACTGCTCTCTTTCTTTTTATAGCTGCGCGCCCTCTCGCGATGATTACACACGTGCCGTGACAGGCGTGTGCACCAATCGCACGGCACGTGTGCACAGAGCGGCGCGGCGCGGCGCGGCGCGCTGCTTCGGGCTCGCAAATGCGGGCGCGGCCATTTGATTCAGGCACAGCGGTTGAGACGCGCGCGCGTCGCGCCTCAACGCTCGGTACACGGCGGAGACGGCACAAGCGCGGCGGCGGAAGGCAGTGCTCATAACGGTTGAAGCGTTCTGAGCCCAAGCTGCGTTCTGCCACATTGCTTCCGCCGCCGATCTTTTTTGGCGTTTTGGGTGAAGGCGTCCCGCATGCTACCGGTGGCGTTGGTAGCTCATTCGCGAGCCGTGTGCTGTGGCATATATTGGCAACAGTGTGGGAGCTTAAAAACAGCCCTTTTTGAAAGAAGCAGTTGTGCGTTGCGGTTTTTGTGAATTGCTGGGAGTGACGTGTGGAGGGCATCTACTAGATGCGCGTGCGTTTAACATGGCAAATATGATGTGCAGCAAGTCGGGCTCGGCTTTCTGTTGACAGAATAAGGCACCGCCGGTACAGTAGACGCACAATGTGTTCAAACTGCGTGGGGATAATCGCAGATACGATTTGTCCGTCGTGTGACGTACCCTTGGTAGTTGAAGCTTTATTGATGCTGTTTGTTTCTCAACACAGTCACAAGCGCGTGGGTGCACGAATGGGCGCTTTAAATAGCACAGTACCAAGGAAGCAACTATCCACTACGATCGATCGTTATCGACAAGCGCGGCAAAGCAAGACGCCACTTGCGAGCGTGCAAACGCACGCGGGGCGGATGGCGCAGCAGTTACGTCCGGTGGCAGTGGGAGCAACGCTCCGACAGAGGCGCATCACGATGATCGTGATGGCGGATCCTGGCGTTGTGCGTGAGCGCGCTCTGAGCTGTCGTTGTTGCGCAATGCGCTGGTGCTTCCGCGAAGAACCTCTTTAGTTGCCGCGTTGCGGCTTCTTTACCTTACTTACCCTAACACCAAACGATCAAAACCTCACCGCTCGCTACGCATCCTTACCCTCATAAGCCCTTCATACGCGCCGCCTCCTCGCCCACCTCCCCCTCCCGCCCCCGGCCAACCAACAGCGAAACATCATCTCACATGCCCCAGCCTTATCCACCGCCACAAACTCTCTTGCGATCCATCGTTCAAACCTCGTCTCACGAGTCCGCGCGTTGCATTTCACACACGCGCGCGCCCTCAGCACCAAACATCCCCCCCCCCGCCGCGTTGATTAAAACCACCCGCGTCACGCTACGTAGAAAAAGCGCCGCGTGACCCTGAACCATATCTTGCTCCCACCTCCCGCGTTGCCCGCTACTTTGATCACATTCGCGCGCGCAGCCCCTCTGGTGCCCAACTCTTTGATAAAGTTTACCGTTGCTGCAACCACCGACGCTAAAGTTACTGTACCTTTGGTGCCGGTAACGCACAAGAAAAACAAAAATACCCATACACATCCACATCGCTCAAAACAACTCCTCACCAGATCACTTTTAGACAGCACGCACTTCCGAGAGTCGCGATCAGCCTGTAAACCCCTCCCCCTCCCCCCCCCCCCCACCCCTCCTTGACAAACCGTGGCTGCCTTTATTGAAACGAACTACCAGTTGTGTGCGCAACCGAAAAACATCTCGCGGGCCGCCTTTCCCAGCCTGTACTAAAGCACCACCTCCTCCGGATCAGCAATGTTCCTCCCACCTGCGCTTTCGCATTCCGATCCCCACCTCTTTTTTCCATTCCCGTTTCCTTCTCTCTGACCATTCCACCATGCACCGCACATACAACCTTCCCCACCTTCCCCCGCTTCACGCCCTCCATCCTTCCGCCCTTCCATCCCGACCGTACACACCCTCGCTGCCGTCCATCCGCGAACTGAAGGCTTCCGGTACAATACCGAGCACGTCCCCCGCTTCCTCGCACCGTGCACACAATCACACCCATGCGCTTTCGCCACTGCACTCAACGTCCCCCACAGACGCCCTTCGTGCTCCACACTCCCACCCACATTCTACTTGTCACAACCGTGGAAGCACTGCGCCCAGCTCGTCAACGCCGCACAAGTCGCGTGGCAGCAAACGATCCACATCAAGCTCCGTGCCGAGCAGCTCTGTTCCACCCCCACCCCCCCATGTACGGCAGTCGTTGTCTCTGGGCCACCTTTCGAGCGCCCGCACTCCGTCGCCAGCGACTGCTCACAGTTTCGGACAAATCGGTGAGCCGTCGACCGGTACCAGCTCTTCCACGGAGCCGAGGAGTGGCGGAACAACGAGTAGCAGCCCGACAAACACCTACTCGGGGAAGAAGCGAAAGCAGCCTGAACGTCAAGCATCGCGCCCTGCTGCACTGCGTGATGAAACGCCATCCCCGCCTTCGAGCGAGAGGGGAACGCGCCAGTTTTGCTTCAGATGTCGCTTTTGCCCTGCTCAGTTTCAGACGCGCACGCAGAGGAAGGAACACTTGAAAGAAAGGCACCCAAAGCCGTTTGGGTGCACCGAATGTCCAAGTCGATTCAGCCGCAAGTTCGACTACGAGAAGCACTTTTTAACCGTGCACCAGCGTATCCGCCCTTTCAAATGCGCGCAGTGCCCGAGTGAGTTTGGTCAGAAACACCATCTGCTGCGGCATAACAACTCTGTGCACTTGAAAGCGAAGGAGTTTCGATGTGATCATTGCGCCGGCAAGTTTGCCCGAAAGGAGCATTTGCAGAACCATTTAAAGTCACTTCACGGGTACTTTGACTTTGTGTGCACGTTGTGTGGGTCGGGCTTCAATGACAAATCTGTCGGCTTGTTGCATATGACCAATGTGCATAAAGTCAGTGCAGCGAAACCCGGAACACTCCTCGCTTCGCCCACCGATAGTTTGTAGGTAGATCGGGTTCCATACCAGAATACAATATATGTGGCCGGCCTTTTGCTTGTGAGGCCGATCATAATAAACGGTTGGGAGTCATCGGCAAGTACTCGATGTAAGTTTCCGGTCATGTGCTGGAGCTGTTTTCATGCGCATTCTACTTGGTCAATATGGTGTTTCGCAATCTCTTCGTAGTCGCAGTGCATCTCAGAGGAACGCATACTCTTCCGCTGTCAACATCCACCGCCCGGGAATCTTGTTCGCAAGTTAACTGTTGCTGTAAGAAGCAAAAAGTACGCCTGAAGGAGGCTGTAATGGTGCACGAGTGTGCATTGCTCCGTCGCGCTAAAACGCATGGTAATCTCAACACCTCCCCGTACTATAATGATTTGTTCATGTGCAAGTAGAAGCGGCCTTCGGCCGCGGGCGGCGCGGAGCGGCGCGGCGCGCTGCGCCGATTTTGTGTGTTAGTTGATTTAGTAGCGTTCGGAGGCTCTCCGAGCACTTTGCTCGCTTAGGTTTGCAATAACGCTCGTAGAACCCAGGGGCGCGGCGGCGCCTAGAGTATCTGGAGCCGTAGAGGTTTGTGTGTAGCTGCCTAAATTGACTGCAGTGCCAGCCAATGAAGGGAAAGCGCAACACGTTGCTCTCTGTAACTGGCTGGCACTGCAGTCATTAGGGGAGTGCCAGCCACTAAGCAGCCAGCTTTGCTGCTGCTGCTAAATTTTTTAAATGGTAGGGAGGCGTTGCGCCAAATGGTACCTGGAGCCGTAGAGGTTTATGTGTAGCTGCGTAAATTGACTGCAGTGCCAGCCAATGAAATGAAAGCGCGACACGTTGCTCTCTGAAACTGGCTGTCACTGCAGTCATTAAGATTCGGAAATTGACAGATAGCCAACCGGCAAAATGTTCGGCACCGCCTATCTGCGATTGGCAAATACGAGCGCCAGCTGATAGGTCAAGTATTGGGGCCAAATTAAAAACCATAACACCCGATAAAACAAACATGGAAGTGCCTAGCATCCTTCTTGCACACAAAAAGCAATTGTTCTGTTCTATCTACCTCAATCGCCGCATCAGCTTTGAAAACATGATTCTCAAAACAACGCTAAATCCACTGATATGAATGCAACACCAGCATTTTCTCCCATTCATTCAAAATCCAAGAACATCAGTACTGCCGCTATACCATCAAAGATTAACACAACCTTAACAACAAAAGCACTCAATGTCAAACGAAAAAGCCACAATAGAAAACCAAAATTTAGCGAGGATGCCTTCGCTGGCTTGCTTGATATATTAGACCGCGTGGAACTTATTAGCGCTAGTATGTGGACGCTTGTAGCCGAAGAATGTAACTAGTAGTACGAACAAAACTCTCACTCTATGCATTATCTACATTTTCTCTCAAACACGAATTCGACAAACTTTGCAACGCCAAAAAGCCAACAGGTGATCCTACATGTCCTTTTGATATTCGTAGAGTAAAACATTTTGCCCCTAGCATACAAGGAACAATAGCTAAAAAGCTTTTAGAAGGCGATAGTGACGGTAAAGATGATGCAGAACAAAAAAACCCTGTACAGAATGTAGATAATACAGCAGCATGGATTGATTTACGTGAAAGAAAATATTCAACTAGTAGGACCAGTTTACATGGCAAGAAAAAGAAGGTGGAGGACATTTAATAAGCAGCATTGAGTGACTGATGCATTTTATCGGATTAAATACTAGTTATTTGTCAACTACAGTAAAACGTGGCGTACGAACTATAGAACATGACGAAATGGTTGTGAAGGTTGTCAAGAAAAAAGTGACGGCTTTGAGGGAAGGTTTGAATGAGAGCATTGTGGATAAGGAGGCCATGATTTCTGGCGCTAGCGCTGCACTTCACCCCATAGTGGAAAAGCTGTCTAACAGCGCTGGTGCGGCAAATCAACAGTAACAAAATCGTTCAGAAAGCGCTTTCGGCGATGATGGTTTCCGCTCGAGCTGTCTGTAGCTGTGCGGGGCAAATGCGCGAATACGAGCACCAGCAAGCTTTAGCGGGCACTTCCCTCCTAGGGCTACAATAAAGGAACCGGATTGTATGTTCCCGCAATTCGATTACATCCCATGATGCGCGTGCGAAAATTAAAAAGGCGAACAGCCAGCTCAATAATGATAACTCGATGAGCTGCGTCCGTAGTAAATATAGAGCGTAGTCGTTGGAACGGTCCCTTTAAAGCTCTTATACCCTATTCTGCGCTTCGCCTTTCACTTGGCATAGCCATTTTCATAATGAGATCTATTTACGCGACCTCTTCCCACTCTAAAATATCACTCGTTTCGTTTGTTTTGCAAGCTCGCACTATTTTGCCGTTTGTACACCTGGTGGTATTCACAAACGCTGAGTCTCCCAGGATAGCCATAAAAAGGGGCGTTTTAGCGTCGGAAAGCTTGTCGTTGTAGAGAGCAGAGCTACTTGCCAGTTTTTTGTCATGCCAGCTTCCAGGAAAGTTGATAGCAGGTTGACTGATGTCACCATAGAAGTTAAACACAAACAGATTCGTGACTTCTTCTTGTTGAGTTTAGCCCTCGTAGTACGCATTCTGAAGGTCTGCATTAGCGTATTTTTGACATCTGAAACGACCACCATCCGTTATCCCAAACACCCCTTTTAGAAGAAGGCTTAGCCTACGATTGCTCTCTAAGAGCGCAGCAGAGGCCTTTTCTTCTTCTACTGATGGCCAGCGGACATAACACTTTTCTTCGTGTGGGCCAGTTGACGCCCTCATAAGAACAAAGAGATCAAATTACAACCAAATAGGCAGATTACATCGAACAATTCCGAAGAATGGACAAAGTTGATAACATTTGCTTTTTGTCTTCAAGTAGTTCAGCGCTAGACCTAGAAGGCCAATTGAATGCAAAAGTAGCTTCTACCACGCTTAGAAGCTGTGCATAGGAATGGAATACCATGGTTATGTTGTTGTTGTGCAGTTATGAAAAGAGGTAAAAGCTCCTCCAAGAAAAACGACATTGTGAAGTTTGTAGATATGATGAAATCATTGTCGGATCCCCACTCAAGAAAAACCTGCCAGGTTGTATGTTCAGTTGTTCGCGTTGGAGGTAGAAGCGCTTTGCGTGTGTACTAGGCTGCGCGGTGAGTACGGCTATAGATGCGTTTATGATTCCGGCGCTTGATTGTTAATAATACGCTTAATGTACCTGTGTAACTGGGTATGAAAGCAGCTGCAAGGGCTCGTCGAAGTCTCACGATCATAATAGCATATTTTGGACTCAAATAGTTTTGGCGGAACGTTTGACAGTTTGAACGGACCCTCCGAGGGTCCATTCTTCTCGCCATATTTGGCCGAGCACAGGACAAATGTAGAGTGACTTGGCTTTCTTTTACTGGCCAAAATTTGGCGAGGACAACCATCTGGAAATTTCCGAATGCACTCACTTGGCGAGTGCCAGCCCCTAAGCAGCCAGCTTTGCTGCTTCTGCTGAATGTTTTAAATGGTGGGGAGGCGTTGCGCCAAATGACAGTTTTGCATGCGCGTACGGGGGCATGCAAAGCGGTTTTGAGGCGCAACGCTTCCATTCCGTCAACAACAACCCCCTAATACGTGAGAAGAAGTGTGTGGCCGGCAGAAATCACAGACTGTGCCGCCGGCCGCTCCTTCATAGAAGATCCTATCTTCTACTTTTTGTAAGCCTAATTGAAGGAGAGTACCGAATGCAGTCTCAATTTGGAGTTGCATTCTAACTTAAAGAATTACAATGCAACTCTCTCTACTTGTACCTCTCACACTATCCTTTACAAGCAACTCTAAATTTTTGTGTTTGAAACAGAGAATACAAGATAATAACTATGCTAAAGTCTGTAGCTTAACAGCTACCGTTTAAAACCTCTTGTACCATTTAAGAAACTAGTAGGAAAACATTTGCGTACTATAGAAAAAGGTAAGGCTCTTGCTTAGTTTGATTTTCTCAATCTCGTTTTCAATGAGTTCTGTAAACATTCACAACACAAAACACAAAGGGTTAAGAATGTAGTAAAAAGAAATTATCTAACACCAACAAGAATAGAAAGCTTTTATAAGTGGTCTTGAGAAATAACTTTCGTCATGATGTCCGATTGATGAACTTTGCTTCGTATCTGCGAGATACTCAGGACCATAGGCTTCACAAGTTCCCTAACATGATGGAACTTCAGTGCAATCTTTTTGTTTCTTTCAGAGGTGTTGGATGCATTCAAGATATAATTTGCAGTGGAGCAGATGGTACTAATACGAATCGGATACATGTATCGGTTCATCTTCAAGAATGGTACCATTTTGAAGCTCCTAAAACATTCTTCGTAACCATGTTAGCAGCTTCCCACAACATGACAGAGCAATGTATTCAGCTTCTCCAGAAGACAAAGCAATGATTGTTTGCTTCTTCGTCGTCCATAACACGGATCCATTGTTCACCTTCACTAGTATGCCAGTTGTAGAACTTCTAGTTTTGTGACAACCAGACCAGTCAGCATCATAGAATGCTTCCATCGGAGCACGACTTTCCGACGGGAAGTAGAGACAAATGTTGTTTATGCCTTTCAAGTGTCTTAAGACGTGTTTTGCCAGTGCAATGGCCCTCTGACAAGGGTTTTGTACGTGTTTCGCCAACGTTGATGCCGCGAAAATATCAGGCCTCGATGCCACTGCCAAGTACATCAAGTGACCAACCAATTTATGGTATTTTGCGTGAAGCAATGATAGAAGAATTGTTTCAGCATGACTTGTCACCTAAACAGTACAAGTCGACGACAATGGAGTCTTTGCCGAGTTTGCATTGCAGAGATTGTAATACCGAATTAGTTATTCCACATACCTCTCTTGGCTTGAACGAATGCCATTCTTATTTCTTTTTTATTCCAGATCTGTCATGCAGCGCAACTGCGTGGAAATCACGATGATGCTACTCATAGGAATGAGACGCCGTTACCGTGACAGCTGTACCGCATATGAGTTGGAACGGTGCGAGGTGATTCCAATGGGATGGGTTAGAGTGTGAAGTTTCACCTAGGAAGGTAGGAATCTAGAATGGATTGCAGGATGAGTATGTGCGTGTGCGCGTGTGCGTCAGCACCATGCTATAGTGTTGGTTTTAATTGGTTTGGCCCCTCAGGGTACCTGAAACTGACCTAATTTCGTGTGTGGACGTGAGGAGGTGTGCACGTTTGTATTTAATTATTAAAATATATTATGGTAATGTACCTACTGAGGTGAGCGCGACTTCGTCGTCACGAGCACTAAATAAAGGTAACCCGAGACTTCGGTCACTCATAAGTGTTCAGTTTGACCTGAGTTATTCGGCTCTGAATTATGACGTCGTTGCGCCATGTACTACTCCTCGCGGAGGGTCACTGCATTTGGTTCGCTCAATTCACCCGCTCGGTAAACCTACAGATTTTATGTGTTATAATTGTTGTGTGACAGTATCTACCGTGTGTTACTGGTATCGGCCCTGTATTGGGTAATTCTTGCGCTACATCTCGTGCATGTGCTCCCTCCTTCGGGTCTGTTTCCGCTTTCCGCACGACCTGCCGTGTGGTTTTTCCACGTCCTCGGAAGGCACCCTTCACCGGGTATATTCTCAACCGCCAAATCGCGTAGCACACAAGTCTCTGGTTGTACCGTCTTTCTGGCCACGATTCACCTTTCTTTATCTACCTCTCTGGTCCATCCGAAATATCTACGTAGTAAAACCCGTATTAGAAGTATACAAAGGGCTCTGCCACTGGGTCTGCCTCCACAGTGAGCAACGTGCCGGACACTTGATACCCAACCTTCGAATTTTGCACTACAAGACCAATGAAAGACCCAAGTGTGGCCTCACCAAGAAGTTTTACTTGAGACAATTTCTTCATTTTGGCCTTAAAGTGTTCCAAGAGAGACTTTGAATCGGACAGAGTCAGATGGTCTTTTACAAAGACGACAATAATTATTGCGCCACTTCGTGAACTGTAAATGCACAGCCAACTGTCCGTCTTCGACGGCTTAAATCCCAGTCAAAATGCCTCTGTGTGCAACAGAGATCCCCAAGTTTGTCCCGTTTGCTTTGCAGAGTAAATGGATTTTAACAGTAAGCAAACTTTACCACGAACATAAGAAGAGCCAGAGGCAATCATGGGTTGCTCCATTATCAACGGTTCTTCTAGGTAACCGTAAAGGTAAGCGTTGCTTATATCCATGGTCTCCAAAAGCAGTTTTTATGCGGCTGCCTTGGCCAACGCTAGTGGGAATGTTTCGAGCCAAGCCACAGGTGCGTACAGATTGTCAGGATCGTATTCCAAATATGGTCTTTGCATATCGCCTATTACGACACATCGAGCTTTGGGTAGTTTTTTTGGATGACTTATACTTATTTATTTCCCGTTTAACGTCCAAAGGAATGGAAGTGGTTTCATTCTGGCCTTCCTCTCAATGAGTCTCCAAGTTTTCCTTTCAACGAGAGCATCGTATTCTTTTTTGATTGCTTCTGCCCATATGGGAATACGTCTTGCTTCCTCGAAGGTTTTCGGTACCTTAAACGAGTCGTTTCCATCCTTCGAGCGAGAGTGTGCAACTGAGCAGTGCACGAGAGCGGCGTTATGGTACTGCTCTTCTTCTTCATTGAGTCGCTGCTCAACCTCATTTCAGCACAAGGACGAGAAGTCAAGCAGCTTTTTCATGGATACTAGATAGTGCTTTGATTCCTTGAAATCTTTTTGCCTGACCATGATCACCTTCTCGGTAGAAGGGATGTAAAATCTGTATCGCTTTTGAGTGCTTTGCATTCCAACGAAGGGTCTCTTCAAAGATCAGTGTAGTAACTTCTTGTTTGGTGCAGTATCAGAAAGATAGATATACGCATGACTTTCCTGTCTGAACTTAAGTAGAGTGGAGAACTCTAGCTTTTTACCAAACCATTCCGTGTAAAGGTCTTTCATACCGATTCTGGAGTTTGGCAAGTGGTTTCATATTCAATATGCATGGGATATGGCTTCATCCCAAAGCTGTAGAGGTAGTTTGGATGCGTAGAGAATTGTTCGAGCCGTCTTCCGCAAATCCTGGATGATTTTCTCAGCAGCGCCGTTCGACTCGTGTGCATAAGGTGGTGTTTATTTAAGGATTATTCTGTTTTCCAATGCATATGTAACGAACTCGATCGCTTTATTCCCGCCCGCTCCGTCAAGACAAACGTGGTACAGACGGTTTTTTGGTTGTTCATTTTCTGCAGGAGCCTTGCACCACTTTATGGAAACGAAGAACTGTGATTTAGTCGATAGGGAGTAAAGTGATGATGCACTTGTGGCTTCATCAAGGAGTAACATCATGTAATTTAATCCTTGTAGTGACAGTGGGGTGATTGGACCGGTTAGGTCTTTGTGCGTGAGATCCAGTGGAGTAGTCGCTAAGAATGAGGATCGTTGTAGTGGAGCTCGTCTCGCTTGCACTTCAAAGCATGATTTGCAATGGATGCTTTGAACATCGGATTGCGACAGATCGGGGACACCGTTGGACTAGTGGACGGTGGAGAGTAGTCAGTCTTTTCCAGGATGTCCTAGTTTTTCGTGCCAGTCTTTTGCTGTATCTTCTGGTGCTGTAAATCTGGGCTGAGCACAAAGCTATGGGTTTGGGTTTGGTAGTGGATGAAGATGGTTCCTCGCTGTGCTTTGGTGAAGCAGTGCTTGGTTTCAAGAATCCTTTATGAAAAACTCGGTAAAGGTATTATCACTACTGAATGTGACAGTAGTATAATCTGCCAGCACTGATATAGATACGAGATTGGAATCAAAAGACAGTGTGTGTTATGCATGTAAAGAGCTTTCATCTCCAAAATGCAGCGTGATCGTTCTTTTCCCTTTTATCTCAAACTCTCTGTCACATGTACGCACTGATTCATTCTCCATGGATTTGTAATCCCAGAAGAGGGCCCTATCGTTGACGAAAGCATGACTGGTGCCACAATCCAGTCATATAACTGCCTCATGTTCGTTAAAGTACATTTTTGCCTGTGTGATAGGAACAAACCCACGAGTTTCGGTGTTCTCTCTATCAGAGTTGGGATTGCTGGACTTTCTTCCGTCGGAGTGCCATTCCTTTGATCTGAAGTTGTTATTACGCAATCGGTTTGAAGATCTTTTCCGGTAATCCTCGTTTGGTTTGGATTGCTTTTCCCAACGACACTCGGATCGAATATGGCGTAGTCTTCCGCAATTCCAGCATCAAACCGTTGTGGATCTCCTACGCGGCTTTAGGATTGCGGTTTTGGACTTACGCGCGGCCATATTGGGGTATTAGGAACCACTTTGTGTATCAGCGGTTTTAATGGTACTAGTAGAGTCACGGTGTTTGCGGCGATTTATTTCAGATCTTCTCAACGAGACCACCTGGTCTTGTTCCATGTTATTGGCACCTGCGAGTAATTTCATCGCCATTAATGAGTCTGGCAAGGTTCTCAATAAACAAGCTGTTCGCTCCTTGTGGGTTAATGGATCTCCGAGACGAGTAAGCTCAAGGAATATTGTTTCCATATCATGGAGATGATAGGGAATGTTTCCGTCATCCTTGAACAAAAGACTGTTGAGACGTGTCGAAGGTTCATTTTCTTTTCAATTTTGTTCTTTTTGTAAGTAGTTTCAAGATTAGTCCAAACGTTTAATGCAGAACATTGCTGTCTTTCAAGAAGATCTGACACGGCAACAATTGGCTAAGCACCAAGGTTCTACACAATCTGTGATCGTGCTCTTCTATCCACGTTAACCCATCGGCGGCGAGCTTTGGCAGAGTTCTCACTTTCCAATGGGTGGACATCCGTTAATAAAAAGAGAACTTTGTCAGCGTTCGTTATGTCCCGAACATGTATTCTCCAGGTGCAATAGTCCGCCGATCCTTTAAGGCATGGGATTGTTCCCTTGCCTTCTTCTCTACTTCCATTCATTTGTTTGAGTTAAGAGTGAAAGGAGGGTGATGAACTCTAGCAAGCGAGGTTCTTTTGGCTAGTCTGCTTGAATTCTAGCTAGCGAGGTTCCTTTCTGGAGTCTTCTTTTGTTCGGGAGCACTGACAGGAGAAAATACCTCCGTTACCCTAGATTTTTGACTTCTGGACCCCATTTTACTCTCTTTCGGTGAGTTATGACTTTCTGCAGCCTGCCAAGCTGCGCGAGAACAAGAGCGATGTGGGTTTAGTCCCTGCGGAACGTCAAAGAGAGGTTACTAACTGAAGACAGGTTTTCACCAGTTAATCCCTTCTAGTTCTTTGTAAGAATCGAGCGCGGCTTTGCTGGCTAGTTAAAAAAAAGGCTTGTTGAACATCTCGGGCCGAAAGAAGAAACACCGTGTCACCAAATGCAGAAAGAGCACACTTCAGCTGAGCAGTTTATCCAGTGTGATATCAAATCCTAAAAATTATTTCAACTGCCCAATCGATTTCCGTCCCAGTACTCGGCTTGCGGGCTGCTCAGGCTTAGATTAAAAGTCGTGGTTGAATTTTCAAAGTAGAAAGAAAAATTGTAAAGCTGAGTTGTAGCGACCAACTAGAGTCTGTAGGCTTCAAGTTCGAAAATGAAGTCCACGGTTTCTAGAGAGGTTGTGATATATGAGAGGCGCGTTGCAGGGCTTTGTTGAGGAGAGGAATACGCAGTTGATGTTGAGAGGGCAGGCGTTCGAGTGGTGGGGGTGGGGGTGGGATTGGGGATCGTGGTGGGGGGGATTGACGTGGAAAGAGGGAACGTTCGGGGTTGCATTCGAGGGATGGGTGAGCGATGCTACCATGAAACGAAGTGTGTGACGCCCAGAAAGCACAAACTGCACCGCCTGCCGCTTTTTTATAGACTCTGAACGGAGGCGTTGCGCCAAAAAAACGCCCGCACCCCCTCTATGCGATTGCAAAAACCTGTATTTGCGCAACGTCTCCCTTCCATTCAAAACAACCAGCAGCAGCCTCAGCAGCAGCAGCAGCAGCAGCAAAGGTTAAAGCCTATTGGCTGCTGCTGTTTGTTGACTGCCACTGCTGCTGAGTTGCTGGCACTACAGTAAATGACTGCAGTGCCAGCCACTCAGCAGTAGCTGGCTTACACGACACGTGGCTGCTTTTTTGCACTGCGCCAGTGCAGCACTGCACAGAGCATATATACTGCACTAGCGCAGTGTCAAATGCATCTCGATTGCTGACCCTAACCACCAGTTTGCATCTCATTCAGGCTGGGCCAATAGTGCAGTGTCGTAACCTTTTGCTACTTTGGGCACTGTTGCTGGCCTGGGACATAGGCAAGGCTGAGCGCGTATGTAGGTCGCGACAAGAGTAACCCACTAAGTCCCACGGATCTGGGAAAGTTCAGGTGCTCTGCTGTAGTATACTGGTCGTTTGACGGCCATCCAGGAAATCTGAGGGTTTCCCGGACCTAATACCAGCTTGCTGTGCAGGGTCCGGGGTGGCCGCCTTGTCGTAGCTCTTGGGGCCGGAAAGCACAATTCGGTGTGTGAGTAAAGGTAGACCAATCCTTACAACCAGAGGCGGGTTAAACATCAAACGGCTTGAAAACTGGCTGTGCACACACCCCCCATCATAATGCAACAGGAGTGTGTCGAGAGTCCTTGTGCTGCGCACGACTGCATGGGGTAATTATAAGTCTTGCAGCATTCTTTTTAACTGCTCATTCGACTAGGAGCGGTGGGGGCAAAGCGACAAACTGGAACTATTTTTTCACTTTCAACTTTGTGTTATATTGGAATTTATTTTGGAGTCCTTTCAAAGTTTTTAGCGGTTTAAAAAAATTGAATTGATTGTTCCTTTTGTTGTTAAATTAAAATGACGCTAGGAGGTTCACGTCCATACTCTTGTGGGGCCAGACCGAACTCTGGAGGTGCTTGAGCGAATTCTGGAGGTGCACGAGCCAATTCTGGAGGTGTACGAGCCAATACCGGGGGTGCTCGAGCCAATGCCGGAGGTGCCAGAAAGAATTCTGGAGGTGATAGAGAAAAATCCGGAAGCGCCAAATAGAATCCTGGAGGTGCTCGAGCCCCCACTGAAGGCACCAGAGCCAACTCAGGAGGAGCCAGAGCCAATTCCGGTTCTGCCAGAGCCAGTTCGGCAGGGGCCAGAGTGAACTCAGACGGCGCAAGGCCAGGAACTGGACGACCCCGACGATTCCCAGTTCGTCCCGCTCCAGATGAGATGCCGGTAAATGAGAGCAGAGCGCATGTGCAAGGACCCATTGTTAATGCCGTGGAGGAGGACGAAATTACTCGTGCACCTACGTGCGTTTGCTGGGGCAAATGCTTCCAGGCCCACATCAAGACCAACTTTCTCTCCGATGCCTCCATCTCTCCCACCTATGCCTGTGCCTGCTATCAATGATGAGGGCCACACAACCGTGCAGACGGATGCGCACCCTTTGCTCCAAGTTGAAGAAGAAGAACAGATCGCCGTTCCGATGGAATTGGAAAACGGCGAGATCAATCCTGCTCCCTCACAGCAACCGCAGCAGCTTTCACTGCGGCAAGTTGAAGAAAAACAACAGATGCCCATTCCGATGGAAGTGGAAGAGTATGAGATCACTCCCGCCCTCTCACAGCTCCCTCAGCAACCTGCTCTGCCACAAGCCAAACAACTAGAAGAGCAGATGCCAGTTCCCATGGAAATTGAAGAAGATTAGATCACACCTGCTCCCTTATACCCGCCATAGCATCAGCCGCAGCACCCACAGCAGCAGCTTGATACTACTATCATGCATTGTTCTGGACGTCCGAATCGAGGACTGTATCGTGTGTACTATGCGTGGGATACCGTGGCTGATGAAGCTTGGAATGATCCAGCCATCCGTGCAAGCGTTCCAGAGTTTGAGACGCTTTCCAATGCCGGTCAAAGACGATGCGGAAGATGGGTCGAGCACGCACACACGCTCTGCTCCTGCCTGCATCCGGACTGCAAACTGAAAATTCATAGCTGCAAGTGCTGCCTATGCGTTTTGCTTGGCAACGAGACCAATGGAGTGTGCTGTGGAATTAAAAGAATGTCAGGAGGGGGCGTCACGTTCCGCAGAAGGCATAGCAGCGAGTTGGCTCGCAGTCTTTATAGCTTGAGAGCCTTTTACAGCCATTTCCTCAACTTTATTACGCTCTTCGCGACGACGCAAGCGTTCATTGACATGTCGTATGTGACTGGAGGCGGTACCTCCTTTCTCAGACTTGAGAGCAACGCAGGTCTCGCTCTGCCCACGCAGAACCAGAACAACACGGGCAACAGCTTTCTGTGGGGTACCAATCGGCCTTCCCTAGATCCGACTCACTCTGCTCGTGCCAATATTCGTGTGTTCATTCAGGACATCAACGTAAAAGACATCGTACCAAAGTTGTATGATTTGATCCAGCCGACACCAGACGTGGTGCGCGAACGTTACCGATCCTTGCCTTGCACGCAACAACAACAACAAAATGCGGAGACCGCCGCGGGTATCAGGGTGCAAGCAGCAGAACAAGGACTAGTCTTACGTGGATACAAAAGAACCTGAAGTACTACAGTCAGTGCACCTCATTCAGGTGCTGGCTTTCTCCCTGAAGATGTTCCTGGTGGGGGTTGAACCATGATGAGAACGCTCTTGGTTGATCCGACTAGCCTGTACCGAGTGGAATCTCAGGTACCGCACTTGATAGAAGGAACCGTAACCAAAGAGTACGCTGCAATGACGAATACTGGTACTGCTGGAGCACGGGCGACTGCGAATGCCCAAACCATGCGCAAGTGCGGTACCGACTTATAAAACCGTCATTCAAACTTGCACAGAAGGGCAATTTCCGTCTTCTCTACCCGTACCATGATCAACACGAACCATTTGACATCGACCTGTTACAGGATGCCAGGAACACCACACAGCAGAGCTCAAGTCTCGGGGTCAACGAGTGGAAGCTCCGAGAGCTCACCTGGGCTGAGAACGGGAAGCAACATCTGTACTCAGACAAAATCCGCCTAAACAGTGCACCGATGATGCAGATTTGGATGCTCTGCACGTACAGAAACATTGAAGACATGCCACTACGTTTCCTGAGGACAGAACCGGCATGTATTGTACAAGAGCAAGAGATCCAGAAAGAACAACAGCAATCAGGTCATGTACCACAATCACAGCTCGCACAAATGGGACGCATATTTCTGCCCGAAGACTCGGTCCACTCAGCAGCGTACTGGACGAACAAGCGCATGGATGTACAAGCGATCGTAGTGCGGAGAGGACCGCCTTATTTTCATTGCAATCATTATAAACATCTGGAGAAAGGACATCCAGCTCCTTGGTATGGATACCAGCAATCGGAGCGGATATAAGTCATAGAGTAACCGACATCGACCGTTTGGCCGACCAGATCTGATGGCAAGGGTGTACAACCAGTACGCTAACAACTTCACGAAGGAATTTGAGAAGAACGCAGAGCACATCTCTGGATTGAAGTGCCTGGGGCTTGCATAAAAGCTCGAGTCTCAAGAGCGCAATGTACCTCATCACCATATGCTCGTGTGGCTCGAGAGAGGCGTGATTGAAGACGTTGATGTGATCGACGAGCTCTTTCGTGCATAAGTTCCCTTTGCCGCAGAAGACGACGCGTTGCGTGCCCTCATTCCTTCCATGCACAGGCACCGCCACTTCCCCTATTGCCAGAATCGCGCTGGCCAGTGCAAGTTTGGATACGACGGCAACATGATTCTGGCGGAGACTTACATTGAAGAAGATTCGAATTGCGTGGTCTACCGCAGAAGAAGGCAACATGACCCAAAGACTGTGCCGTACAACCCAAGTCTGACCAACACGTACTGCTCTCATATCAACGTAGAACGCACGCAAGGAGGGGGCGCAGGCGCAGTGGCTTATCTGATGAAGCACGCGTGTAAGCAGCCCAAAGCTCAGATGGTGGTGCTCAATGTGAGTGGTGCTAATGAAACAGGCACGCAGAACGAGTAGCAACAAAAGCTGCAGGTGCAGAACGACATTGTTGCATACATACGAGCACGTGTGGTAGGCGCCATCAACGCAGCTTGGAGAATTTTCGAGTTTCGACATGTTCACATCGTACCAAAAGTAGGCGATTGGCCATCCACTTGGAAAGAGAACGAATTTTTCTGCTCAGAGGTCCAAATTAAATCCATTTTGCATCGCTACCGTCTACGTTGGAGAGATAATTTGCAAGGCCCGAAACATAGGCGAGCCTCGACTAACTTTCGTACTTTAGAAAAGTTCGATTGTATCGCAAGCTTCCAGCCCACGTGCTTAACCAATACGACGGATACAGCACTCAGGTGCCCACAGACGACTGCGATCCGCCCATGTACGTGGTACAGCACACAGAAGACGAGCAGTTTGTCCCAGGCATCAGAGGTGTTTCACCGTCTGACATTGAATTCCTTGCTCTGCGCTTGCTGCTCATGAATCATAGCTCGAGCTCTCATTTATACACAAGAACTTTCATTGGACAACAGTATGGAACGTATCGTGACACTGGGATTGTAAGCGGACTGCTCACGGACGGATCCGAGTTTGATATTGCATTTCAAGAAGCAGTGCAGACCTACAACGCACCCTCCGAGCTATGAAGTCTGGCTGTCACACTTTACCAACAAGCCGCAGACCCAGAGAAAATGGCTGTTAAAAACTGGGATGCGCTAAGTAGCGACATACATACAGGAGATGAGCAGCAACGAAAGCAAGAAATGTGTCGAAGTGTGGTGGAAATCTCAGACTGGCACGGTGGGCAACTGCTTTGCGCTCACAGCTTCTTCTCTCGACACCTACAGCAGGATGATGCAGCATTAATTGAGGCAAATCGAGTTACACCAACTCGAGACGCGAGAGTGGTGCAAAATTCGTCAACTTAGCTGTCAAGGTACACCACCTTAAAACCTCTCCAAAGACAAGTCATTGACACCGTCATTGCCACATTGCAACAAAGGCAGGCACTGCAGGAGCGGACAAGCACTGCTGGAAACCTTTTCTTTGTGCAAGGATCTACAGGAACTGGAAAAACACACTTGCTTAGGCTCCTTCATGATATCACTAAGTCGAAAGGAATGCTCGCCAAAATGACTGCAACAACAGGCATTGCAGCATCGTTGTACGAAGGTAGCCACGCGTTACATAGCATGCTTGTACTGGGTGTAGCTGAAAAAGACAGTACAAGCAGCTTTACAGCCACTTTGTCAAAGTACGGTCCCCGAACTCAACGTGCAAAACTGCTACGTGAAATACAACTGCTCGTCTGGGATGAGCCCTCCATGCTCTCACGAAAGCTCTTTAAACTCATGCATGCGTTTCTCAAAGATCTTAATTGCATTGCAATCGAAAACCCACCTCCGTTTGGGGGCTTGATCATCGTTCTATCCGGCGACTACTCCCAGCTGCTCTCAGTGGTGCCGCAGGTGGACATGGAAGCCCAGCCGAGTAGAAATGTAAGACGAGTGAACACAAACATTCTCAACGAATTGCCCTGGAAGAGTGATGTGTGGATATTGTGCTGGGGTCAAGTGCTGTACCTCACCGAACAAGTACGCCAAGCCGATGATCCGGCATTTGCGTCGCTGTTGCGTTTCATTGCACGGAACACAATATCCGACAACGCTTCATTACCACTCAAATGTACCGGTGGCATGCAAACCGCCTCCCAATCCCTGTGGAAGTGGCTCAAAACACTACGCAAGGAGGATGTGGATCTGAGCAAAATTCTCATTGCGTCCACCAACCAGCTCGTGGGCAAACATAGTGCGGTAGCCCTAGATCTGTTTCCTGGTGAGTGCTTCACTCTTCCATCAGCAACAACCGTGCAACTTGATCGTGGACAGAACCCAGAGTCTGACATCGCCAGTACTATCGTTCCTGAGTTTGCATATCAGTATGTGCCTACTGGAGTACTGCCTCAAAACTTGGACTTGAAGATCGGTGTGCCAGTTATGGTAATTTGGAACGTGCTGCATCCCGCTGTGGTCAACGGAAAGCTGTTCGTAGTCGTTCATGTCTATCATTATACAATGTAGGTGGCTCGATTCGACGAAAACGGACAGATTCTGGAACGACAGCTCCTACATCGTATCCACTTCGAGTTTTCATTTGCAGAAATTTGCATGATTCGAAAGCATTTCCCCATTCGTCCCGCGTTTGCAGCTACCGTTCACGAAGGACAGAGAAAGACCATGGATTGATTGGTTGTGGATGTGTGATCCAACTTCTTCTACGCCGGTCAGTTGTATGTCGCATTGTCGCGCGTTCAAAGGAACGACCACGTGCTGCTCCTGCATGACCCGCAGCTTACATCTGCGAATGTGCATACAATTCATTCTATGCCTGTGGGCAACGCCAAAACAGTGAGATTTGAAGCAATTCAGTTCTGCATCACTCTCCACATCCATAATCATACTTCTTGCGTTCTTCATTTATAGAATTAAACTACTTGCTTTTCTGCTTTTGCTTTCTCCACCCTTTTTCTTCTCACCGCTGTTTACCACTCATCCACCGCGGCGCGCAGTGCCACCCCTGGCTGAAGGCCGCTCTCTCTTGTCATATCTAATGATTACTTGAGCGCCGAAGCGCTCACTCTGACATGAGTTTTTAGTAAAACAAGTCTCTGCTACCCAAGGGTACGAACGCAAAGCCAAGACAGTTTCACGTGTGCGCCATCCTTCCACCTATCGCTAGCTGAAAGATTGGTGCAGTCTGGCGGTCTGACAACTCAAGTACTTTACCCTAAATGGTTTCAGCGTTTGCCGCTTCTGGAACAACCAGTTCTCGCTGCACAATTTGTTTCTTCCACGACAACAATTGTTGGCGGCATGAACACCATTGAAGTCCAGATCTGGTACCGTTGATATTTGTACCGCTGTTACAGGAGGGATGTTTGGGAGAGCCTTTTCAATAACCTTAGTTCGCACGAGATATACACAGGGTCGGGGTTGGCTCACAAAATTCCTAAGACATCACGTTGCGTTTTCATGCCCAAGCAAGCTGTATTCGTGATGGTGTAAGCGGAAGCACAAGCGAGTGTAACCTTCCCGCAAAATTGCTGAAAGACAGCCACTAAGAGTACAGGGTATCGAGGGGTATGAAATTTGACGATCCCTTCGATAACAGGCTCCTTTGCGTTGGCAAGGCGGTAAGCGCAATCCGTAATCGGTAATTTCCAAGCATTAGTAGGATACTAGAACGTTAGAGAATATAATAGACTTAGAAAGCCAGAGCTGATAACAGCCTCTGTATGCAGCCAGACACGGACAACCGTGTTTCCCTTTAGTGCTAATCTTCTACTTCATCTATCTTGTTCGTGCGAAGTAGATTCCAATACGGTTCAATAGCTAGTCTAAATAAAATTATTGTAACTACCGAAACGTTCTAGAAGCTCCTGCCCGAACAGGAGATTCGAGACAAGTACGGCCTACAGCCGCACATTCACACTCCCTCCACTCGCAGAGAAGCTCCAATTCTATAGAACATCTTCAAGAAGAAGATCAGCCAGAAACATAGGCCCTACGGTACCATCACATGCGTACCAAAGCGGTTAGAAGAAGAGTCGAACCCAGGGCCTCCGAGTTAGCACCTGCCACATGGCATGTCCCATATAAATACCGGGCAGTTCGCTCTTAGCTGCCAGTGAGAACTGACCTTCGTCAAAAACGTGGGGGGCGGACGTGCTTAGCTGTGGCCCCATCACGGGTACCGCAAAATTGAGGGGTCCGCCTATGGTGGGTAAGAGGGGCTTTCCGGATTCCGTGCCGTACGCCTCCGTTCTTGCTTTTGTCCGAAAGGGTAACCAAGAGCACTGACCAGCAGCGGAGAACCTTTTCGCACTTGAGCGAAGTGTCTCACCAATGCGGATAAATGTTCGTGCGGTTATTATTGCACATGGTGCAAACCAAAGCGGCAATGCAAGTTAACAATCAGATACGGGCATTCAATATTGCACGACATAATTTCAACTTAATATCTCCCAAGCGGAATGATATTACCAGAGACCGGTTGCAGTATATCATTACTCTAGAAATTAGTAGACCATAAAGTAGGAGACCGATAACGGGTATTTGCAAAAACGTACTGAGCGAATCAAAGTTGTGAATAGCACCCAAAGCGGTCAATCCAAATCCAGACCAAAGTGGTATAACCAAAATAGTAGATCGAAAGCATTTATGCCAAAAGGCAGTTATCTGAGCGGATAATGTATTGCGCAGAGGTGACATGCCACTGTGCAGTAGCAAGAACCTTCCGAATCGGTGTAGGATCAGTCATCTTGGTCAAATGATCAGCCAAGTTCTGACCACTCCCAACAAAACCGATGTCAGAAATCTCTTTCGAGCGGTATCCTTCGTTATCAATCGCAATATCAATCATCAACCTCTTGTCCGAAGTCCAGGATCCTTTATGGATAGTATCAAACAGGGACTTCGAATCGGTAAGAAGACAAACCGGTAATGGGTTTCGGCTGAGCAAAAGTCCGATTTCAGGCAAAAGCATGTATGCGACATCGAACATGTCAGCGAATGCAATTAGCTTAGCTGCTACAACCGAACCGGTGACGCGAAGAGCCTCATAAGACTTGAAGCTCAGAGGGATTACTGTTCCAAAACGGTCAGAGAGGAGCACAATGTATCCCAATTGAGAATTTAAGTCCAAATTGTTGGCAAACAAAGCGTCAGAAACACCAGGGATACGGATGGATTCGATATCGAAGACTGGAATAGGATGGAAACGTCATAACACTTGACGTACTCAATCGTGTTCTTGATTTGATTCAATATCCGAATGCAGTCTTCTTCAAAGCGTTCTCTTGTCACCTGAGTGAATTGAGATACCTGATAAAGGATATCAATCCTCAGATGAGCGAGCCATGCGAGCTTCATCCGAACGGACGTAAAGCTTTCATACGTACCGTCAGTGGGAGTCGGTAGGATCTTCGCGACATATTGTCGCTTAGTGATCTGCGTATTTCCCGAGTGGTCATGCTCAATCCCAAAACCAGTAAAGGTGCAAGGTACGTCCGAGTCGGGTTGGGTATTGAACGTTTCTTGGGTTCGGTGGCAGAGTTCACGAAACACGTTCGTTCATATGCGGAGTAGGTCATCAGCATAAGAACCAGAGAGTCCTTCAAGGGTACCATCGCGGACTAGGTATTACAGAGCTGGATCGCAGCGCAAAGCTTTCATTACTAAATCCGAACGGTGGTGCTTATCTATGGTAGTGAACCAGAGGTCTCCTGATTCACAAAGTCCGTTCAACGGTTTCAAGAGCTGCAAGCACTGATGCAACTCGAGTTCAAATTCTGGAACGGGCTCAGCAATGTACAGATCATGGGAGAGTGATTCTAGTGACTGAAATTAGGCTTATGTTATGTCGTTTGTCCAAACATCGAAACCGAATAGAGTGGATATTGAAAGAACAAGTCGGACCGATTGCGGCTGAAGAGTTTGGCTGTAATGAGCCATGAGATGCTTCATTCGATCGGGGTGTCCTCTGATCACATATCGGGCTTTGAACTTTTCTTTTCCATTGTCGGTCAATTTGATTGTTAACACAAATCTCCCGGATAGAACATTTCCGTTTGGCAGTATGTCCTGTTTAAGGATAACCTTAAAGGTACCACGTTCAAACAATCCACGCAGTTCGGCCTTTTTGGCTTCCGACATCCGGGGATCTTTGGTGCGGGGATCACCAGCACTGAGAATCTCGGTCATGTATATATGTCATCCGAGTCGGAACAGTACTTGGCTAGGCCATCACGTAGGTCACACATGTGCGTGTGAGATAAATCCGATTTGGAAACATAAGGCTTAACCTGAGTGAAGGTGAATGACCTCAAATCCGAGTCGAGTGATAGACGTACATAGACGAGCTCAGCATCATTTCCCACTGCGGTCACTTCATAAGGACCAAGCCATTCTCCGATATGGTTAACAACAACGTTCTCCCTTAAAACAAGGACCTTGTCTCCGGGTTTGTAAGCGACGTTGGCCGATGACGGAACATTATGACGCAAAGCGCGTTGAACACGAAGCTTTACCATGTGTTTTTCTATCTCTCTCCGTGCCGTACTAGCTATTTTGGCTCTCTCGTCCAAAGTAGCCTTGGACTGCAAGTCCTCACCAACCATACGGAGTGAACGGAATTCACCGAATACGAGAACGGAGGGAACTAGACCTTCTGGGCCCAAGGTGGTGTTCATCGCATAGACAGAGAATGTGAATACGTTGCTTAGTTCCATGTTCGGCGAAACAATTTTCAGTTTCCTGAAGGTCTTCCGTAGCGTATCATGGTAGCGTTCACCTATTCCCATAGCGGACTGTGACTCAATATCAATGCGGACGACATCAATGTTCGATGCTTTCGCAATTGATATGAAGCTATTTCCGAAAGCGGAATCTCGATCCACCTTAACCCGACTCGGTATGCCAGTCTACATCAGAATCCAACACTAAACCATGCATCTTCCGATTTTCTTAGTGGAGATATCAGGCAAGAACCGATTGGCAGAAAAGTGGGTCTGCGCATCCACCATGTGGAGTACAAGCTTTCCTTCGAATTACATCATGTAAAAAATAATCTCTTTATTGAAGTGTAAGTTGTCTGTACCAAGTGAGACCTTAAACCAGTTCGGTTCAGATTGAATCCGTTGGCATGGGTCACATGTGCGACTTATTTCTTCAAGCTGCCTCTGCGTTTCCGGGGTGGTGTCTTCCGAAGGGGCCTTCCTCAGAAGATTAAAAAGCTTTTCCGAGGATGAGTGGAAGAACTGACGATAAAGCTTAGAAAGCTGCTGAGCCCTAAAAATTGTCAGGACCGGGAAGGAATACTGGGCGTGGAGATGTCCGTCGATCCTGGTTAACGGAACATGACAGTAATCAATGGCGTAAGAGTTCTCGTCGTCATTTACCAGCGTTCTCTTGATAAGCCTATTAGAGACCGTACACGGTGTTAACGAATGTTGGTCAAGCACATCCATTCCCATGAGAGCAGGGACATCTGCAGAGATAAAGTCGAGCAAGACTGGCAAAGATGGAATTCCGGCATTTATAAGGGAATCATGATCCTTCCCAAAGTTTCGTAAACGGAATCCACGAAGCGGAAATTGAGTTTTGAACTTAAGGGTTTAAGTCGTTTTCCGAAACGGTTATATATCCTACGTGCTTTTTTGATACCAATGACGGATCATGGTGCGCCTATGTCAACACAAAAGCCGGGGCGGAATCCTTTCTCAGTCCGCTTGGTAAAAGAGGAAGTTTATATAGGAGTTAAGGCAATGACTTCCTTCCAATGTCGGTTTTGTTTGAACCGTCTGCGCCTTGGGAATGTTCTTGCAGTGTGCAGCTACCTTTACCTTCGTTGGCTGTCTAGGAGAGGGCGCATCTTCTAGGCATCTTGATGTAAATCCGAACGGTCTTTGAAGCGAACTTGCTTCTTCGGAGTGGTAATAACTGAGGGCGGTGAGGAGAGTGACGAAGAAAGGTTAGTCAGTATCTCCCTTTCCTCCACGAAGTGAGATGTGTTAACTTTTTCCATAATTTGTTTTTCATCCGTTCGCTGATCATTCCACGTCAAAGCGTAGAACGTCTCAAGGGTTACTTCCAGATCGTCCAAATTGGAATCAGTGGAAGCATCATCTTCCTTGAGGGAATTCAAAACCTCCGATAAGACGTGAATAGCAGCTATACATTGCTTCAGGGACTATACAACTCCGTTCCGTACGCAGTTGAGCCTGGAGCCAGTCGGAGAATCACGGACAAGGTGACCTTCACTTCCACAGGTGTGGCATTGAATACGCTTGCCAACTTTCCCGAATGGGTTTCGTTTCCGTTGAGGCATCCGAGAACGGTTAGAAAAGCGTTTACGGGGTGCTCCGTACTACTGAAAAAACGTGCATGAAGCGTTCGATGAAGACTATTCCCCAGAAAGAGCTTTCTTTTCTTCTTCAAGTTGGATCTGTTCCCGACCGGCGGTCACAAATCTGTTGAAGGTAAACCTAGAAATAATCATCTGGGAGATAGGTGTCTCTGGCTAGGACTTAGTACGCACTGCCTTGCTCAGGAAGCGCTTCTCATGTTCATCCGAACGGAATTGAGGCGGGGCCTGAGGAGTAAGAATGTTGATTTTATCCACTAGGTGGCTATGGCCCAAGTCCGAATCGGTAACATCTTTCTCCTTGATCACCTAATAAATGATGATGCGTTTCAATTCGCCCTGCGCGGCGAGTTAACGTGCTTCATTTTCATACTCGTTCAACATAACCTTAATCATTTCCTGAAAAGTCATACCCCGTGCGGTGTTTTCGAAGAAGTATTCCCGAGCGGGTCCACCAAAGACATTAACGAAGAATTTGTGACGTTGCTCATGAGAGAGCTCGAACTGATGAGAACATACGTCATAGTCTGGAAGAGTATATCGGATGGATTGCTCCTTCGAACCAGTAAACCTCATGCCCTTAAAGTACGTGGTGACCGAGGCGGCTTTCTTCGAAGTTTCCCTAGTGGGCTACGTGGGTGAAATCGAGGTAGATTGTTGTCCAGAGGGTGGAAGATTACCGTGCGTAATACTATGAGCAGCCATCGCACTCACGTTCTGAGTATGTCCGGTCGAATTATTCGGATCTGTCGACTGCGGTGAATAATAATTCTTAACGTAGAAAGTCGGTGGTGGCTGCAGTGGTGAATAATGACCAGTACCGAGCGGCTGTGCGTAAAATGGATTCGTGGTTCGAATTTTCTTGTACGCGTTAACCATCTCAAAAACTTTGTTATTTTCATTAACATTTGCGGCAGATACCCAAACGAAGGCCATAAGACTTCTGCTTGCCCGATCGGTCGGTGACAGGGCATTAACAATAATGGACAAAATTGGAAAGGCATTGAAGAACCGTGCGGTGTCATGCAATAAGACGATTTTATAAGCTCCGTGACGGAATGTATCTCAGCTGAAGACGAGAATCACTGTCTGGCGAAACGATTCCATGTCAAATTCTACGGTCTGCAAGTCGTGCGAGCCATCCGCGGGGAAGACGCTCAACAAGTACTTCGCAAGGTCCAAAACGGCGTGCGAAATATAATCAAGAGCGTTGAAGTTATCGAAGCACCTAAGTAGCGAATCACGGTGCGCGGTATGGGCGTCGGTACAACTGCCCACAATGTTGGTAGCACTACAAAGAAATCAAATCCGGATTGACGATCTCTCTGATGACGGGCTCTTTTGCGTTGGCAAGGCGGTAAGCGCAATCCGTATTCGGTAGTTTCCAAGCGATAGTAGGATACTAGAACGTTAGAGGATAGAATAGACTTAGAAGAACAGAGCTGACTACAGCCTCTGTACGCAGCCGGACACGGACAACGTTTCCCTTTACTGCTAATCTTCTACTTCGTCTATCTTGTTCGTGCGAAGTAGATTCCGATACTGTTCAGTAGCTTGTCTAAATAAAATTATTCTATCTAACGAAACGGTCTAGAAGCTTCTGTACGAACAGGAGCGCCACCGCAACTACAGCTTACAGCCACACATGCACACGGTGCAAATCAATTAATGTGACTTTATTGAGAAGGGCCAGCGCGTGGCAGCGACCCTTCCTAGATGGAAATCATGTTTGCAACGGCGCTCATTATGCGCGTGGGTCTACCGAGCCAATCGGAACGCTTGGGTCTCAAGCGACGTAAGCAATCCGCCTCCAGGCGCTCGGAGCTGGTTGTCCCCACTGCAACGGATCTTCCCGCTTTGGAGTCTGGCGTAGTCCATGTTCAGGAGCATCCTGATGCTTGGGATCTTCTCCGTTCGTGAAGTACGAAACAAATCGACACTCAACAGTAGATAAGCTTTCGAATGACCCCATTTTTCACATATTTCACTACATTTTGCGAACAATACAGGATCGCGCTCGCGACGTTTCTCCAGAACTGAGAAAGGGGAGTACACAAGGGACTCTATAGGGCCCCGTCGTTGGAGAAGTTGAAAGGGCTCGACATGACCGAAGACCGGAAGGTCTACCCACATGACTATGTCATTGAACGTATGTAACGCAGTAATATTCCTCTGAAGGCGAGCTACTATACCAGGTTCGTGGGTATGGATACTCCGCTATGAATGATACCATGGAGCCTATCGAACATTTGCCTCGTTCAAAGTTTATACCTTACCACCGACGAGCTCTGACTGAGCTCCCGTAACCACTGGATAGAGCCCAGGTGAGATAGTGCTCCTATAGCAGGATAATTGAAGTGCGCCGCGATTCGAAGATCGAAGGAACTCGATAAGAAGAAGAAGAATACAGAAGAAGTTTATCAGGTCTCCAGGAGGAGAATATCATGTGTGAGACACACTACCGTACTGACACGGAAACCGAAAGTAACTCGGAAGGAAGAAGAATACCTGATTAAACCGGAAAAGAAGCTATCATGGTCATGAGGATTCTGGAAAAGAAGATTAGAAGGAAGGAAGAAGTTTATTCAAGAAGTCTATTCATTGATATTGCACGATCATTGCACGACCCCAGTTACTGGTTTCAGGGGTATTCCGTCGAGGAATTGGCACCCCCATGGGCATTCGAAGAACCCCAGAAGCTCAGTACATTCGCAGCCACCCAAGCAAGCATCCCATTCAATGTGGTATTTTCGGGGGAGGAGTTGCACCCCAGGACGTGAGCTGGCTACGAATGATCGCGAATCTCGGATCTCCTGTGCCCATTGGAGCTTTGATGACATTCCACCCTGCGAAGAGCCAGGCCGAAGTCTGAGTGCAATCATCCACCTCACGCTTGTCCTTCTTGCAGGGGAGCCCTCACCTTACTACGAGGCAACATTCCATGATGGCGGATGGTGTAATGGAAATATTGCCAACCATCCCCTTTAGGGTTGTCGATGCCAAACTTAAGGAGTCTCATTTAAGGCTTCATAATGGCACCGTAGTGGGGACAGGTCTTCCCAATCATACAGGACTGGCTCAGATCCTGCCAAAGTAATACCTTGGAGTACAGGACACTGTCACCGCAGTGGAGACTGATTCCTCACCCTCGCCTCCTAAGGAGATACCCCCTGCCCCCTGGCAGGGGAAGCTCCAAATTGGCGAAGAATTGGTAAATTAACCCCAATTGATAATAGAAATGTTATCCGCCGTTAAGGATATTAGGTCCGGCCGTTTGGGCCAAGTGAACTTGAACAAGCACCGGATCCAGTTGATACCTGAGTTGAAATCGTTACATCAACTCCCAAGGAGAGCCGCACCCCATGCACGGGATTTCGAGCGTGAGGAGATCCAACGCATGTTGGAAAATGGCGTGATTGATTCGTCCACGTCCGAATATACCTCCCCTGTGGTGTTCGCCAAGAAAAAAGATAGATCTCTGAATGTTTGTATCGATTACAGGCGTGTGAATTAGGTAACCCTGCGGGATTCGTACCCAATACCCCACATGGGTGTATGTATCGACCCTGTGGGCGATGCATCGGTATTCTATACCCTGGACGCAAATAGTGGATACTGGCAAATCGAGATGAACAACACCGATAAGGACAAGACAACGTTCACCACCCACTGTGGCATATTCAGATTTATAAGGATGCCTTTCGGAATAAAAACCGCCCCTGACACATTGCAGCGGGCAGTTGATATAGTCCTGTCAAAATTGAAGTGGCAGTACACCCTGCTATACATTAATGACGTCGTCATCTACTCGCGCACCGTTCAGGAGCACTTCACTCATGTGAGACACGTCCTCAAACTCCTGAACGATGCTAGCCTAACCCTGAAGCTGGAGAAGTGCTTCTTCTTCAAGTCTTCTGTAGATTATCTGGGACAAGTTGTGCTCCCTGGTCATCTAAAAGTATCAAGCAAGACTCAAGACGCCATCAAGGAAGCCAAACCGCCCACAGACCAGACGGAACTACGTTCCTTCCTAGGTTTGTGCAACGTCTTCCACAGGTTTGTCCCTATTTCTATCGAGTAGCGACCCCATTGAGCCGCGTTTTGGAGAAATATATACCCACACAAATTGGAATCTTGCCGGACGAAAAGTATGGAGCTTTTGACATCTTGAAGGGGAAGCTAATTGAAACTACGATATTGATTCTACCGAAACGGCACGAACGCATGGTTTTGGATACAGACGCCTGTAAGTATCAGGTGGGATGCGCTCTGCTACGGGAACAACTGGAAGGTAGAATGCAGCCAATAGGGTTCTGGAGTCGTAGCCTCCCCTAGGCAGAGCGGAACTAGTCCACCTCCGAGCGGAAACGTCTCGCTATCGTGTGGGCAGTACTAATGCTGCGCCCCTACGTAGAGGGTAATCGCTTCACTTTGAGGACTGATCATGCTCCGCTGAAGTGGATATTGTCCTTGACGGACGCCTCCGGACCCCTAGAACGTTGGAGGTTGCGCCTGCTGGAGTAAGAGTTTGATATTGCCAACCGCCCAGGCGTGAAACACCAGGCAGCGGACGATTTGTCACGTATATCCACCGATGGAGAAGATACAACCCCACACTGTTCCGTGCCTCAACCTATGTGGCACGGAGGAAGGAAGCGAAACTGCAGAAGATTCCGTGGAATATAATAACCCCAGTAGAAAATATGCTGGCATTCCTGAGGTAATGGCCGTAGTTGAGGAAGAGAAGGAAGTACTCCACATAACCATGCAGAAAATTCTCAGCGAGCAGAGCACGGACTGATTCTGTAAGGAGAGCCTCGTCACTACTGGACACACACACCACATCCCTCCTCGATATAGATAAGAATGGCGTGTTGGTGCGCCGTGCATCCCTTGAGGGCATACTCCGAAAGGTGGTCACGGTCAGCCTTTTGAGGAGAGCTTTCTATTGGTCACACATGGCCAACGAGGCTTTCCAAGCGGTGGCGGACTGCCGTTCATGCGCCACCACTAGGGGTACCATAAGGAAGCATAAAATACCCTTAAACTTATTTCCTTCTTAAGGTCCTTTCGAATTTGCGGCCATGGAAATTTTGGGCCCTCTTTGAAAGTCGGAGGGAGGATACCGTTATATCCTGGTTATCATCGACCAGTGTTTGACACCCGCGCCATTGCTCTGAGGATCACGACGGCTGGAGTAATTGCCGACGCCTTTCTGGAGAATTGGGTCTACCCGTACGGGATACCCCTGTAATGCTAACGGATAACAGTCCCCAATTTGGGACGAAAATCTTCGGCGCCATCTTAAGAATGCTGCGGATGAAACAGCTGTTTACTACCGCCTATCATTCCCTGATGAATAGCCAAGCAGGGAGGTTCAATTAGACCATCGCCTCGAGATTAAAACACTATATTGCGGAGCACCAGAAAGACTGGAACGAGTACTTGAGCCCGCTCAAGTATGCCTACAAACTTCAGGTGAACGCTCCACAGGGACTCCACCATTCAATCTAGTGCTATCAGAGATCCTACGAAGCGCTTTGAATGACACGCGTGCCAGGACGAACTTTTCGCACGGTCTTGAGACGCCCACGGCAGCCCACTCAAAAAGGGTAACCGTCAGGGGGTATGAGAACGCATTCGCGCTTGCGAAGGCTAGGTTGAACGCCTCTCAAAGGAGATACAAACATTTTTTCGACCTCAAGATGAAACAAGGCCCACATCGGAGGAAGTGGATGAAATCTTCATCTACCAACCCCAGGAGACGTCAGAAGAACCACGAGATGTCACCTGCAAATTGGCGGTAAACACCTTATGGTCCTACAAAATCCTCGCCACCTATAAGGATGCGATCGCCATCGAGGTAGACGGGCTCCGCGACATCGTCTCACGAGACCGGGTGACAAAATTCCCAGAGCCTCTCCCACGGAAGCGACTTCAGCAGCCACCCATCGCTCATCTTCCACCGCAGGCGACACCAGCGACAAAACCTGCCATGCCCCGTTTACCTAAGATAGTATTGGCGGACCGGCATAGCTCGTCCATGAATGCCGATGCCCTTCATTTAGGCAACACTCCTCGGGATACCCCGGACGTACTTTTGACACCCCAGTAGGACCCTAGATGCTGTGAACCACATCGTGTCGCACCGTCAAATCCGGTCAGGAATCAAGTACAACGTCAGATGGTACGGCTACACCTCAGCAGGTGATACGGAAGAACCTCCGGAACATATCCCAAAGAACTTCCTCAGGCGACACCACGCCAAACTGAAGCGAAACTGCAAATCTTCGTAGGCGTTTTCGTTTAAGAAAGGGAGAGGGACCCACAGTAGTCTATCTCCGCTTTCTTCACCTTCAGGAGACACACATTTTACTACACTGCAGGTTTCTTTTCGTTTCTTTTCACACTTATAAGGACTAATGGAAACATTTTAACACTAACACTTAGGTGGAACTGCTGTACCACCTAAGGGATAACTTTATTGGATTTAATAACTGGATCCGTACAGGCTTTGTCAACCGCCTAAAGGTTCCTACCAAAGCGCACCGCATACTCTGAATCCAAGCGCGCCTTCACCGCAGTGGTCTGGTTATCGATTAACTCTTTCAGGCTGTCACGTATTGCCGTCAGAGAATCGCGTTACGTAACCGTCTTCCGGAGCTCCACCAAACAGCCGCGAGTTTCACGCATAACCTCAACGGGAGGAGTTGGTGCACTGATTCCCACCACCAGGCAGGCTTGCACCAATTTCTAAAATGCAACTGCCATCGCACCTTCTTGTGACCTGAATGCGGTAGCAACCACCGAAGGAGCTGCGGATACCACCGTTGGGACAGACACACTAACCTGGATAGGAGAAGCCGGTCCAGCCACCGAAGGCGATGGCGACGGAGGAGCCCGAGAAACGAACGCAGGCACCAATACTGGAGGGGAGGAAGAAGCCGGCGGTGGCGCACTCCTCAATGCAGGACGCACCACAGGAGCCAAAAGAGCCGAAGGAGTAGGATCCACTTGGGCTGGATCGATCGCATCATCCTCCATGGGCAAAAATCCATCCCCACCGCAGGGAGTGCAGGCACCGACGCCAGAATGACAGTGACAGGAGCTGCAGCAGCATCCGCAGGAGTAGGAGAAGTATCACCACTAACTGCAGAAACTACGGGTAATTCTCCGACCGGCGAAAGAACTGGAGTGCTGATCGACAGACTCTGCACTTTAGGACCTTAATGCAGAACCCATTCATAATCCTGCGTTAAGGCGTTTCTCCAGGATATGAAAGTCGCCCGCACGAGGAGGTGGAAAAATGGGGCTGGAACGCACCCGATCACCAGAAAGAGTTACACCTGAGATATGAGCGGACGCGGGTGGATTCGCATGAGGGTAGAGCCGGTTCTTCGCATTGGAGGTTCCGAACGGACGCCGCACGGAAGGAAAGCGTATGCGGGGACAGCATCTGAAATGGAGGTAACAAGAATCGCCGCTGCAAGGAGCACCACGAGAGGACTCACAGAATCACTGAAGAAGATGAGCACTTAGTCGTAATGCACCTCGATAACGTGGTGCAATCCAATAAAGGGAGTAGGTAGTACAGTGGGTACTATGCATGCTCCTAAGGATGGGCTGTTACGGAAGATTCCTAACGGAGTACTTGTATTTTCTAACTGGTGCGACGTAGCACACCAATCCAAAGGGATTGTTCCAGCGGACTGTAATCCAATTAGGTAGAATAACCTAAATTAGATATTTATAGGGTAGAGTACATAGTTTCCGTCGAGGTCAGCTTGCGGCACTGTATATAGTGCGCCGCTGGAGCTCCACCTCCAGGGAAGTAAACTAAGCACCTTCGAGGCTTGTTCTAGTTCGTTTGGTTCAACCTCGTGATACGCACCTTCAGGTACACTATTACGTCATCCTCTAGACGTTGTTTCTAAGCCGTAGATACCCAGCGCGTCCCATAGCAGCGCCTGTAGGATTATCGCCCCCCCAGTGAACCCGCTCTCCGATTTGTGCTTGCGGATCTCCTTTCAGGATTCCCCCGGTCGCCGCTTCTATATTAAGGACACCACCACCTATTGGAACTCATCTGTTTGGCCGAATCTAAAAGTCTTATTTTACAGAAGTTGTGCTCACCCCTGTCTGTAACACATAACCCGTGCGCGCCCTACTACCATAACTACCACTTGGTTACGGTAAGCCCGCCTGGTTATCCTGCACCTCTAGTGGGCTCGTGCTGCCACACCCATTCAGTTAGCCCACTTCCATCCTTCTGGTCGAGCCTTCGTCGCGTTCCCGCCAAAGGTTTTCCAGATGAACTACCCGGCTGGTACTTGACACCCGATTGGTTGTACCACAGTATGCCGCTACATAGCACCTCTCAGTTTTCGACAGCCATTGTCTCTGGGTATGCGTTTTGTTGGTATAGTGCGACAACCAGACGTTGTAGCTCGGAGGGCGTGGTGTAGATTTGCACTGCTTCTTGGAACGCAAGATCAAACTCGGTGACATCCGCGAGCAGTTCGCTTGCAATCACCGTTTCACGATACGCTTCATACTGCTATACGTTCAAATTCCTTGCCGCTTCATAGGAGCTCCACCCGTGATTCATGAGCAGCAAACAAAGAGCAAACAGCTCAATGTCAGACGGTGAAACACCTGTGATCCTTGCCACGCACTGCTCGTCTTCCGTGCGCTCTACCGCGTACATGGGTGCATCGCAGTAGTCTGTGGGCACCTGAGTGCTGTCTTCGTCAGTTTGATTAAGCATACGTGCAGAAATCGTGCGATATAAACGCACCTTTTTAAAATAAGAAAGGTAGTCGAGGATTGCATATGCGTCGGGCCTGGAAAAGCATCTCTCCAGTGTAGATGGCTGCAATAAATAAAGGAGCTGGTTTGGCCTTCTCAGCAGAAATATCTGCTTTCTCTCCAAGTGATTGGCCAGTCGTTCTACACTAGGTACAATGTGAAAATGGCGAAACTTAAAAATCTCCAAGCTGCATTGACTGTGCCCGCCACACGCGCTTGCATGTATGCACGAATGTGGTTCTACACCTGCGGCTCTTTTTGCTGCTTGTTCTGCGTGCCTGTCTCATTAGTATCACTCACATTGAGCACCAACTGCTGAGATATGGGCTCATTAAAGGCGTACTTCATCAGATAGGCCTCTGTGCTCCCTCCTTGCGTGCGTTCTACGTTGATATGGGAGCGGTACTTCTTGGTCAGAGTTGGGTTGCGTGGCACCATCTTGAGGTCTTCTTGCCTCTTTTTGCGGTAGATCACGTGATTAGAGCCTTCTTCAATGTATTTCTCCGGCACAATCATGTTGCTGTGGTATCCACACTTGCACCCGCCAGCGCGATTCCATCAATAGGAGGAGTGGTGGTGCCTGTGCATGGAAAGAATAAGGGCACGCAGCGCGTCGTCTTCAACAGGAAGGACTTCTGAACGATTGAGCTGGTCGATCACGTCAACGTCTTTAGTAACACCTCCTTCGACCCACCCGAGAATGTGGTGATGAGGCACATTGCGCTCTTGAAACTCGAGCTTTGATGCAAGCCCCAGGCACTTCAATCCAAAGATCTGCTCCGAATTCTTCTCCAAGTCCTTCATGAAGTCGTTTTCGTACTGGTTGTACACCCTTGCAATCAGATCTGGTCAGTCAAACGGTCGAGTGCGGTTACTCTGTGTCGTAAATGCGCTTCGATTGCTGGTATCCATAACATGGCGCAGGATGTCCCCTTTCCAGATGTTCATAGTGATTTTAATGAAAAGAGAAGGCGGTCCTCTCCGCGCTACGATCGCCTGTACATCCATTTGCTTGTTCTTCCAGTACAATGCTGAGATGGCCGAGTCTTCGTGCAGAAACATGCGTCCTATTTGTGCGACCTGTGATGGTGACACATGACCGGATTACTGTTGTGGTTGCTGGACCTCTTGCTATTGTACAATAAGTGCCTGTTATTCTCTCTCCAGGAAACGTAGTCGCATGTACTCCATGTTTGTGTGCGTGCGGAGCAGCCACATCTGCATCAACTGTCCACTGTTTAGGAGGATTTTGTCTGAGTACAGACGTCGCTTGGCGTTCTCAGCCCAGGTAAGCTTTCGGAGCTCCCAATCGTTGATGCTGAGACATGAGCTTTTCTGTGTATAGTTCCTTGCGTCCAGAAACATGAAGATACAAAAAGGTTCGTGCTGATCGCCGTATGGGTTACAGCAGAGGGAAAGTTTCTTTCTCTGCCATTTTGAATGCCGGTTTTAGAAGTCGGTACCGCACTTGCACATTTTTTGCAGCATTTGCATTCGCCCCATCTCCAGAATTACTAGCAGCAGCAGCCCTGACTACGGCGTGCTCTTCTGTTACGGTTCCTTCTACCAATTGCAGTACTTGAGACTCCACTCGGTACAGGCCAGTCAGATCCACGACGAGCGTTCTCATCACGGTTGACCCTCCACAAGCAGTGTCTTCAGGGAGAGGGCCAGCACGTGCGTGAGGAGCACTGGCTGTGGCACTTCTGGTTCCTTCGTATCCACGTATGAATACTATTTTTTCCGCCGCTTGCACGCTTCTATCGACGGAAATCTCCACATTTTGTTGTTGTTGTTGCATACTAAGCATGGATCAGTACCGCACGTACACGACGTCTGGCTTGGGCTGATCAAATCATACAACTTGGGCAAGATGTCTCGTAAGTTGATGTATTGAATGAACGCACGCAAATTGGCACGTGCATAGTGAGAGGGATCCAAAGAAGAAGGACCGGTAGCGTACAGAAAGCTGTACAGCGTGTTGTTCTGGTTCTGCGTCGGGAGAGCCAGAGCTGCGTTGCCTTCAAGTCGAAGAAAAAATGGACCGCCTCCCATCACATACGACATGTCCATGAACGCTGGAGACCTTGCGAAGAGCGTATTCAAGTTAAGGAAATGCATGTGAAAGGCTCTCAGCTATAAAGAGTGCGAACCAACTCGCTGCTATGCCTTCTGCGGAACGTGGCGCCGGCAGGAGAAGAGCGTGTGTGGGTGTTCACCGCGACTTACGCATCGCTTTTGACCTGCAGTGGGAAGCGTCTTAAACTGGGGCACGCTTGCACGGATGGCCATATCATTCCTTGCCTGAGCTGCCACGGAATCCCACGCATAGTACACGCGATAGAGTCCTCGATCAGGAAGCCAAGCAGACTGCATGACCGTCCTATCAAGCTGTTGCTGCCACTGCTGCTGCAACTGGTGTGAGAGAGCCAGTGTGATATCATCCTATTCCACCTACATCGGAATGGGCATTTGTTCTTCCTCTTGTTCAGCTTGTAGCAGAGCAGGCTGCTGTGGCGGCAAAGGCTGCGAGGGAGCAAGAGTGATCTCATCCTGTTCCAATTCCATCGCAAGGGGCATCTGTTCTACAGGCATCGGTGGGAGAGGGGTAGGCATCGGAGGCTAAAGAATGGGAATCGGAAGGCCTCTCAAAAACTACAGAAATCAAGGTATTGGGCTTGAAGTTGGCAGACCTCTGGCAACGGACCTACTGGCTCCAGTGGCGCTTGTGCTATCTGCCGCTGCGACCGACGTAGGTGCAGGAGTGATTTCGTCTTCTTCTACCGCTGGAACAATGGGTGCTTGAAAGTGTGCTCCGCCCTCTTTTAATGTAATCTCATGTGGAGCTGGAGAAGCTGGTACTCGTCAGGATCTTCCAGCTCCTGCCCGTGCTCTACCACTACCGATGCGACAACCACCAGCGTTCTGCCTTGCACCGTCTGCGTACAACCTGGCCCCTCCAGAATTGTCTCTGGCACATCTCGAGTTCGCTCTAGCACCAATAAAGTGTGGCCGAGCTCCACCAGAGCTCGTACGCGGACCTACTCGCGTCATTATAAATTTAAAAAAAAGAAACGATCAAATTTTTTTTTAAACCGATAAACATTTTGGCAGAGTTCCAGAATAGTTTTCAATAGAACACAAAGTTGAATTTGAAAAAATGGTTCTATTTTGTTCCTTTGCACCCACCGGGCCTAGTTGCATGATCAATATAAAAAAATGCTGCAAGACTTATATTTACCCTACGCAGTGGTGCGTAGCACGGGAACTCTCGACACACTGTTGTATTATGACGGGCGGAGTGTGCACAGCCGGTTTTCAAGCCGTTTACTGTTTAACAAGCGTCCGGTTGTAAGGATTGGTCTTCCTTTATTTACAAATCAAAGTGTGCTTTCCGGCCCGAAGATGTACGACACGGCAGCAGACCCAGACCCTGCACAGGAAGCTGATTTTAGGTCCGGGAAACCCTCAGACGTCCTGATTGCCATCAAATGACCAGTATGCCACAGAGGAGCACCTGACCTTTCCCAGATCTGTGATACTCAGTGGGTTCCTCTTGTGGCGACCTGCACACGAGCTCGGCCTTGCCTAGGTCCCAGGCCAGCAACATTGCCTAAAGTATGAAAAGAAAGGCTACGAAACTGCGCTATTGGCCAAGCCTGAATGGGGTGCAAAAATAGTGGTTAGAGTCAGCAAGGGAGATGTTTTTTGCACTGTGCCAGTGCAGTATATATGTTATGTGCATCGTGCTGCACTGGCGCAGTGCAAAAATGCCAGCCACGTGTTGCGTATGCCAGCTACTGCTGATTGGCTGGGAGTGCAGTGATTACTGTAGTGCTAGCCACGTGTCGCGCAAGCCAGCTACTGCTGAGTGGCTGGCACTGCAGTCATTACTGTAGTACCAGCCATTAAGCAGCAAGCAGCCAATCAACATACAGCAGCAGCCATTGCACTGTGCGCTTTGCTGCTGCTGCTAAATTGTTTAAGTGGTAGGGACGCGTTGCGCGAGATGGCCGTTTTGCATTTGTGTACAGGGCGGTGCAAAGTGATTTTGTGGCGCAACACCTCCCATCACTCAACAACACCCCCTAATACGCATGTAAGTGTTTAAGAAAGAGGGTGTTGAGACAAATAGAAGGGGTCTTCGGCCGTAGACGGTGCTGCGCACCGCTGAATAGAGGTGACTTTGGGGGATATTCAGGCCGCTTTCGCTCGCTAACGCCCCGTGAACTGCCTGCAGACTAATGAAAGCTGCGACACTGCGAATAGTTTTGAGACTGAGAAGCTATAGAGTGCTCTTTTTAACATATCCAGTGAAACGTTGAGCAGCACTAAAGGGCAGCTGATTTCTTAAGCGACGTGGCAAAACCTCCCCGCTGCTAAGTGGCTGGTAATTCAGTCATTGTCGGACTGCCAGCCACTGAGCAACAAGCAGGCAATCAACATTCAGCGGCAGCCAATGCACTGTATCCGTTTCCGCTGCTGCTGCTGAATTTGTTTAGTGGCAGGGAAGCGTTGCCCCGAATGTGGGTTCTGCATTTGTGTACGGGGCCGTGCAAAGCGATTTCGTGGCACAACGCCTCACGTCAGTCAACAAAACCCCTCTTATACGCAATTAAATGCTTAAAAGTGGTGTGTTGAGACAAGTAGAGGCGGCCTTCGGCCGCAGGCTGCGCGGCGCGCCGCGTTGTGTTTTTAGCTTTGTTGATTTAGTAGCATTCTGAGGCTCTCCGAGCACTTTGCTCGCTTACGCTTACAATATCGCTAGTAGAACCCCGGACAGCCTCAGCACCCAGAGTATTTGGAGCCGAAGAGGTTTGTGTGTAGGTTTAAAAAATGACTGCAGTGCCAGCCAATGAGGGGAAATCGCGACACGTTTGTTTCTGTAACTGGCTGGCACTGCATTCATTCTGGGAGTGCCACCCCCTAAGGAGGCAGTTTTGCTGCTGCAACAGCTGCTGAACTATCTCTCCCTTCTATAGATTTACTCACGTATGAGGGAAGTGTTGTTGATTGAAAGGAGGCGTTGCGCCAATAAACACGCGTGCCCGCCAGCCCTCATACGCGCGTGCAAAAACCTCTCTTGGCGCAACGCGTCCGTTCCATACACCAAATTCGGCAACAGCAGCAGCAGCAGCAAAGTTCAAAGCTTATTGGCTGCTGCTGCATGCTGCTGCATGTTGACTGCTTCTGAATGGTCAGTGGCTGGCACTACAGTAAATGACTGCAGTGCCAGCCACTCAGCAGTAGCTGGATTGTGCGGCACGTCGCTGGCTTTTGGCACTGCGTCAGTGCAGCAAAATGCACAGGGCATATATACTCCACAGGTGCAGTGCAAAATACATCTCGCTTGCTGACCCTAACCACTATTATCACCTCCCATTTCAGGCTTAAACAATAGAGCAGTGTCGTAACCTTCTGATAATTTGAGCACTGTTGCTGGCCTGTGACCTAGACAAGGCCAAGCTCGTGTGCAGTTCGCCACAAGAGTAACTTACTGGTTAATTTCCGTGGAAGAGTGATTTGTGGCCATTGTGCTCGGTTCCAGTGCTGCACCTCACCGAACAGGTACGCCAAGCCGATGATTCGGAATTTCCGTCGCTGTTGCGTTCCATTACACGCAATAAAATATCCAAAAACTCTCCACTACAACTCAGATCTTACCAGTGGCATGCAAACAGCTTGCAAAATCTTATGGAAGTGGCTCAGAACGCGACGAAAGGAGGATGTGGATCTCAGGAAAATGCTCATTGGGTCCACAAACCAGTTGTTCGACGAACATAATGAGGCAGCGATCGATCTGTTTCTTGGTAAGCGCTTCACTCTGCCTTCAGCGTCAACTGTGCTACTTGATCGTGGACAGAACCCAGAGTTTGCCATCGCCAGTACTATCCATCCAGATTTTGTATATGTGGTGCAATGCCCCTAATGGGAAAAACACCGGAAGACGTTCGGGATCTTCCTATCACGAGGTGAACCCAGTTGGGTAGAGCCCTCCCAGAGGTGTCACGGCGAAGCCGGTTTGTAAGACCAGGGACACCTGTCGCGACTCGCGCAGGGAGGTGAAGGCGAAGAATCGGTATCCGCGTGAGCGGGGTGTGATCCTCAGTAGAGGTATGTTTCCACGTAAGTGGGGATGTGTGAGCGGATGCGCACACGAGGGCCGCGGATAGCGGGAGGTGCTACCCTAAAAAGGGGGAAAAGGAAGGGCGAAGAGGAGGAAGAGAGGACGATGTGAGTCGCGAGAGCGACGAACAGATACGGCAATGCCGGTGGACAGGACTCCCTATACAGGGCGAAACACCAATATGATTGGAACAATTATACTCCCAAGGGTGGGCTTCTTTAGATGTGCAAGGGGGTTAGATGTCCCGTGGTTTACGGCGTTTCCCTCCAAGGAGGAGTAGAGTACGCGCGCAAGCGGCAACAAATAGAGCCAATTCCCCAGGTTGGGGTCCCTTGTTGGGGAAGGTTTACTGGTGCGACGGCAGTGCGCCGTCGCACTAAGTACTAGCTTCCCAGAAATGGGTGTGCAAATAATAAAAAAATCAACTAAAATACTCCACATTTCGTGGCAACATCCACTACTGGGGCCAACCGCTAATTGGCCCAAAACCATTTCCCACGTGTCCATATCCACCATAGTGGGGCGTAGTTCATATACACACTACACAACCGATAATATCGGGAAAGCGTTCAAGTACCAAGAATCCCTCCCTGAGGGCGTTGCACTACAGTATATCAGTGTGCGTCTATTGGAGTACAGCCCCATAACTTGGACTTGAAGATCGGTGTGCCAATTATGGTAATTCGAAACGTGCTGCATCTCGCTGTGGTCAACAGAAAGCTGTTCGTAGTCGTGCGTGTGGATCAGTATATAATTCAGGTGGCTCGATTCAGAAACCGGACAGGTGCTGGAACGACAGCTCCTCCATCTTATTGACTTCGTGTTTTCTTTTGCAGACATTCGCATGATTTGGAGGCAGTTCTTCGTTTTTATCGCGTTTGCAACTACGTATCACAAATAACAGGGAAAGACCTCGGATAGATCGTTTGTAGATGTAAGATCCAAGTTTTTTTGCGCTGGTCAGCTGTATGTCACATTTTCATGCGTTCGGAGGAACGACCATGTGCTCCTCCTGCATGACCCGCAGCTTACATCCATAAATGCGCATACAATTCATTTAATGGCTGTGGCCATTTAAAACTCAGTGCTGCTTGAAACCATTCATTTTAGCAACCCGACATAAACGCAAATATATTTCTTGCGTTCTTCGTACATTTAATTCAACTATATGCTTTCTTCTTGTGCTTTCTCCACTCTCTTTTTCTTTTGAGCGCTGTTTATCACTCCAACACCGCGACTTGCAGCTCAACCCGTGGCAGAAGGCCACTTTCCCTTGTTTCAACACCTAAAATACTATAATGATTTGTTCATGTACGAAAAGGTGTTGTTGATTCACAGGAGGCGTTACTCTAAAAACGATCTTGGCGAGCTTCTATCAGTGCGTCAAATTTTACCTTTGGCGCAACGCCTCCCTACCAATTACAAAATTCAGAAGCAGCAACAGCAGCAGCAAAACTTAAAGCTAATTAGATGCTGCTGCTGTTCAGTGGCTGGCACTAAACCACTGCTATCCATTCCACTGGACAGAATTTTGCACCGCAGTCATTGTGGCAGTGCCAGCCAATTACAATACACTGTACTGTTCATCCACAACTGCAATGTAGCCACTCGGTAATGCTTCGGGGCTCAAGTGCAAATCTATTCCATATTTACTCTTGGCGCCGCGGTCCACATTGATTTGCAGGCCGTTTGCGAGCGATAGAGAGTAGAAACGGCCTGCAGATCCCCCAATGTGCCCCTAATTCAGCAGCACGCAGCGCCGCCCGCGGCCAAAGGCCGCTTTCTCTTTTGACCTTTAATAACTGCTGTGTAAGTTAACCAACGCGAACATTGCTGTCTTGAAGTGTGATCGAGGTCTTTGTACACGTCTGGGAGCTAACCCTTTTTACCTTGACCTAATTACATCTGTTTTCTTATTGTATACGTGCAGATACCTGGAATCCCATTTCTGAAGAAGCACCAGTTGCCGCCAGAAAAAATTTTGAATTTGAGTTTTTCCGCCATTCGATATGCACGTTCAAGATTGGGCTGCTCGTACAGTGCGCGAAACTCCTTTAAGCACACCCACCCAACTGCCCATAAAGACGTTTCAAAGGTGCAAGCATGACACTAGTCATGCATGCATAAGGGCGAAACGGGTGCCCAACACGACACTGGTATGTGTTTGACGCAGTTCCGTTTCATACGGAGTACAAACTAAAATCATACAGCGAAATAGGTTTAAGCACGCGAAATAAGTTATGACACATGGAATAAAAGTGCACGCCTTTATTGCTCTAGTACTTTGTAGCACCACCACGTTTGCCCATCACAGCTAACAAGCGTCTAGGAATAGATCGATACAGATTCTGGATGTAGTATGCAGTGAGACTGCACCATACATTTAGAATAGAGTCCTTAAGGTCCTCGACATTGTCGAACTGCTTACCATTTGCGTAAATCTTCCTAGCCATTAACCCCCAGACATTCTCAATTATATTAAGGTCTGGGGACTTAGCAGGCCAGGATAGAAGCCGAACATGATGTTGCAGTAGCCAGTTCCTTGTAAAAGTAGAACGATGAATGGATGCACCGTCCTGTTGAAACACCCAATTTGACATAGGTCCAAATATTTCTGCAGTCCAAGGTAGTAGTCCAAGTTCTAGGGTATCGCAATACTTCTTAGTGTAGTATAGCGGGCCCGCCCGGGAGTGCACTTCAGAGTGTGCTTGAGTGCCTTCAAGCACCGTATCCGAGCGGATTGTTTGGCACGTTATGATTGGCCGAACGGAATCTTTGAGTGGTGCACGGGAGCGGGCAATGCCATTGGTTATGCACTCATTGCCCACAGGTGTACACGTGCCGGACGGCTGAGGTGCAGGGTTGCTGCGCCAGACGGACAGGTAGCCACGTGGCTGGTGGCATTTGTACGATAGGCTTAGATATTTTAATAATTTTATCCGTACGTAGTAGAAGGGTAGCGATTGCGGTGCAGGTTGAGCTCGAGGTGCAGTACTTAGTGCACCTCGCTCCCCGCTACCCACACTCAGTAAACGGTAAGCACCACCGTCCTGAACTACTTTTGTCTCTAAAGCAGACCTGAGACATTACTCCGTACGGGACTCAACTAGGTTTACAAGCCGTTCGGACTCTTCGCGCGTATCTCGACCGCGCCTGACGTACCTAACCGCCCAGTCTTTCCTACGACCGCCCGGTGCTGGCGCTCGTCCCCACGCATCACCTCCCCCCGACCGGATCTCGTGACCCATCACGCCCCGCTACGCACGCCGAGCGGATACTGCTTCTAGGACACACTTTCAATTGTGTGAATTAGAATCACTATCTCACACTTAGAATCCTGAGTGCCCGATAAAAATAGTAAGTCACTGACTCCATACAATGATATCGCACCCCAAACCATGACCGAGTTACCAACTCCAACACGGGAGGATAGACGTCGTAGTTCTGTTCTCAAATCATGCCAGTAATATGAAAGACCATCTGGGCCGTCAAGCTTCAACTTCTTTTTATCTGAAAACACAATTTTATTCCAAAAAAATCCCCTTCAGATATTTTGCATCGTGCCCATTGTAGCCGTGCTACCATATGATCTTCGGTCATCTTTGAGCCTTGCATCATTTTGGAATATTTCTAGGTTTCGTCTTCTTTAAGTAGCTGCTGCAATCGGCGAACAGATACAGTCAGATTGAGGTCCCTTTTCAAATCTGATGCACTTGAGTTGCCCTTGCGTGCCTCCCGTAGCAAAGCGAGATGTTGCTGTGGGGACAGTTTTCGAAACTTCTTGGCAATGGTGGGCTGATGTGGCTTCTGTTTTGAACTTAAGAAGCTTTGAACAGCCCCGACGGAGCGTTGTACGTGCTCTGCAATTTGACATAAAGAGAGTCCTTCATGGCGGAGTGCGGATATCTGTCCTTTCTCAAATTGAGACAAGTACTTTCCTCTCGCCATATTTAGGGTCTTTAGTTGGGATAGACAAGCAACTCAGTGTTTGCTGTCACTAATACTAAGTAGTGTTAGGCAAGAAGTTTGAATTGGCAGAAAGTTTGGCCATTTTTGTGACATGTGTCATATAGTATTTCGTGGGTTTAAAGAAGTTTCGCAAGGTGTTTTATTGATAGCACAGCTGTAGTTCTTATCTATGACAAAAGGAGTCTACGGATGTGATTAACCAAATTGCAGCGTGCACCACATCGGTATACCGCAAAAGCATGCCGATCCCTGCTATAGAAGCTTGTGTCTGGGTGTGCTTAATGTGGTGGTTGATATACGTGTACCAGCTGCGACTATCATCAGTTCACACCGGACATGTGGCCTAGTCGTTTTGACTATGACACTTAACGGCGTTTCGTGCACTGTACTATCTAGTACCCGAAGGTATAGTCCATCACCGTTGCTGCAGACGTGAATTGTACGTTGAGCCCAAGGCTAGGAGCATTGGAAAAGACTCGGTCAAGTTCAAGGTGGCGAATCCCCCACCCTGTCTCTTCCCGCGGTTTCGCCGCTAGAACATACACAATTCGACAATGGTTCTCGAACGGAAGTATGCTATTGAGGAGGCAATCACTTTCTCCGTACGCAATACACTTGAAGCTGAAGGAATGTGGCGAAAACTAAAGGACGCTGTACCAAGTGCAAATCTCACTGACGATTCCGCTAAAGAACTTTTATCCGAGCTCACAAGCCTGGCTGCATCCAAGGCAATTGAAAAAGTTATGCAATGGGCTCATGGGCATGATCTGTCTACGCACTGGGAGGCTCTTGACCGTAGTGATATGATTACGCCGGCATTAATGGAAATCACAAACGAAAGCACTACATAACCTGATAGTTCGGTTCCAGCAACAGAACTAAAGAACCACCTTCTTGCACAAAAACGAAAAGAAGTCGAAAGATTGCAGACGATTCTTTCTGAAGAGGAAAACATTATTGCCGACCTAAAGCGTCAGGCTGACGAGCAAGAAGGTATAACGAGACAACTGAAAGAAAACGTTGACGCCACGTTTAAGGACTGCATCCAAAAACTTGAAAACGACGCTAGCGATGATAGTCTTCATTAACTAACTAGCTGTGGCTGTAGTTGAGACCTTCGTCAGCAACCTCTTCCCGGTTTTCGGATCTCGCTCACACTTAGGTGGATAAACGGCCTTGAGACGTCTGCCGAGGTAAGATGGAGTGCTGGCATCTTTAGGTATAGAAAGCGTGATACCATTCTTGTTACTCACGTATCTCATGCATCCGTCCCTCACCTCGTTTTGAGCCAAACGGACTTCAACTTGTGCTGCTCTGGCCTCGGTCGCCAATGTAAACTTCTTTCATTTAGATGTTACTCCCCGAAGAACCTTATCCACCATCGCAGCTCGCTTCTCCCTGTCCCTCTTTTCAGAGACCATCTGTCGGAGTCTTGCTTTTTGTTGTATCTTGAGCTCCTTTTCTTCGTCATGATCCCACTCCTCTTGAACTTCTTTCTTTTTCGCCTTTGGTGACTCCAGCTTCGAGTACTCTAGCTTCACATTTTCACCTTGCAAAGCTCTTTGTCTGCTTGTAAGCCATCGAGATTTCTTTGGCTTCATTTCCTCAGAAGATTCACTCTTAAAGTCTTCAGAGTCGTTGTTATTCACTTCGTCCTCCAGTTGTGCAAGAATGTCATTTTGCCCTTTATGATTTCGACTCCCTCGGCTTCAGCACTTTCGTTTCCAAGTTCATTGCTTTCATCGTTATCATCTTCGTCATCATTGTCTCCACTGTTGTCTCTGCTATCGCTGCTGCTTTCTCGAATGGTCTTTCGTCTCTTCTTCGAACGTCGAGAAGATGTCGAAGCACTCTTTGAAGCAATTTTTTAGCCACTCATTGAAACACTTCCCTCTTCATCAGCGTCATCGACATCGACTTCATCTGCTTCATCTCCGATGCCAGGGCTCGACTCATTCTCTTCTTTTGTTTCCGAATCATCCTTATCCGCAGTGTCGACCATCTCTTCCTCGTAATCATCATCTTCTTCAATTACCTTACGAGTCTTTTGTGTGCGACGAGAGGTGCGTCGAACCACAACATGTGACGACTCATTTTCATCGTTGTCTTCATCTTCACTGTTCACAGAGTCCTCGCGAAAGCTTCTTTTCGAAATGCGTCTGCGAGCTGATTGCCGAATGGGACGCTTCCCCGCGACGCTAGACTCGCGTTTGCTGTTCTTACTCACCGAACGACTGCTGCGAGGCGCAGGGGGTTTGGCACCGCTACTTCGACGGACGCGGGGCATCTGCTGGAAGCTTGTTAACTTCGTCACTACTAAACGATTCCATTGGTGACATGATGGAAGTGGACTTGATACGCCAAGTCAGGTTCTTTCGTCGAAGTGTGTAAAGAGGTTTAGAGTGTGGTGAGGGTAAGGGTGCTGGTGGATTGAAGGTCCCGCACTTTGATTGACACCACCAACGAAGGACGTTCGTGCGTGGCACAACGACGAGCGAGACAGGCATGCACTTATACCGGTGCGGACAGGCATGGCTAGGGGGCTGCGCGCCTGTTCTGGGCAGCGCACCGTCGTTGCAAATCCCTCGTCCTTGATGCTGTGAACAGTGAGTATCCACGAAACAAGAATTGGCATCGTGGCCGCTCCGTTGAACCGCCAAAATGAATACCCTGTTTATTCGGCGTCTCTCATCTCTCCGTCTCCTGGAAATTCTCCTCCACGAAAATCTGCTCATCAACACACCTCCGTTGATTTGATCAGTAAGTTCTGCCGTAGATGAGTGACGAGAACTGACCACTAGCCTTGCAGCTGCAACGCCAAACCAAGCGGCCATCTTCGTCAATCCAATGGGTGCTATCCCATTCTGACTTTCTGTACGCCTAACAGTATAGAATCCAGATGTGGTCTGCGACGGAGAGAATCTACAGCAAAATCCATGGTATGAGATGCTGCTGCTTCACCAACAATGGCTGCAGGAGGGATCAAACAATAAGTTGAAACGTTAATACAAACGCTCACATACATCAGTGATTCATCATCGGTTTCATTACGGTTGCCACTACGGTTGCTCTATCTCTCTCCATCCCATTCTAGAACCTCTTACACTGGTAGAGTTTGGCAAGCTACGCGCAAGGCGGAGTATTCGTCAACGATATGTTAGACAAGAAGCTCAATGCATCAAGCACACATGGTCAAGAAGCCAAATACTTTGCTTTTCTTAGTCCAGAATCAGTTTTGCACACCTCAGGGGCTCGAGTATGAACGATGTGATATCAAGCGCGAATTTGTGCGTAGGAAGATGTCAAGGTTGAAAGAGGCTTCATTGACACTACTTTGCCCACTGATGGCATGCGCAGAGAACAGGAATGAACAAGTACAGTTCATTTGTTACCCTGCAAGTTAAGCCACCAGACGGGATAATTCATGTACAATCTCATGGAAGCTAATGTCGCGACTAGTCTTTCGTATGAGGTACAGAGATTCTTCGTGCATGTGTAGTCGAACATGTTGGGTCCTAATTCAGCGGCGCGCAGCGCCACTTGCGGCCGAAGGCCGCTTCCTCCTGTCCCCGTACTATAATGATTTGTTCATATGTGAGGGGGTTTTTTGCCGCGGGCGGCGCGCAGCGCTGCGCACGGCCAAAAGGCCGCTTCTACGTGTCTCAAGACCCCACTCTTAAGCATTTACATGCGTATGAGGGGGGTGCCGTTGACTGAGTGGAGGCGTTGCGCCTCAAAACCGCTTTGCATGCCCCCGTACGCGCATGCAAAACTCCCATTTGGCGCAACGCCTCCCTACCATTTCAAAAATTCAGCAGCAGCCGCAAAGCTGGCTGCTTAATGGCTGGCACTCCCCTAATGACTGCAGTGCCAGCCAGTTACAGAGAGCAACGTGTTGTGCTTTCCCTTCATTAGCTGGCACTGCAGTCAATTTAGGCAGCTACACACAAACCTCTACGGCTCCAGATACTCTAAGCGCCGCCGCGCCCCGGAGAGCCTCCGAACGCTACCAAATCAACAAACACACAAAATCGGCGCGGAGCGCCTGGCGCCGCGCCGCCCGCGGCCGAAGGCCGCTTCTACTTGCACATGAACAAATCATTATCGTACGGGGAGGTGTTGAGATTACCATGCGTTTTAGCGCGACGGAGCGATGCACACTCGTGGACCACTAGCCTCCTTCAGCTTCCGTACTTTTTATTTCTTACAGCAACAGTTAACTTGCGAACAAGATTCCCGGGCGGTGGATGTTGACAGCGGAAGAGTATGCGTTCCTCTGAGATGCACTGCGACTACGAAGAGATTGCGAAACACCATATTGACCAAGTAGAATGCGCATGAAAACAGCTCCAGCACATGACCGGAAACTTACATCGAGTACTTGCCGATGACTCCCAACCGTTTATTATGATCGGCCTCACAAGCAAAAGGCCGGCCACATATATTGTATTCTGGTATGGAACCCGATCTACCTACAAACTATCGGTGGGCGAAGCGAGGAGTGTTCCGGGTTTCGCTGCACTGACTTTATGCACATTGGTCATATGCAACAAGCCGACAGATTTGTCATTGAAGCCCGACCCACACAACGTGCACACAAAGTCAAAGTACCCGTGAAGTGACTTTAAATGGTTCTGCAAATGCTCCTTTCGGGCAAACTTGCCGGCGCAATGATCACATCGAAACTCCTTCGCTTTCAAGTGCACAGAGTTGTTATGCCGCAGCAGATGGTGTTTCTGACCAAACTCACTCGGGCACTGCGCGCATTTGAAAGGGCGGATACGCTGGTGCACGGTTAAAAAGTGCTTCTCGTAGTCGAACTTGCGGCTGAATCGACTTGGACATTCGGTGCACCCAAACGGCTTTGGGTGCCTTTCTTTCAAGTGTTCCTTCCTCTGCGTGCGCGTCTGAAACTGAGCAGGGCAAAAGCGACATCTGAAGCAAAACTGGCGCGTTCCCCTCTCGCTCGAAGGCGGGGATGGCGTTTCATCACGCAGTGCAGCAGGGCGCGATGCTTGACGTTCAGGCTGCTTTCGCTTCTTCCCCGAGTAGGTGTTTGTCGGGCTGCTACTCGTTGTTCCGCCACTCCTCGGCTCCGTGGAAGAGCTGGTGCCGGTCGACGGCTCACCGATTTGTCCGAAACTGTGAGCAGTCGCTGGCGACGGAGTGGGGGCGCTCGAAAGGTGGCCCAGAGACAATGACTGCCGTACATGGGGGGGTGGGGGTGGAACAGAGCTGCTCGGCACGGAGCTTGATGTGGTTCGTTTGCTGCCACGCGACTTGTGCGGCGTTGACGAGCTGGGCGCAGTGCTTCCACGGTTGTGACAAGTTGAATGTGGGTGGGAGTGTGGAGCACGAAGGGCGTCTGTGGGGGACGTTGAGTGCAGTGGCGAAAGCGCATGGGTGTGATTGTGTGCACGGTGCGAGGAAGCGGGGGACGTGCTCGGTATTGTACCGGAAGCCTTCAGTTCGCGGATGGACGGCAGCGAGGGTGTGTACGGTCGGGATGGAAGGGCGGAAGGATGGAGGGCGTGAAGCGGGGGAAGGTGGGGAAGGTTGTATGTGCGGTGCATGGTGAAATGGTCAGAGAGAAGGAAACGGGAATGGAAAAAAGAGGTGGGGATCGGAATGCGAAAGCGCAGGTGGGAGGAACATTGCTGATCCGGAGGAGGTGGTGCTTTAGTACAGGCTGGGAAAGGCGGCCCGCGAGATGTTTTTCGGTTGCGCACACAACTGGTAGTTCGTTTCAATAAAGGCAGCCACGGTGTGTCAAGGAGGGGTGGGGGGAGGGGGAGGGGGAGGGGTTTACAGGCTGATCGCGACTCTCGGAAGTGCGTGCTGTCTAAAAGTGATCTGGTGAGTTGTTTTGAGCGATGTGGATGTGTATGGGTATTTTTGTTTTTCTTGTGCGTTACCGGCACCAAAGGTACAGTAACTTTAGCGTCGGTGGTTGCAGCAACGGTAAACTTTATCAAAGAGTTGGGCACCAGAGGGGCTGCGCGCGCGAATGTGATCAAAGTAGCGGGCAACGCGGGAGGTGGGAGCAAGATATGGTTCAGGGTCACGCGGCGCTTTTTCTACGTAGCGTGACGCGGGTGGTTTTAATCAACGCGGCGGGAGGGGGATGTTTGGTGCTGAGGGCGCGCGCGTGTGTGAAATGCAACGCGCGGACTCGTGAGATGAGGTTTGAACGATGGATCGCAAGAGAGTTTGTGGCGGTGGATAAGGCTGGGGCATGTGAGATGATGTTTCGCTGTTGGTTGGCCGGGGGCGGGAGGGGGAGGTGGGCGAGGAGGCGGCGCGTATGAAGGGCTTATGAGGGTAAGGATGCGTAGCGAGCGGTGAGGTTTTGATCGTTTGGTGTTAGGGTAAGTAAGGTGAAGAAGCCGCAACGCGGCAACTAAAGAGGTTCTTCGCGGAAGCACCAGCGCATTGCGCAACAACGACAGCTCAGAGCGCGCTCACGCACAACGCCAGGATCCGCCATCACGATCATCGTGATGCGCCTCTGTCGGAGCGTTGCTCCCACTGCCACCGGACGTAACTGCTGCGCCATCCGCCCCGCGTGCGTTTGCACGCTCGCAAGTGGCGTCTTGCTTTGCCGCGCTTGTCGATAACGATCGATCGTAGTGGATAGTTGCTTCCTTGGTACTGTGCTATTTAAAGCGCCCATTCGTGCACCCACGCGCTTGTGACTGTGTTGAGAAACAAACAGCATCAATAAAGCTTCAACTACCAAGGGTACGTCACACGACGGACAAATCGTATCTGCGATTATCCCCACGCAGTTTGAACACATTGTGCGTCTACTGTACCGGCGGTGCCTTATTCTGTCAACAGAAAGCCGAGCCCGACTTGCTGCACATCATATTTGCCATGTTAAACGCACGCGCATCTAGTAGATGCCCTCCACACGTCACTCCCAGCAATTCACAAAAACCGCAACGCACAACTGCTTCTTTCAAAAAGGGCTGTTTTTAAGCTCCCACACTGTTGCCAATATATGCCACAGCACACGGCTCGCGAATGAGCTACCAACGCCACCGGTAGCATGCGGGACGCCTTCACCCAAAACGCCAAAAAAGATTGGCGGCGGAAGCAATGTGGCAGAACGCAGCTTGGGCTCAGAACGCTTCAACCGTTATGAGCACTGCCTTCCGCCGCCGCGCTTGTGCCGTCTCCGCCGTGTACCGAGCGTTGAGGCGCGACGCGCGCGCGTCTCAACCGCTGTGCCTGAATCAAATGGCCGCGCCCGCATTTGCGAGCCCCAAGCAGCGCGCCGCGCCGCGCCGCTCTGTGCACACGTGCCGTGCAATTGGTGCACACGCCTGTCACGGCACGTGTGTAATCATCGCGAGAGGGCGCGCAGCTATAAAAAGAAAGAGAGCAGTCTTGCGTGACACGTTGCGTTACCCAAAGCGAAACGCCGCTGTAATCTCCGCTCGCCCAAAGAAATCCCAACACTCTCTTGAGACACCGCACTTAAAAACTTGTCTAAACTTTCGGCCTGCTACACATCTGAGCCGCCGCCTCCTGCAGTGCCCGCCACGGAAGCGCACATTCCAGCCGCCGTCACATCAAATTTGATATGGTCCACCCAGTACTGTCGGTACCATGCGTACCGTTGCTACCAACGCTATAGTGCCACTATGTTGCTTTACTTCAGGCTCAGAAAAGCCACGCTATCGTCGCACACTGGCACGGCAACACTTCATGCTGATTTTGTGATACGCTTTCCTCGAACCCCGTTACGTGTACTGAGAGCGTACACAAGCGTTCCATTTCACTGCCCTGCTGCGGTGCTGAGCGCAAACGCGGCTCTTTCGCCCCATCAGAGCCCAATACTCGCATTTCTTTCTGACCTTTTCTGCTGCTTCCGACGTGTGTGCCACACCTGGCCCAATTCAGACAACAAATTTGAACTATGCACAAAGGAGGCGCATTTTACAGATCAGGGACACTCAAATGTTCCACAAACCTAGTCGCATTGCGATCGAACGCTCACCTCCACCTACCAACCGTATTGTGCACGTTTCAAACGTATAATACATTTTCTGAACCGCTTTCACCTACGCTTTCGTAAACATGACCCATAAAACTTATCTTATAAAGCTAATGTGACTGCCTGGTGTCTTCGTGGTGGACATGTTGCAATGCAACGTGGTGAGCGCCGCAGGCCTCCCATCTGCAAATGTACCATGAATCCACCGTATCGTTTCTTTATAATCCACGACTGTAACCTAGAGAGAGGTATTAACAACTTGGTTAACGTTAATCTCATACAAAATATAGCTGCGCCTGTGTGCACACAAAACAGAATCGCCTCAAATCTCGTGTCATATGCGCAAAACCCTTTCAAACCAGAAGACGCGCAACAAGTGAAAGACCCCTGCAACCTTTTACACAATACACTGAGTCTCATACAGCCTCTGCGATGCAGATGATGGTCGCCAAATTTGCCTCCTCTGTTGCCGCTTCAGTTGAGGACAAGCTTACAAAGATGATGAGAACATGCCCTTGGCACACGTCAAACTAGCTCGTGATTTCAGTACTGCTCACTTGTAATGCTCAACGCTCTACGTCAGAGGCCAAGCACACGAAAGGTGTGCCCATGCTCTGAAGAAAAAGCGAGCCAGCTGCCCTGTTTTGCAGTCAAAAAAAACCGTCTTTTTCATGGCTTTCATGCTTCATTCTACACACAAAACCGAATGCCCATCTGACTGAATAACAAATAAAAGAAAAACAAAAGCGTTCTTCAATCTGAAGAGGCAAGACTTTTCCTGACAGAGATTTTGCAATGACACATCAGTCAGGAAAAGCAACCCTCGTAACCTATTTGCGCACCTTTCTGCTAGCTTTTGAGAGAATAAAGTACAATCATAACGTGTTTGTAGTAGCCCGAAAACGCTCTACGCTTAGATAAATACATCCAAGTGCGCGAACTCGTTCCATTTCATACTATGAAATTCATAGATGTGTGTTCAAAAGTGGTCCACCAGACAAAGAATCCTTGACGAAAAGTCAGGAGAAAAATATAGTGAGTTTGCGGCCCCGGGTCAGGTTGACCCTTTTCCCTAGATAAATCTCAAATCAAGTCTGAAAGTCCATAATGTAGTGACTACACGTACTCTCTTCAAGGTCAATGTAAGGGGTGTAAGTGTAGGATCACATTTCGCTCTATCTTGATTGGGAATATGAGCGTGCACACATATGCACAAAGCAACTCTCGCGAGAGAGGATGGTCGTTGTGGTGCAATGCCCCAAAGGGGAAAAACACCGAAAGACGTCCGGGATCTTCCTCTCACGAGGTGAACCCAGTTGGGTAGAGCCCTCCCAGAGGTGTCACGGCGAAGCCGGTTTGTAAGACCAGGGACACCTGTCGCGACTCGCGCAGGGAGGTGAAGGCGAAGAATCGGTATCCGCGTGAGCGGGGCGTGATCCTCAGTAGAGGTATGTTTCCACGTAAGTGGGGGTGTGTGAGCGGATGCGCACACGAGGGCCGCGGATAGCGGGAGGTGCTACCCTAAAAAGGGGAAAGAGGAAGGACGAGTGGGTCGCGAGAGCGACGAGTAGATACGGCAATGCCGGTGGACAGGACTCCCTATACAGGGCGAAACACCAATATGATTGGAACAATTAGTACTCCAAATGATGGGTCTCCTTTAGATGTGCAAGGGGGGTGAACTTCCGTACACTACGGTGCTTCCCTCCAAGGAGGAGTTGAGAACACGCGGAGGCGGTAAAGCTCAGAGCCAATTCCCCAGGTTGGGGTCCCTTGTTGGGGAAGGTTTACTGGTGCGACGGCAGTGCGCCGTCGCACTAAGTACTAGCTTCCCAGAAATGGGTGTGAAAATAATAAATAAAATTAACTAAAATACTCCACATTCCGTGGCAACATCCACTACTGTGGCCAACCGCCAATTGACCCAAAACCGTGTCCCACGTGTCCATACCCACCATTGTGGGGCGTAGTTCATATACACACTACACAACCGATAATATCGGGAAAGCGTTCAAGTACCCAGAATCCCTCCCTGAGGGCGTTGCACTTCATATCCCCCCCCTTAAGACGGGAAAACGACCGCGGACGCGGAGGATTCCCAGACAAAAATGGGTGATAAAAGCAAGTGCTTTGTCTCCGGTTCTCCGGTAAATTCCTCTGCACCAGAGTCCTCAAGTGCACAAACGACAACAACAGCCACCCTCGACAAGGGAGAAATGAACGACGACAACAACATCAACAACCACAGCCAACCTCCGAGACTTCTCGGGCGATACACCACCGGTTTCCGGTCAGTTCCCCTGCCTCAGGGCGATCGAAATCCGGTACAACCGGGAAATACGGCTGCTGAAGCCGACCATCCCTTCGCACTACCACCTTCGGTGGTGTCCTCCGGGACCACTCCGGTGTCCAACTGGCCAACTTACAACACCCTGGTGGGGCTCAACCCGATGAATCGGAATCACGCGTCGCGCCTGCGCCTTGCCCCGTGGTTTCACCCGGTCGCTGTCCTCAATGAGGGGTTGGTCACCGCTTATGCGGATGGTTCAGACACCCTTCCGGGGGATCTGCCCAGAGCAGTCACCACATCGTGGGATTGGCGTCACCGGATTGCGATTCCGCGTCACCACCTCCGAAGAAACTCGGGCGAGACCGTCGCTGCGGCGCAGACCGCGCTGACGCGCATGGCGTACCAACGGCAGAGCCGGGATCCGTTCGATGTACCGGTCCCACCGGAGTTTGGCTTCGACATTAGCTACTTCCGCACTCGCGGGAGATTGGGTACGGCGAGAACCTGTTCCGCCTCGAGACCCTCGCTTGGAGGAATTTCCCCGCAGCGCGGCAAGAGGCCCTTTGCTGGAGCGACCGATTATTCGGGCGGAGTTCAGGTACCTTCCCCGGCAATACCGGTCCAACTTTCTCCAAAACTTCATCCGCTACGAGCGGCGTTGGCGATCCCGATTCGGGTACTTTATCCCGTATCAGAACGTGGAGATAGAGCGGATTGCGCCGCCTCACCGACTAGGTCGGTATGTAGCACTCCCCGAGTGGTGGCGCTTCCATGAAGCCTGCCGGGGGTGCTACGTAGAACTTCCGCCGGTACTTACGTACCTCGGTTCGCTGCTCATGCAGGATCCCCGGTCGGGGTTGTGGTCCGTAGTGGTTACGGAGTGGGCGGCCCGCAATGCGGCTTATATCCTCAACGAGGCGTACGACCAGTATCGTCTCTGGTTCCTTCAACCGCGCGTGCGGGCAGCGATCCGAAACCTGGATCTTCGCATCCCCCTTGGGGGCCAGGCCAACAATGAAGAGGTCCTCCAATTACTTGGGTACATCGACAGCGTTAGCTGGAGTGAGGTCCCGCTGGAGCAAAGCGGTCGTCTGGATGGCGGCAGCGGTAACACCGGTGGCCCGGGACTGGGTAGAAACACCGCCCTTGCGGGTGATTTTATCTACTTCTACCCCTGGGAGTTCCGGGAAATTTCCTCCGAGGAGGCGCGCGAACTTCGCGATGCGCCCCGGCATGTGCCGGAAGACCACCCGGTGGGGTACGTCGATTCTGACGATTACTACCGCGCATACGGCGGGGATGACCCAATGGTCGATAACGATCCGGAAGAGCCCGGGGAGATGGACGTAGAGGACACCGGCGCTAGCGCGGAAGCTTCCCCAGAGGGGGTACCTCCGGCCGAGCCGGCTGCTGACCCTTCGGCGGCGAGTGCCGGACCTTCTATCCCCAGCGGGGTAACGGCGAATGAAAACGAGATCATCGCGCGTTTTCTCCGGGGTGCCGGTCTTAGCGCTGCCGAGGTATCGGGGGATGTCACCACCATGGCGGACGCGTTGGCCTACCGCCTTGCTGGGGGTTACGCCCCGGGCAACGGCGAAGAGTGAGCTCCTTTTGTCCAGTTTTCCTGGTATTCTTTCCCTGGCTATGCCAGTTAGTGTAATGTAGTATCGTGAGGAGCTAGCTGCTCCCCTGAATAAACTTTCCCGTTTAGAACGGTGATTTCCAATTAGCATTCCCCGTCTTAGACGGACTTTCCCTTTTTATCCTTTCTCATTGCCCTCCGCTCGCGCGGCAACGTTACCAAACTTGGGCATTAACCAGCGTGGCTGGGGCTGCAGTTCCCGTTTGACGGTGGTATCGCACGATCTGCGACCGTGGGAGGTGTTCAATTGGCTCCCACGTATCCCCACTGGGGTCGTACCCGTACCAGCGGACGCGGTATTGTAGAATACCATCCTGGTCCCAGGTGTGTCCGACAAGTCGGTCTACTACGAACTCTCGTTCGTAGACCTGCCGGCCGTGCCGGGTGGTGGTTGTACTCCCTTGCGAGGGTTGTCCGCGGTGCGGTATAATGTCCCTTAGCAGGGTGTTCGGCGATAACTCCGACGTTGCCGTGCGCTGTCCTAGTGGCCGCTGCTCATGCGGGAAAATATCCCTCAAGAGGGTATGTGGTGTCACGGTTTTCCCCGGCAAGTCATTCCCCATTGGGGTGTCGTTGTTCCCGTCTTCACGGTAGGCCAGGCGAACCGCCAACCGGCGGGGGACTTGAACTCCGCATTCGCGGTTGAACTCACGAACCGCGAGTTTGCGGGAAGATGACCGCTCCTGCGGAATCGGCGTTTCCACGATCCCCTGGGGGGTCCCGTGCGACACGGTGGTTGGATGGCCAACCGCCTCCCTGCCAGGCACACGAGCGCTCTGCACCGTACGTTCCGGCGGCGCCGTGGTGTCCCCGGCTACTGGGGGGTTGCCTAAGGCTAACTCCGGTACACCGGTATTTTGGTCAAAATTCCCCTTTGGGGGGTGCCGGGCAGGTGCCGATGACACCCTTTTCAGGGGCCTGGCCGCTAAGTGCGGTGCACCGTCTCCATGAGGAGGAGCAGCGTCCGGTACGACCGGTTTCGAGCGTGCGATGGCGCGCGTTATTCCCGAGTTTCTCGGTTCTTCGCCGCAGCGATGCGGGGGTTGGCGCAAATTATTCCCCGTAGCGGGGGCTTTGATTCCGTCAACGACGGGAGGCGTTTCCGGTGCTTGCGAGCCAGGGCTTAAAGCTTCGACTGCAGCTTGGCCGCCTTTTTCCCCAAGAGGGGTGTGGGTATTCCCCTGTGAGGCCGGCGTATCTGGGCGCCCCTTCTCCGCAGGGCGCGGGTCTGATCGACCTGATTGAACCGCTTCCGCGGGGACTTCCGCCAACGGCGGCTTCGAGGCATCGGGCGATTGCCTTTCCGCTGCTGCGGTATTGGAGTGAGGCTTCTCGTTTTCCCGGGACAAACGGTGTATTTGCCGCTTTTGCAGGGCCTGTGCGTCTGGTTCCTGTTGCACAGCACTGCCCGGGAACGGGGATTAGTGTCGCGTGACATACTCCGTGCTCCACGGTCAGTGTTCCGTATGTTACGGTGTGTTTCCCGTTGCGACGGTGATATCGTTCCTCGAAAACGAGTGTTCTCCTCCCCCTCCTTAGACGGAGCGGCGGGATAAGGGATAACATTCCCCGCCTGGCGGGTATAGATGCGCGCCAGTGGGGCAGACGTGGTAGGGGCGGGCGCTGAGGGGCCCGAATTACCCGGCTGAGCCGGTGAGTCCGACAGAGTCGGTAGGTCTGAGAGTCCCCGGCTGGGGTGTGGTAGTACCGTAGGTCTAGTACTCCCGGATTGTTCCGGTGTAGCGGAGTCCGTAGAAACGGGGTTGCCTGGATCCAGGACTACCTCTGACGAGGGAGGAGGGGCGAGGACAACACGATCACGGGAAATCCGTTCGTGCGTGTCCCCCATCTCTACCACGACAGTGTCGGTGTTAACAGAGATCACCTTGAAGGGTCCATCCGCCACAGGCGAGAGTTTGTGACGCTTCTCCCGTTCCGGGTTGTAGTATTCCTTCCTGATGAAGACGTAGTTATTTGCCCGAATCGGGATGGTTTTCCTCGCACGCGAGCGTCAAAATCCCGCTTGTAAGCGGCTTGGGCCCGTGCCATAGACTTCCGCGCAGCGGGGACCAGCTTGGAAAGCCATCGCTTCCATTGCTGCCGGTAGATACCCACAGATGGGAAATTGTCCAAGGTAGCTTGGGGTTCCAGCGCCACAGGCGGGGGTGTTCTAGATAGAACTAACTCGAATGGCGAAACTCCGGTAGTCCGGTGTTACCTGCGTATTGTACGCGTAGGTTACCGCATCAGCGTAGAGATCCCAATTCGTTGGGTGGTCAGCGACGTAGGAACGTAACGCTGCGAGTAACGTCCGGTTAAACCGTTCAACTTGCCCATTACACTGGGGGTGGTAGGTTAGTCGTGAACAAGTTCTTGACATC